>CM062570.1:7500-580000 GCA_031468815.1 Morus bassanus
TTAGGTAATTTTTCTTTTTTTTCCCTATGTAATGTTGTTACTCCCAGGGACTTTGCCATTTTCTACTGCTGCATTTTTTTTTTAATGTACTCAATGGTGTTTAAACACCCTAGAGCCCCATAACAAACCACACCAAACACAAACAAAATCCCAAACCACACTGCTTGTCTTTGAGTAGTCCTGGGCAGTGAGGTGGGGTTTTGTTCACAGTAAAAAATAATGACACAACTAGTCAGGGAGTACTTTATTCACACTTCACATCGATGTTAAAAGTTGGTTAGTTATACAGTGAAAAACTATTGCAACCTATTTACCTAGCTGTATTAGCTCTTCCTGCAATTTAGCTACTAAGACCTAGCCTTGATCTCAGCTGATCCCTACTGCCTACCATTAACTACTAGTTTACTACTGTGACACAATAAGTGGCCACTGTTCTCTAAACAATACAGTTTAGCTGTGGCAGCAATTGTTTTGAAGTACTGTTCTAATTTTTTGAAGCCAAACTAAGCTTTGTAGCAATTACAACTTCCAGAAATTCAAGAATACATTATACGTACTTAACACCTGCTCTAACAAAGGCTGCCTTTAGACAGGCTAAATCCTCCGTTATATTTACTTGCTTACACCTCACCCTGCAACACATACTGCTAACTTCCATCACGCTTTGCCCAATGTATTGCTTTTACACACTGAGTAACACCAATCTCTGCCAACAAAATTTCATCACCCACACAGCAATCGTTACTCCTGGGTGCTGACTACATGTGTTGCTTTGCTCTCTTACTGATTTCAGTTAGTGTTGTGATCACGGCATTAAGATACTGTTCACACTGAACATTTCTGTTCAATTGATCCATTTCTACCTCTGATTGATCCTCCCAAGATGCATTCACAGGACTCATTTCTGTATAGTACTTCCACAACATTCATATAATATGTACCAAAATCCCTAGTAGATCAAACACTGCCTATTATGACATTCACTCACTTCCAACTTATTACTTTTATGAAGACACTGTACTTTAACTAGTCATCGTTTCCTTAAGCATCATTGCAACTAATTGTCACCTGTGCTTTTCTACCCAGCCATCTTCTCAGCATTTCTCCAAACCTTACAGTACTCCATGTATTGCTTTACATATGTAACTTTTCCTTCTCTTCCAAGCCATACTGCCTCTGCAATGCATATTCCCAGGGCAATGGCAATGGAGCTCCTCTCATCTCCTCAGACCACTGACTTCTACACTCCCCACACCAAGACAAAAAAAGACCAATCGTGACATGTTAAGTGATAAAACACCTCAAAGTGAATTTAAAACCATACAAATAGAGAGGAAAGTTGGGCCCACCTCATTAACAAGCAACTCTACCTACAGGCTGTCAACCAAGCCCAACTGCCCATACCCCTCACCTAGAATATGCTGATTTATCTCCTGAGACTGATTCATAATACAGCATACCTCCCCACAGTAACAGTCAGATACCACATTCCAGGACAGTGCTCAGGAACTCTGGCACACCTCAAAAACTACCCTCCCAGCCAAAAGCCTATCCTGATCCCAGCCTCCTCCCAAACACAAGCAATACCTGTTGTTTTACACAGTACATGAAAAACATGAAGAAAACCGCACCAGCCAGAAGAAAAGCCAAAATCCCCCAGCTGGGTTGTTTCCTATAATTCCTTTCTCAATCTCTGTGAAGAACAAATGTCAGTTTCACATGCAACCTGCAAAAAAAAAACCCTTAAAACCCAACTACACAACCATTCAAACAATGAACTCATTCAATCCTTCAGAGTTAGATACATGTGCAACATGCCGCTCATTTGGCTACCATGAAAGCCACCCTGTACTCTTAGCCCATCTGTTCTGCCACCACGCTACCTCAACCTGCTATCACCCTGTTTCTGCAATGCTCCCCAGGAACTCTGCTCCAGGGGGGCCTCAAGAAATTGCCCTGCCTGCAAAAACCCCGGCCTAGACCTGACCTCTGCCCAAACATTGGCGATGATCATCGCCTCACAGAGCGGCCGGGACCAAGGGAAAAAAACCCAGCTGGGGGAGAGAAAAAAATCCCCCAGCTGGGGTTTTTTTATACTTTGTTTTGGTTTTCTTTTTCCTGTGAATAATATCTAAGTTAGTTAATAGTACCACACCCAAACCACCATAAAAACCCCACCACACAGCCATTCCAGAGTAAGTATATAGAAACCAACCGTACAAAGGACAGAGGGTAGTTACTTACACATGTACATGCTATCTTAAAACACAGAAAGACAACGTTGACATATTCAACCTCAAAAGTCAGGGAGATCTAAACATACATTCAACTGTACCTCTAGAAATTGTTTCATTCACACACACATCAGGGATTTTACAAAGAAAGAAGTCTTCAACTGCTCCAGGGTGGGAGAGCAAGTAGGAAGATTCAGTCAACCACACAACAGAGAGATGGTAGGGCAGGCACTACATCCCTTCAGGCATACAAGGCTGAGACAATAGGTAGGAAGCCTCATTCATTCAACCACACAAGGCACACAGGTTAGTTACATACATACATGCACCCTCATGTGGCATGCTGGAGGGATACATACATTTACCCACACAAGAAAACACTCAACTGTACAACACTGAGAACATACATACATCCATTCTCCCATACAAGAAAGGAGGACATATATTTGGACACATACGTTGACCAACACAACAGCATATTCATTCAACCGTGCAAGTGTGGAAGGGAAGGCAGGTAGATTCAGTCTACCTTACAACGGTGGCAGGATACATATATTTAACCTTACATTCAGCCATATAAGGTTAGATATTTTGAACCGTACAACAAGAAGGTACGATGGGTAGAGTAGGTTACCTCAACCACACAACGGAAGAAGGGTACGTACTGCCATTTGGTTAGATGAATTATGTAGATATACACGTACACTCATGCACTTAAGGGAATCTGCGGACATACGTACATTCAGCCCTACAATGCCAGGAGAATAGGGAGCTATACACATTTGGTTAACCGTACAAGGGAGAGGGAATACATACATACATTCAACCATAAGCCAGTATGTGCCTTCAACCATACTAAAAAAACACAGGATGTGTAGATACAAACACACAAACCGTGCAAGGCAGGAAGGACAGGTACATACACACATTCAACCATGCAAGGCATGAAAACTAGACACATTCAACCTTACAGAAATATGTAAGAACACCCACAAAAGGAAGGGAGGGTGGATACCTAAGTTACACCATGCAACAGTCAATTCATTCAACTGTACAGGGAAGGGAGAGTAGGTACTGAGATATTTTCATTCCGCCTTACAAGGGAGGGAGGGTAGGTACATAAATATGTTCACCCGTTAAGGGCTACCGTGATTCCACCACACAAGGCTGTGAGGTTACATATATTTACTCAGCCTTACAAGGGAGATAGGGGAGGTAGAAATATACATTCAACCATAAAATGCAGATTGAGGTTTATACATATGTTCAACTGTAGACCAATACCTACATTCAACCATTCAAGGGAGGACCAGTAAGTACATTCATTGATTGAACTGCACAAGGGAGGATGGTAAACACATACTTGCAACAATACCAGGGAGAATTCAAATTAACCGTACAAGGGCAGGTGGGTAAAAAAGAACATGCATTCACATAGTACTAAGGTAAAAGCACACGTAGGGACATATGTACATTCACCGATACAAGGGTGGATGGTAGATAGGTACATCTGTACATTCAACCGCAAAGGCTGAAAGGAAAGGTAGGTATCTTCACACAACCATTCAAGGGTAGTTATGTACATACCTACGTTCAGACTTACAAGGGTGGGATAACAGATATGTATATTTAACTGTAGAAGGGTAGACTCATTCAGGGATACAGAGGACTTGGGTAGGGAGGTATGTTCAGCCATAGAAGGCTGGAGAGTAGGTAGGTAGACGCGTTTACCACACACGAGTAGAAGACTGCATATACACACGCACCTTAATTAAACCACAAAACAAAGAGATCGGACTTGGGTAGATATGCCTATTTGACCACACGCAACACAAGGAGAGTTCTACAGTCAACCAACCCTACAAGGCTATGTATGCTCAGTTTACCAGAGACTGGCTGCCTTATGTAAGCATATAGGTAGACTCATTTACAGAAGGGATGGAAAGGGCAGACATACTTGTATTCAACCGTACAAGAGTGGAAGCGTAGGCACACGCAGAGATTTACTCACCTGTACAAGGTAGGGAGGGTAGGTAGACACAGCGAATGATACCAAAGCACGGTCATCTACCCACACAAGGCAGGCAAAGTAGGTACGCTCATACACACATCAAATCGTACCAGAGACATATGGTACACAACTACATCGAACTGCACAAGTGCTCTATACATACCCTCAACCACACAACTGTAGATTCATACAACCATGAGGGCAGGAAGGTAGTTATGCACATACAGTCATTCGGCCATACAAGGGAAGGACAGGTGCATACACACATTCAACTACTTAAGGCAGGTGACCTAGATACATACAATCAGTTTTACACTGGTAGTCACAATACAGCACAAAAGCTAGAAAAGGTTTTAAGGTAATTGAACCGTGCCGTTTTTGATTCATCCAAACGTACAAAGAAGGGCGGGTAAGTAGCTAGATACATTCTTTCACCTCTATAAGCAAAGGGCAGTTACATACATTTACACATGAAAGGGTAGTGCAATTGCACCATGGCAGAGTGGAATCTTATATACATACACTCAACCATACAACAGCACACCCATTCAAACATTTTCAAGGGGGAGGATATGTAGGTATATTTAGCAGTACAAGTCTGGACAGTGTGTACATGAAGTCTTTCTACCATATCAGGATATGAACGTATGTAGGTACATACATTTGACCGCACAAAGGGAGAGCAGTTAGGTAGATACATTCTACCTTGTGAGAGGGGGACCATAGGTAGGTAAACAAGTTGAAACGCACAAGGGAGAGGCGGTATACGCACATTGAACCGCACGAGGCACAGATGGTAGACGCGGATCTGGTGGTACGATGGTACAATTGTACGACTGTACAAAGGCTGGGGGTTTAGATATATAGATCAATTCATTCAACCCTAGCAGGGAGGAGAGTAGGTACATACCTTCACCAATACAAGGGTAGATGCATTCAAGCATACTATAGCAGCCGGTTAGGTACACGTACTTGTTACAGCTTCCAAGGGTAAAAGCTTAGGTACATATATATGCTCACTCAACCATACAAGGGTGGAACAGAAAGCAGGTAGACGGGCTCAACTGTACAAGAGTTGGAGATTAGGTATGGACATGTGTACGAGCGTACAGGAGCAGGAGTAAAGGTATCTGTAGGCACTCAACCGTACAATGGTGGGGGGGAACATAGGCATAAGCAGTCAACTCTCCAATGACAGAAGGGAAGGTATGTATGTAAATACAACCATCTAAGGCTGAGTGCAAAGACAGCTAGATGCAGTCAGCCATAGAAGGTTGGGAGGATAGGTAGGTATATACACATTCACTCAGGCATACAATGAAGGAGGGTAGGCCTATATATATTTGAACATCCAAGGGTGTGCAGGACGGTATGTTGATTCTATCACCACTACAAGGGTGAAAGGGTACATAGTTATACACGTTCTAACATATAACGGAGAAGAGTAGATACACAGTCAACAATACAACCATATATTGATTTCACCAAATTAGGGCAGGGCAACAATTATGTAGATTCATTCAGCCATAAAACATTACCAGGATACATAGGCAGGTATATTCATTCAGGTGTACGACACCGGTAGTTAAGATATATGTATAGGCACTCTACTGTACGAGACCAGGAGGGGTGCAGAAATATATTTGTTGAACCGAACAAGGGTGCAAGGGAAATTATATAGATTTATTCAACCATAAAAGGGTACAAAGCAATAAACATATATTCAACCCTACAAGCTAGATTCATTCAAATGTACAGCAGGGCAGAGATCAATATATATACCCATGCTACCATACAAGGCTAGAATATAGATGTATTCATTCAAATGTACGAGGGTAGGAACATACAGATGTGAATAGAGGCATTCAACCACACAATAAAGGCAGATACTTGTATTCCAATACAAGCATACCATCATTAAACCACATGAGGGAGGGAGACTATATATACATTCATCCATCTAAGGGAAATGGAAGTATATACATTAAACAGTACAAGGGAGGGAGAGTAGATTCCTTTGTTGAATCATACAACAGTAGATACATTCACAACAAACAACTCATTGCACTACCGCTCAAACTAGCCCTCCCTCTCAGGCGATAGCTGACAGCCTGCCACAATAGGTCGTGGCTCTGTATCAGCAGCACTCCCCAGGAAGAGAGTTTCCTGGGGTTCCAGAAGAAAAGAGTCACCCTGTCTGCTAAAACCCCAGCCTGAGCCTGACCTCCACCCCAATATCAGCAATAAACATAGCCTCACAGAGCAGCCAGGACTGCTAACAAAAAGGCACCCCAGGAAAAGTTCCCCCAGCTGGATCTTCTGTTTAATTGTTTTAAACTACTCTCAATAGGAAAAACCAACAATGAAATACTTCATATGTACAACGGTAGGCACATCAAAACACAAACGCTTTGTCAATAGCCTCTCCCTCAACCACACAAAACAATTCTCACACCGCTCACCTGCCTTATTAACACTGCTCCTCAAACTGCCTGACCACCTACTGTAAAACACTGGCGTTCTGGACAATTCCGTATTACCGCCTTTTAACAACTTGAGGAATACAGGCAGCTACATGCAAAACTCCTACTGCGTCTCCCCTTTTATTTGTATGCTCTGGCAAGACTGCCTCGATTATGTTCTGCAGATAGGCAAATTCCCCTACAACACCCACACACCACAACAGAGGCACTGTACACTCTGCTTGCCGGTACCTACAGTAACCAAAAAAGGGGCCCAGACAACTTCCACACACAGGGCAGGCTACTGAAACTATTAGAGTCAGCTGGATGCTGACCAACACCTGGACAAGACCGAAGCAGTCTCACAGCTTTCAATGTGCTTTTTAACTACAGCTAGAAAAAACATCACCCCAAATATAGAGCCACACATACACAATCTAAGACACACTCAAGAATCGACCCACTAAACTAGTCACAGTTCTGCCCCTGAAACAGCAAACTCCAACCTCTAGCAGCCACAAAAGACAAAAACCTGTGACTGCTGCCTATGGCTATGGATGGTTTGATCTTAGTGTTAGTAATCCAGACACTTCAACACATACCCACAATCGAAAACTATACCACCCCTGCCTTTAGAATTGCTACAGTCCTCAAAGAGGCATATACGACCAACACACCAACAAGCACCACACAGGCACACACCCCAGAGAAAACCACAACTGTGGGACACATGAAGGCTACAAATCTGAATGACTACCACAGAAAAGACAGCTCTGGCAGAGGAAACCCCACAGTGCCACAATTGCACAAAAGCTCTAGATTGCACAAAAGCTCTAAAGCATCCCCATGAAAAAAGAACAGCTACAACCCAAAATACCATTAAAACCAAAACAATGGATACAAATCCTCTGAACTTTAAGACCCAACACCATTAAGAACAAACATAAAACCTGTAAACAACACTGGAAACACTCAAGAACAGAACTGCATGCACCACCTAACTTCAGCCACCTCAAGAGATGACCTCGCAAACACCTAAGATACGATGCTTGCCACTCATCTCCATGCTTTGTATTAGAATAGCAATAAAAGCTCTACAAGTCCTATGCTGATGAAGCAATGCATTTCAGACCATCCAAAGGGCTACCCAGGGGCCTGCTGGTCACAAAAACCCGTTAACACATCAAAACCTAAAGAAAGCTGTAGTAGAAGACATAGAAGAGAGACCACACAAAATGACACCACAGCACAGCCACAGGCTAGAACCACCCTACCCAGTAAACAGTACAGTCACCCTGACCCGCTCCCTTTACTGGCAAAAAGCTTATGAGTCTCAGACAGTCCTCTCCTCCAGTAACTTCAAAACCACTCCCAGCAAATACTGACCTTATTCTCTCCCAAACTCTGCTCCCTGAACTTCTCTCACAGAACCAGGAATCTGAACGCATCCTACCGAAAAACTTAAAAACCAATAAACTGACACATAGCTACAGTGGCACAATGCTCACCAGCCACACCCTTTCAATACTGGAACACAGGGATTGACTCTCCCTTGAAAATTCCTCTCACCAAGATTAACAAACCCAGTTCTCACCCATTACTCATAAAGCACCCTTCCCAAACCTTAATTAATATTTGTGGTCCTTCTCTACACCCTATGCAGCCCAAGCACATCCTTTTTCTACTCAACAGCTCAAAACAAATCAGAGTAATCCACACATGACCTACAACCCTCAGCTAGAGTATCATTAAAACACATTCATCTCTCCTGCTGACACCGTTATTGATGCAACCCACTGTCCCATTAGCTTTCTTGGGCAAACCAGCACCATACTGTTAACACCTATGGAGCTTATTCTCCACCTGGACCCCCAGATACTTCTCAACAGCTACTCCCCAGGAAGGGATATCCTGACCCACGCTACACTCCTGCGCTGTACTTTGAGAGGTGCAAGACCTTACAGTTATCATTTTGGACCTTGATAAGGTGGTTCTTTGCCCGCTCTTACAGGCATCTACATCTTCCTCTAAAGTAGCTCTGTGCTGCAAAACTTCCACTTACCAACTTCTTTAGGTACTATTCTCAAACTTCACGGTATGCTTCATCCCATCGTCCATGTTGCCTGTAGAACTACTGAAAGCTCTTCAGGCCAATATCAGACCCTATGATAACCCAGTTGTGACATAACACATTAAAAAGGACATTAACCACCACCCTCTGCACGCAGCTTAACAACAATGTTCCTAACCACTGCAGACACCTGAACTAGACCATAACATCTCTTACCCTGAGAGGACACGGTTGGAAACCATAATAAAAGCCTTAAGGACACCCAACTGCAAAATGTCTACTCCTGACCCCACTTCAGCTGACTACTTTAGTCATAGGAACTCTTCAGTTTCTCAGGCACAAATGGCCATTTCTATATCCATGCCAGTTTTCCAAACCACATGCATCACTGCAGTTGTTATAACCCCCACCACCAGCCGTTCTATAACTATGACCAATGGTTACTTATAAGTCTACACCTTCCAGCACCCTCCTTGAAGCTAATTATATACAGCTGACATTACCTTCTTACAGCCTCCTGGGAAAATTGAACCAATCCCAGATCTTGAAAAGGATGCACCAGATTTAAAACCAGCTCCACTGGCCTCCACTGTACCTCTTCCTTGCTACACCACTCATGCTTCTGCATATAGAAAAAACAGAAGAAAATTCACGTAAGTGAATACAGATAACTAATTTCAAAAGTAAAATCTCCACTTAACAATACTCTCTAGAGCCCAACTATAACCTGTAACTAAAAAACCACCACAAAAACAAAACCAAAAATGCATAAAGACATACAGCCGTTTAACCCTACATATAGAATCATCCATACTGTTAAGGATACTATCTCCTCAACTAGCACTCTAGCTGCCTCTCCCACACAGCTACCATCATCCCCTCAGCACCTGCAATGCAGTACAAATCTGACTCTGCACCCACTGCCAACGGCCACTCAAGCTATAATGACTGTACAACCTGTGCCCCTAGAGCCTGGGCATAGCAAGAGAAACCACAGGCTCTCATCACTAGGCCACCTACCCCTGACTCTACAACCCCCAGGCAGGGTGACTCCAAGCCAGAGACACACAGGCACAGACCAACACCGCACAGAACACGCCAAATGACGCACCACAACGACGAGAGAAAACTCTCGGCAAGAACGACACCCAGATGGAAAACAGCGTCTTGCAAGTAAACCCGGGGACCCTGACTGAGACATGAAGAGGCCCTAGGGCACTGCCAAAAAATGACAAAAGCTTCAAGACCCGTGACAAGAAGTTCCTCTCCAAACAGAGAAGACAGATGCGCAAACAAGCCCAGCTTCAAGATGTAAGACCTTAAGGATGCAGGGAAGAAATGCCAGTCCCTGAAAACAGATGGCTGGAGGGCAGAGCTGCTCACGCAGCTGGGAACACCGCCACACAAGACCACCATCCAAAAGCCTCCAAGATGCCAGATCGACTGATGTTTTACGCTTGTGACGCCAAGAAAGTGCCTGATGGGTGCCATGCCAGCAGTTAAGGCCTTTATAGGCCTTATGGATGATGCCCGATGCACATGCCTCGCTCCTTCAGAGAGAACAGTGACAAGATCTAAGGAAGGTTTAACACACACCAGACCAACTACACAATAACACACAGCCTGGAACCACCCTGCCTGGCACACTCTACCCTCACACTAAAGCTGAGGCCACTCCCATTACCGGCCAAAAAGTAGACTGCTTCCTTAACAGCCCTCTCCCCTACACTATCATTAAAACCCCTCCCTACCAAGGCCATCCTTGTCCCCTGCCTCCTCGACCCCTTCCCCAGCATCAATGCCTCAACTTAGCTCTCAGAGGGCCAAGAATCTCGGCCAATGCATCCTTCCAGAAGAAAAAGCATGCAGGCAGCCAGCTCGATCAGCCCTGCAGTAGCCAGGGGCCTCTGTCATCTGAAAGAGAAAGAAACAAAAACCCACAATGCACACACAAACAGTGCTGTCAGTCAGCATCGCATCTGTCACAGACGTCTCCCACAACATCCCCCACCTCAAACGCACCCTGGTGTTCTGATCACCTCTTCCGTGGCAATCCCAGACTTGGACAGTCTGTCGCTTCCAGCCCCTAGAGGTACCGTAAAACACACAAAGTTATTGTTGCACTTCTAAGAAATCACTAGCTCTGTGCTCCCCCTTCTGTGCCCCAGCTCACCTGAAACGCTCATCCAGTTCCAAAAGGCAGCCAGCACAGAACCTGCCAATCCAAAGACAAACGCCTCAACTGCCTTGCCATAGAACACCTTGCTATTAAACAGCCTGGCAGCAATCGCCCCACCTTCTCGGACCTCTCATCGGCATGGGGCCTCTCCCCTCTGAAGCCTCCGTGAAGCACCTGCAAAAACCCAAGCAAAAAGGCACCCGCTGACATACCGCAGCCAGCCCACAGCAATCCCCATCTCACACTCCGTTACCCCGACAACTCTTCGAACAGAATTCCATCAGTACCGCTTGCCACGGTAAGACTCACCCGCCACCTGTAACACCCAAACAGCACCGGGTGCCTACAGCTTCACCGGCAACACAACACCTCAGAACAATTACTACTTCAGCTCACCAGCCACTGCTCACCTTGCCCAACTCGCCTCCGGTGCCCACATCCCACTTGGCTCATTGCTTTGCACCTTCAAGCCCTAAGGAAAAAGGAGAAATACAATAATCGAGTCCTATCACCATCAGTCACATCTTCCCTCTATATACCACACCCTGACTCACCTTCTTACAGCTCTCCCCTCAGCTCTGCTCCATTGCCTGCACAACTCATCCCTCAGCATCTAGGAAAAGCAGTACCAAACAAGTCACCTGGATGCAGAGCAATAGGTGAACAACTCCACAGGTCTTGTTCCCTTGTACAAACACCACCTAGAGCCCAACTACAGCCTGCCATTACAAGAAATACGTTCCATCTAACAGTAAGCCCTACATATACAAGCTCCAACTCCTTTGAGATGCAATCTGCTCAGCCAGCACTACAGCTGCCTCTCCCACACAGCTGCCATCATCCACTCAGCACCCGCAAAACCGGATGGAAATCTTTGTCTGCACACACTGCTGAGACCCACTCAAGCAAAATGACTATACAACCTTTGCCCCAACAGCCCAGGCATAGCAACAGATGAACCACGGGCTCTCATCCCTAGGCCACCTCCCCCTGACTCTACACCTCCAGGCAGGTCAGCAATAAGACAAACACAGAGGCATAGACGAACCCTACACAGAACACTACAAACAGGCCTCGAAGATGACAAAAAACTCTCGGCAAGAACAACGACAACTGGATGAAGGAGCCCGTTGGGCAAGAACACCCGCAGGGCCCTGACAGTGTCCTGAAGAGGCCCTAAGGCAACCCTCAAAAAAAAGCAGAGCATCACAGCCCGTGACAAGAAGCTGCTCTCCAAACAAAGGAGATGGATGCGCAAGCAGCCCACCCTCAAGACCTAGGAACTTAAGGATGCAGGGAAGAAATGCCACACCCTGAAAATAGGCACCAGGAGAACAGATCTGCTCAGGCAGCCGGAAATTATGCTGCACAAGACCACCATCCAGAAACTTCCAGGATACCTGACCAATCCACGCTAGGAGCTTGTGATGCCAAAAATAAAAGCACCCAACTGGCCCCATGCCCACCAGTAAGGTATTGCCACGCCCTAGGGATGGAGCCCCGCACACATGCCTTGATGCCAGAGAGCAAAGAGAACATCAAGACTTGAGAAAGGTCTGAAACACAGACCACACAAGCTACCCAACAACATGCACAGCCTGGAACCTGCTACCTTAACCTGCCAAGAACACCTGGGTACTGTACAACCCTCTCCTGTACACTGTCTTTAAAACCCCTTCCTACTCTACCAACCTTCTCCCCTCCTTCCCCAACGCCAATGCCTCAACATTAGCTTTCCAAGGATCAAAAACCTCAGTCAAGGTGTTCTTCCAGAAACAAACACACACAGGCTACTGACTAGATCAGTCCTGCAGTAGCCAGATACTTCTCCATCATCTGAAAAAAAGCCACAGCAAAACCCCAGGATCCACAGAAGTAACACTGCTGTCAGTCAGCATGACATCTGTCAGCATAGCCCACCTGCTCAGTGTTAATTATGGAATTTCACACTTCTCTTTTCCAGTGGCCCCTAGAAATACCCTAACACATGATAACTTACCATTGCACTTGCAAGAAATCATCAGCTCCACACTCCTCCTCTCTGGGCCCCACCTCACCACAAAAGCTCATTCAATTCCAAAGGCAACCCACAAAGAACCTGCAAAGCTAGAAAGAAACCCAAACAGAACACCATACCGTTAAAACAATCTTGCTCCTTAAACCCCCAAAATGATATTACATGAAAAAAGAATAAAGTTCATAGAAAAGAACTTTCTAATACAATTAGTATCCAACCTTAGCAAATTCTGAACTCCTTACCTCAAACAAATACCTCTGCTTCTTTATCCAAAAAGCTGCAACAACTCAATACCTACCATCACCTCAAAAACCTCCAGAACACCATAACCATAGAAAGCCTGAACCAGAATGAGCTCCCTGAGTGCAGGCTGTGGCTCATATACCCCGGTCCCCGCCCACCACCATTCCCACAATCACCTGGGAAAGGGGAGGGGTCAACCCTCAGAGAGTATAAAGGCAGCCAGAAGAGCAGGAGGAAATTTTATCACCTGCTTGAAGTTCACAGCATGGAAGAAAGCGAGCAAAGACAGGGGCCCATAATGAAAATGGCAATAACAGTTTTTCTAGTAAAATGACCTTTATTTCATCAGCAATATCACCAGGTAAGAAATGGAAATTCATTTTACTAGCACATAGATAGGAAAAGATACATGTCATACTAAACAATGTAGTAGACTAGCTCATTAAATGCAGTAATGTTATTGTTATTAGTAATCATGTGCTTTACTATGCTTTAAAAAAAAGCTATAGAATTATACTTTGTGTCTACAAAACTACCCATGCTCTCTCCATTTTAGATAGCACTGAATAACAAAATGAAATTAGACCTCCTGAGAACCTCTTCTCACAAATATTGCTAGTTGTAAATTAAATTATTGATTGTAAGTCATGATTCAGAGTCACCTTGATGTTCTCTGACTCTAGAAACAGAATAAGATCGGTCTGAAAGAACCTAAAGTAAGAAAAAAGAGAATACAGGAGTGGCATCAAAAGCCATATCAAATATCTCAATTAACACCTAAATTACTAGAAAAAAATAAATGGAAAGTAGAACAACTGCATCGAGACACATATTGAGAAAAAAACATTGAGGCTAAGAATTCTCAAAAAACTCAGAAGGAGATCTGAGCCAATGATACAAATCTTTGGAATACCAAATACCACATAGAAACATCCTGTCAGACAGAAAACAAATAAACTGCTCTTGAGTACAAAGATGGCTTGAGGAAAGGCTCTGGTGGAACAAAAGGTATTGTTACAGGGATATGAGCTGTCTCAAAGGGGCCAGAGGAACTATGGTAGTCTGAAAATACAAGAAGCTCAAAAGGGACGTGAACAAACTACATATATCCGCAGAGGACCGGGGATTGAATGGTGGGGGGGGTGCAAAGGGTCGAGAGGACAAAAACACTGTTCAGGGTAACAAATGTGGACTTGGGAAGGGGGCTAAGGGTAAAGAGGGATGCAAAGTGCCTTCTTGAGCTAGAAGAGAGCTCTGGACCCTAGGGAAGGTCTCACGAGAACTCTGCAAAGGGAGCAGAGATGTCCCGAGGGGGGCCAAGAGACTAAAGAAGCTTCAGAGATAACAAGGAGGAACTCCAAAGGGGATTTCAGCAAAGTGCAGATGCCATCAGGGGGCTAGGGGCTGAATGAAGGCATCTTAAATGGCAAAGAGTAAGAGCGCTCTAAAGAGCACAAAAAATCTGCACATAGGGAGCTGAAGTGCTACAAGAGTGCTCTGCACTACAAGAAAGGACTTGGATGACGTTGTTATAGAGAGTAAAACTATTGAGGGCAGGCTTAGAAAAGAAGGCTTCGAAACACAGCGAGGGCCTTGGAATCTCAGGAGGGCGTCGATGTGAACGAGAGATGACCGAGTGAAACAAGTACAGAACGGAGACACCCTCAATGGCAGAGAGAAATAGAAAGGAGCACTGCGTAGCAAAGAGACAGGAGGTTCTGACGCAACGAGAAAGACGGCAAGGGAGATGAAGTGCTGCGAGGTGCTGTGGAGAATGACGAAAGTCTCAGGAGCCACTGTGACTGTCAGGGGAGGGTCGTTGAAGGGAGCTGGCGGACAAAAGGCGGGTTGGGACAACGAGGAGGAACTTGGGAGAGATCACCTCAGCAGAGTACAGATGGTCCCAGGTAGTCGAGGACTGAACATGGGAATCCTAGATATCATAGAGGAACAAATGAGCGCTCTATGACTCAAAGCACTACAAGGTGGATACAGAGCCCGAGGAAGGTCTCGTGAGGCATCGTGACCAGGAGGAAAAAAAAGTCCCACGGGATGCAGAGAGACATTAAAACATTTGGGGATGTGACAATTCGATTCAGAGGGGCTCTGAGCTCAGTAAATGTGTCACTAGAGAGCCAGGGAACAAACAGAGGCACAAATAGAAGGAAGAGAAGACGGAATGACTGCAGGAATAAGTCTGGAGGGTGCGTGACCAGAGTACAGATCTCCTCAGGAGGTCGGGGACCGAGTGGAGGTAGCCTAGATGGCAGACAGAATAAGAGTGCTCTGAGGCACAAGCAAACCCGAGGACTGTGTTCAGATGTAACTAGAGAGGCTCAAATTCCGCTAGTGAGCTAAAAAGGGGCTGTGGGACGCAAAGGATGTCTCGGGAAGCACAGTGACTGGGACCAGAGGAGTCACGAAAGGCTCGGAGGGATAACAGATTGAAAGGAAGGCAAAGTGCTACCAAAATCCTGTAGAGCACAAGGAAGGTCTGGGGAGGCATCCTAGATGGCTTAGAGAAAAAAAAAAACGCTCTTTTCTGGGAACAGAGATCTTGGGAGAGTTATGACTGCAACAGAGTAACTCCAAAGGGGGCTTACGGAGCTAAAAGCATGCCGTGGAGAATGTCAAAGACCTCAGGAGGCACTGAGACAGTAGCGCAGGGGTTCTGAGACAAACAGACAAAAGAATGCCCAAGGACACAAAGAAGTCCAGAGGAGATCTGAACATACTAAAGATTTAGTGAGGTGACCAGGCACTGAACAGAGGAACCCTAGCTAGCATAGAGGATGACGTGGGCATTCTAGAGACTAAAGATGGCATCGGGAAAGGTCGTTGGATAGCGAGAATGGTGCAAAGCGGGCTATGGAACCAAAAGACGGCGGTGGGCCACAATGACAGCCTCAGGAGTTGCAATGATGGGAGAAGGGAGGAGCGAAAGAGACAGAAGGCAGCTCTGGGATGCAATGCAAAGCTCAGGAAGGTGTCCCGACAATGTTTGGTTGTCCTCAGGGTATAAGCGACAGAATAGACACATCCTCAAAGTCAGTTAATAAAGTAAGAGCTCTGGGGTGCAGAGGAAGCCTGAGGAAGGATTCTGTCTGAATACGAGACGCACAAAGAGGGCTGCGGAGTTCAAAGGGTGCCATGGGGCATGAGGACCGTCTCCACAGGCATCGTGACAAAAATGAGAGGGCGGGGGGAATGTGGACGTAGAGACAAACAAAGGATTGCTGACCGAATGAGGTACTCAGGAAGGACTCTGTTCAGAGTCGAGATGTTCTCAAGGGACCGAGAGCCAAATGGATGGAACTGACATGGCAGAGGGAAAGTAAGAGTGCTCTGGGACAAAATGAAAGCCTGAGTAAGAGGTGTCTCTGAATAAGAAAGATAAAAAGGCTGCTGCGGAACTAAAGGATGGCCACGGAAGGCAAGGACGTTTGCAGAAAGTATCGTGACAGAAACGGAGGGACGCCGAGATGGCCAGAGAGACTGAATAAGGCTCGAGGGCACCAGGGTACTTGAGAGGGGATCCGAACAGACTACAGATGTCCCGAGGGCGACGCTGACCCATCGGAGGCAAGCGAGATGGAGGAGAGGACAAAAAGATTGCCCTGAGAAAGAGGGATGACCCAAGGAGATGTTCTCACAAACCGAGAAAGGGAAAAATTACGCTTCAGAGATAAAAGCATGCTAAGGAGACCCTCTAAAGCCTCGGGTTGAGACACAAAACAAAGACATATTCAAAAAATCGAGGAGGAAAAAATGAAAGCTAAGGGACAGCAAACTAAGCGGAGGCATAGAAAGAAAATTGACTACTTGAGGGAGTACCCACAGGCAAGAAAGAATTAAAAAATACAGATGGGAACTAGATAACAGTGGATGTACAAGAACATATTAAAAAGCAAGAAGATTAACACAATAAAGGAACAAATTAAAAAACAGGAACAGCAAACTAAAGACGTAAAAACAAAATTTAAGAAGCGACAGGTTATGGCGCAGACAAGAATGAAAGAAAAATAAAGACCGTGACCTGGATAAAAGTAGATGTAGAAAAAAAAGTAAAAGCACCCTGACAAGACAGAGGAGAAATAGGATAAAACATAGGGTTAGACACCTTGTTACGAGTGGAAGTAGAAAGAAAATTTTAAAAGCGACTGGGTATGCCACAAGCAAGAAAGAATTAAAAAATAAAGAAGGCAAACTGGATATAAAGAGACGAGGAAAGAAAATTTAAAAGTGACCGGGTACGAGACAGACAGGAAACAACTAGAAAACAGAGAGCAATCTCAATAAAAGTAGACATAGAACAAAAATTTTAAAAGTGGCACAATACAGGAAACAGGAGAAAGTGTAAGACACAAAAAATGAGCTAAAAGTACTCCTACAAACAAAACTTCAAGATAAAAAGAATTAAGACTTAAACTGAAAAATAGGGAAAGGTAACTAGATGAATTAAGACATGGAAAATTTAAAAAGCAACGTGGATCATGACAGGAAAGAATTAAGAAATAGAAACTAGAAGGGGTTAAAAGTAGATGTAGGAAGAATATATTAAAAGCGACAGGATTAAGGAAATAAAGGAAAAGAAATAGGGATGTGTTCTAAGATGAAAAAGTATGAAGTAACTTTAAAAAATGAGGGTATAAAAAAGAAAGAATTAAAATAGAGGGATGGGGACTTGATACAAGTAGGCACTGAAAATTTAAAAAAGCAGCACTAAGGAAAGCTGAGAAACAATTAAAAAATAAGACAGTGAATGTGATAGAGGTAGACAAAGGGCATTTAAAAAAGAAAACATTTAATTAAAGATGACAAACTAAACTGCAGACATAGAAAGCAAAGGTGTAAAGGACCGCAAGAAAAAATGAGACACAGAAAGTATTAAAATCAACAGGGATGAGGGAAATAAAGGAAAAAAGTCAGGGAACTAGGTAGAAACAAAGAAATGAAATTTTAAAAACTATGGGGTTAAAGAGAGCAAAAGATGAAAAATAGAGCCAAAAACTCAATAAAAGTACACAGAAAAACCTGTAAAGCCATGGGATCAAGAGTCTATGTGGCCGGACGGAATCAGCCTGAGAGTACTGAGGGAGCTGGCGAAGGAGCTTGCTGAACCACTCAATCATTTATCAGCAGTCCTGGTTCACAGGGGAGGTCCCAGATGACTGGAGGCTTGCCAGTGTGATATGCAACGCCAGAAGGAGGATCCGGGGAACTACAGGCCGGTCAGCCTGACCTCGGTACCGGGTATGATGACAGAGCAGTTCGTCTTCAGCGCGCTCACCAGACACGTGGGGGACAACCAGGGGATTGGGCCCAGCCAGCATGGGTTCATGAAAAGCAGGTCCTGCCTGACCAACCTAGTCTCCTTCTATGACCAGGTGACCCGCCTAGCAGATGAGGGAAAGGCTGTGAACATTACTTACCCGGACTTCAACAAAGCCATCAACGCTGGCTCCCACAGCATTCTCCTAGAGAAGCTGGTGGCTCACGGCTCGGACACGTGTACTCTTCACTGGGTACAAAACCAGGGGGATGGCCGAGCCTGGAGAGTTGTGGTGAACGGAGCTAAATCCAGTTGGCGCCCGGTCACGAGCGGTGTTCTCCATGGGTCGGTTTTGGGATGGGTCTCGTTTCCTATCTTTAGCAATGATCTGCATTAGGGGCTCGAGCGCGCCCTCAGTAAGTTTGCAGACAACACCGAGTTGGGCGGAAGCATTGATCTCCTAGATGGTAGGAAGGCTCTGCAGAGGGATCTGGACAGGCTGTACCTGTGGGCTGAGGTCAACTGTATAAGGCATAACAAGGTCAAGTGCTGTGTCCTGCGCTTGGGTCACAAGGAGCCCACGCAACGCTACGGGCTTGGGGAAGAGTGGCTCGAAAGCTGCCCGGTGGACGAGGACCCGGGGGTGCTGGCTGACGGCCGGCTGAACGTGAGCCAGCGGTGTACCCGAGTCGCCGATAAAGTCAATGGCAACCCAGTTTGTATCAGGAATAGGGTGGCCAGCAGGACTCGGGAAGTGATTGTGCCCCTGTACTCGGCACTGGTGAGGCCGCACCTTGAGTATCGTGTTCCCTTTTGGGCCCCTCAGGACAAGAAAGACATTGAGTTGTCAGAGCCTGCCCAGAGAAGGGCGATGACACTGGTGAAGAGTCTGGAGAACAAGCCTTATGAAGAACAGCTGAGGGATCTGGGGTGGTTTTAGTCTGGATAAGACAAGGCTGAAAGGAGGTTGTAGCGAGGTGAGCCTTGGTTCCTTCTCCCAAGTGGCTAGCAATAGGACGAGAGGAAATGGTGCTAAGTTGCGTCAGGCAATGTTTAGATTGCATATTAGGAAGAATTTCTTGACTGAAAGAGTCGTCAAGCATTGGAACAGACTGCACAGAGAGGTGGTACAGTCACCATCCCTGGAGGTGTTCAAAAAAACGTGTAGATGTGGCACTTGGGGACATGCTTTGGGAGGCATGGTGGTGTTGGGCTGACGGTTGGACTTGATGATCCTAGAGATCTTTTCTAACCTTACTGATGATATCAAAAAATAGGGACAGCGAACTTAAAAAATTCTAAAAGCAACGGGGCGCACGACCGACAAAGAACCATTAAAAATAGGGATTGGCAGCTTCATAAAAGTAGACCTAGAAAAAGAATTTTGAAAGCAACAGGATAAGGGACAGACAGGAGAAAAAAAAAAATAGGGTCCACAAACTAAATGAAGACATCAAAACAAAGTTTAAGAAGTGATAAAGTAGAGAACAGGCAGGGAGAAATAAACATGGATGGGGAACTGAATAGACAGACATACAGAGAAAATTTAGAAAGCAATGGGATTCTGGCCACATAGGTAAGAAGTTAGTTGTCAAGAGAGGGAGCCGGATAGACAGCCGCAGGGAAAGGACATTGGAATATCGACCAGATGCAGAGCAGAGGGAGTCACTGAAAACTGAAATAGGTCACAGGGTAGAGGGAGACCTAGAAATACAATTTTCACAAGCAACAGGGAAGAAGGCAGTGTGGGAAGAATGAAATAATAGCGGGCGGGAACCAGAAAAAGAGAAGCATAGAAAGAGAATGTAGAAGGCGATGGGGTACAGGGCAGTGCTGACAGAAGAGGAAAAAGCTTAGAGGAGCTGGTCAGCCCAAAATGGAGACAGAGGCAGAGACAGGCAAGGAGACAGGCAGAGACTGGGAAAAGCATAGTGGGATGGGCCGAGATGCACGTGAGAAGACACGTCACTCACTGCAGCTCCTGTTGCAGGAAGAACACCTTCGCAGCCCCTAGGTTTCGCTTTCTGCCTGTGGCCCTTCCTCCTCTGCGGTGCCAGCTGCCCGAACATCGCCCACCCAGGAGTAGGCGACGGGTGCCTCGATGCTCCTCTCCCACCAGGCTTCCCAGATGCACAGGGGCTCACATGTGCGGCTGACAGAGGCCCCCATATCCCGACTCCTCGTGCTGGTGGTGCGCTCTGTCGGTGACCTCTGGGAGGGATCCTTCCTTGCTCGAGGCAGCTGCCTGCAGAACTTGCTTCCTTTCGCTCCTCAGCCAGCTCCTGCAGAGAGGAATGCCCAGGCAGCCCTCTACCCAGCTAGAGCCCCTTGTCACAGCAGGGCCAGCCCCAACCTCAGCCTTACAAGCTGCACCTGGGGCTGCCCCAGCCCTCCTTGCTTCATGGGTCCCACCTGGGCTGCCCCAGCCCACAGCTGAAGCCCATGAGGAACAGAGAGCCACCACCCCAGCCCCACAGCATGTCATCTTCTCCCCTGGACCCAACTACAGCCACTCACCCTGAAGCCCAGGGTCTGGAACACATCCAGGAATGCAAAGGAGGTGGCAAAGGTTTGTTCCTTCAGGCACATCGGAAATCCTGGCAGTGAGCTAGCCACAAGGCTCAGGACAAAGGCAGCAGGACAGAGGGAAAAGAGGGAAGAAAGCAGGAGGAAGAACAGAGGGAGGTAGAGAAGAGAACAGGGAGCCAGAAGGTGGATATGGGGAAACAAGAGAGGGACAGGTGAAGCATACAGGGCAGAGTTGGCAAAACAGTAACAGCTTTGGGGGACAAGACGGGTAGGTGGGCTAAACCTAGAATCAGGGTTTGAGGGGGTATTTTTGTACTGCGGCAGCAACTCCTGCTCTGTGGGCACAGCCCCTTGGGGGGGAAAGTAACTGACTGGGAGAAATGGGCCCTGGATCGGGATGGGAAAAGGAAAAGGAGTAAGGAGCAGCTTTAGAAAACGCATTTACAACTTCAGTAGAGATGAAAGGGAGGGGTTGAGCTTTTAAACTGTTCTATAAATAGGGTTTCTTTGCATTATAAGAACTTTATATTGATACCGTAAGTTGGCAAATATAAGAACCCTCTAAAACGCAATTTGTAGTTCTAAAAAGCAAACATTCCTTATTGCGGTGCCAGGCACGCAGGGGATCACTCCACCTAGCGTGCGCGCCGAGTTGCTCTACTACGGGGGTTATATGCAATCAAAATACACATATTTGTTAGATTTCTAGGAAGTTATTACCATATTCATACCATTCTCGGAAGTCATTAATATACGCAAATGTCGTTAACACATGCGCATTCATGCTCATCAGTGGTCTTCCAGGGTCCTCTGGTAGTGGTCGATAGTCTTCCTCACCATGTCCACTGGTTGAAGTCGGTCTCTGGGCACGCTCGGTGCGGTTCAGGCTTGGTTACACAATTTTACTGACACTAAACTAGCTTATTCCAGTACATTTCCCTTATTTATTCTACTCCAGGATATAGGGTCTCCAGATTCCCTTCTATCTAATCACAAATAGCAAGTTCTCAGAATCTTAGTAGCAAAGTATTCCAGTTATTCCAAAACTTAGCTATGTTGCTCCACTTAGAGGAGGCCGTATGTTCTTTTGAAGCCAGTGTCATGTATCAATCCCTTCTTTTCTTTCGATGGCTTGTAGCCAGCAAGCTACAACCCTTAATGTATTAATTTTTTTTTCCAGCAAAGGCTGGAGCAATGGTTACAACACAGTATCGTTACACAGGAAATATGTACAGCTATGATGAAAACGATCAACAAAAACAATTTCTTTAACCGGGACCAATCGGGGCACCATGAGGTTTATTTGCGCCAAATTTCTTCAAACCCTAAAGATGTGTCATCCTCCTGTATTTAACTATGCTGACTAGCCGGTTTACAACCCCTTTAATAGGCATGGTCCCTGGGATATGAGGGGCCTGATATGGTCTCCCACAGAACAATTCATAGCAACCTAAACTATTTTTACCATGAGGCTGTATCCTAATTTTTAATAATGCCAAAGGCAAAGCTTGTATCCAGGTCACTGAAGTTTCCTGGCATATCTACCCCATTTGGGATTTAAGAGCGTAGTTCATTCTTTCTACCTTTCCATTTGACTGAGGTCTGTATGGTGTGTGTAAATCCCATTTCATATCTAAAATTTGAGTCAGTTGTTTGATAAATTCATCAACAAAATGTGGTCCCCAATCTGATGACATCCCATGGGGAATGCCAAATCCTGAAATAAGTTCTTTGAACAAAACTTTAATTGCCTTTCTAGCCTTATTGGTGCTACAGGGAAAAGCCTCTGGCCATCCAGTAGAAGTGTCAATGAAAACTGAGACGTACCTATATCCTCCTGTTCTAGGTAGCTCTGTGAAATTGATTTTCCAATAATCCCCCCTAGGAAATTTCTTCCTTTGGTTACTCCAAAAATCAGTCTATAACTAGTACTTGGGTTATTTTTACAAGTTTCACATCTTTCTGTAACGGATCAGACAATTTCTGTCGTTGCCCAGCTTACAACTATTTTCCAAAGATACTTAACCAAATTTTCAGTTCCCCTATGTACTTTATTATGTTCTTGCCTAGCAATTACTTTCAAAAATAAGGGCGGGATTACCACTTGCCCTGTGGGTGTAATAGCCCACCCACCCATTTGTTCCTCTGCCTCTAAGGTCTTTATTTTGGCATCTTTATCATATTTAGGTGGTGTCTTAGGTAGAGTTATTTCTTTTTCTGGTAATAATGCCACGATGCCTGTTTCTGCAGCCTCTTTGATAGCTTTATCTGCCACCCGATTACTTATTTCTGGTGGGGTCTTTCCCGTTCGGTGGGCTTTGTGACACATTATTGCAACCGCTGTTGAGTTTTGGATGCTCTCTAGTAGTTCTTGTATATGTGCTGCATGCTTGATTTCAGTTCCTTGTGCTGGTAATACTCCTCTTTCTTTTCAGATGGCTGTGTGGGCATATACAACTCCAAAAGCATACTTAGAATCTGTCCAGATATTAACCTTTTTCCTTTACTCAGTTCCAATGCTAGAAGTATGCCACTGCTCTTTGCTGTCCTCCTAGAAACTGTGCCAGGACCCCTAATGCCACTCCTCGCTGCTCGTGAGTGAAAAGTTCAAAGATTTTAGTCGGGTCTGGCATTCCCAGGGTGGATGCCCTCATCAGAGCCCGTTTCAATTGTCTGAATGCAACTCTGCTGTCATTTGCCCATTCAAGGCTCCCTCTTTGGGAGTCCTTTAGTAATTTGTATAGAGGTTTTACCATCAATCTGTAATTCACAATCCACAGGTGTCACCATCCCACCGTGCCTAAAAACGCTCACAATTCTCTCGGCATACGTGGCTCGGGGAGATGGAAAATAGCTTCTTTTCGTTCTGTTCCGAGTCGCCTCTGCCCTTTTAGAATTTCAAAGTCCAGGTACGTGACTGTTTCTCAGACAATCTGCGCCTTTTCTTTTGATACGCAGTATCCGCTAATTCCCAAGAAATTCAAAAGGCTTATTGTCAGAAAAACATCCTTCTCGAGTCTCTGCTGCAATTAACGTGTCATCTACATAGTGTAGTCCAGTTCCCTGTCCATTTTCTTTCCTACAGATTTCCAGTTGTTTTGCTAGTTAATTTCCAAAAATGGTTGGGCTGTCCTCAAAACGTTGTGGTAGAACAGTCCAAGTATCTTGTCTTTTGCCCTGTTTCAGGATTTTCCCCAGTCAAAAGCAAAAAGTTCCTGACTTTCATAATCAAGAGGTATGCAGAGAAAGGCATCCTTTAAACTTAAAATGGTAAACAAACCAGCCTTGTTCAGTAGCGAGGGTAATTGGTAACATATATGGGATTGCAACCACCGGATGTATGTCTTGTATTATCTGTTGACCCGTATTCTACCAGTAATTTGCATTTCAAAAATTTCTGAATGATTGGCACTAGGACAATTCCTGCTTCTACTTTTAAAGGATATTGTTTAATTCTTACCGGTGCCAATCCTGGTTGAAGGTCTGTCCTTACAGGTTCAGCTCTCTTTCATTTTTCCCTGGTACCTTTCCTGCCCAGGCAATGGATCTCACTGCATTTTTGACTTCAGCCAGGACTGACTTTTCCACCTGTTCAGTTTCCTGCAGTAACAATATTGAAGCTTGGACAAATTTAGACTCAGGCATTATTACTTCCACTTTCCTATTTTTAAATTTGATCTATGCTTCAAATTTTTCTAAGAAATCTTGGCCTATCGGAGGTTTTGGCACACCTGGTCAATACAGAAATTGATGTGTTACCAATGGCTTTCCAATTTTAAATTCTATAGGTTTAAAGAAGGGCTGTGTCTCTGCCTTGCCTGTCCGACCCGAGCACCTGGTTCTAATGCCTGTCCAGTGGGATGTGATATCTCTCACAGCCTCCCACATAATAGACAGCTCCCCTGTCCGGGACCATGTTTTGCATGTCCCAGCCCCTCCCTGCCCCCATGATGAAAATCAAACACAAGAAATAAGGACTCTACTTCATCTCCTTGGCCTCCAGAAGAAGCTTCCTTCCTCTGCTGACAGTCGACACAGATATCCTCATGCTGTTCCTTAAGTGTAGGCTGGCCCTCGGGTGCCCATACTGCCAAAGGAAGAGAAAATGATCATGCTCTTCTAATGAGCTCCATCATCCTCTCCTTCAAGAGATCAAATCCCGATCGCTACATAACAGAAGTTTGTGCAGGAGATGGCTGAGCCCATCCCTGTAAATGGAAAATTTAAAATGGAAAACTCTGCTATGACCCTGCTTTCTTTTTAGGCGACAGCACCTGCCATCGGGGTGCCCCAAACCCCATTGTGGGTCACTAGGAAAATCAGATAGAACGAGTTCAAAACATCCGGCAAGTAAAATATGACCTACAAACACATATACCCCACCTTATCCCCAAACCTATCTATCTATCGGATAGCTGGCTTCCTCCCACACAAAACTTGCGTCTTCGAAAAATACACCAAACAGAACAACATTCTGTCAAACAGAACAAAATCCTTACCCTCTGACACACTCCGAAAGGGATTAGCGCATCCACATAATAATATATACTCATGCTATCAACCCACACACCACGCTTCCTCAGCATCAGCCCCGCAAAGACGGCGGAAAGCCTGACGCTACCTACCCAGATGCCCCGGCGCTCCACTCCCTGCTCTGCTGCTCCTATTTGTGGGAAAACACTGGGAATAAACAGGTACAGAGAGATGAAACTAAATAATAGGGAGAGGGACTAGCACAAAGGAACAGAGAGAGAAAGAGTTGGACAGAAAGGAGGTCAAGAACAGTGAGATACAGAATAAAAAAAACCAGCGACAGCTAGCAAGACAAAGGGGTGGAGAGACAAAGAGAAGGAAGGAAAGGGAGATATAGGAAGGCTGCGACACGGAGCACCACGTACAGGCACGGAGAGAAAAGGACACCAGGAAACAGGTTGGAGAACACTTCAGTACAAAGAGGTGGAAAAGGGAAAAACAGCAATTGGTGCAAAACAGAGAGGAAAGATGAAAAAAGAAGCACAGAAAGCAAAAGGAAACAGAACGGTAGAACAAGAGAGATAAAGGGACAGAAGGAGATAGAGCAGAACAGAAGAAGAGAGAGAAAAGGAGAGCTACAGGGAAGGAGGCAGGGGAGAAATCACAGTAGCATGGGAAAGAGAGGGGGTCAGTAAAAGGGCAGGGAGAGCCCGAGGGCTCAGAACTCACTGCAACTCTTGCTCTTGGCACTGCTGGGACAATTTACCAGTTCAGATGTTTCTTTTGCCTTCTCTCCTCCCTTCCTTTTCTGTAACTCCAGTTGCTTGACTGTCCTCTACCTAAAGAGAATACATGGGTATCTTAGAGCTCTTACAAGATGAGGCTTCCTAGACACATAACATGGCTCATTTGTGCACTATGCAGCAATACTGACCTTTGGGTTATTACCGTAGATCGACCTTAACCAAAGCCTCTCCTTCCACAGGGGCTTCTGGAGATGCTGCTCTCACCCCGCACTGCTGCTAAGGGCACCTGCGCTGAGGGAGAATCCAGTGCATTTTGAGGGGCAGCTTGCAGCCTTCATGACAGGGCTTGGGGGCAGCCTGGGGCTACGTGACAGGCTTCAGGGGACGTGCTGGAGCTGGGGGCAGCTGCACAGAGTGAGCAGGGCCAGGGGAGGCTCAGGGGGAGCTCTGGTGAGTTGGGGAGGTGCCCAGCACCTGTGCCTGGGGGGGGAGTGGGGGGGAACATCCTCCTCCTTCCCCTCTTCCCTTCTATCAATCAGCTCTGGGGTAACTCAGCATTTCTTGGGGAGCGGACACAGCTCAAAGTCCCCAGAAAAACACATGAATCCAGCAACAAAACTAGACCTCGGGCTGCGGGAATAGGAAAGACTACGCCACGCCCACACGCCCAAGAGCGGCGCAGCTGCCGGGCACCCGAGTCCGCACACAGCTCTCGGCGTGCGCTGGCAGACACAGCACGGCCGCCCGGCAGCCGAGTGCCGGACGACTGCACCCACCGGCGCGCTCCGGGGAACTGGCACGGCCGACCGGGAGCCCCGTGCCCCAGCACTACAGCTTCCGGCACGCCGCGAGAAACAGTCTTCCCTGCTTTCTGAGCCTGCAGGACACCCTTCTCCCCGCCGACGCACCCAGAAGCCCAACCGAGCCGCCAGCACAACGCCACGCTCCCCAGCGCAGCTCTGGGCAGCCCCCACCGCCAGCTCCGGTTCTGGACAGTCCACGCCGCCAGCTCCGACAGGGCGCAGACCCCGCCGCCAGCTCCGACACTGCGCAGCCCCTGCCGCCCGGCTCCGCTCCGCTGTGCCCGCCCTCTCTCCGTTCGCCGCCCGCTCCGAGCCGGCGCGGCACCCCCGCCACTTCGCATCCCCGCCGCGGACCCCACTCCCCCCCCCACCCCCGCAGGCAGCGCAGCCCCCGTCGGGGCTTTCCCCGGGACCCGCCGCTCGACGGCCCAGCCCTGCTCACCTTCTCCCTCGGTCCGGCCGCAGCCCGGTGACGCTCGGCCCCCGCTCCGCTCCTCCCTTGGCTCAGCCCGGTCCCTCCACGGCCACCCGGGGCAGGGCAGCACCACCCCTTTTACCGGGAGGGGCTGTCACCATCAGCCTCACTGCCCACACCTGGGGCTCTTCCTGCCCCAGCCCGCAGCTGGAGTCCAGCAGGAACAGGGGGCCATGGCCCCCACAGTCCATCACCTCCTCCCCTGAGCTCCGTCACAGCCTGTCGGCCCATGCAAGGGGCATGCAAATGCAGCCGTGAGGGCAAAGGAGACAGCAGGTGTTTATTCAGTCACGTTCCCAGAACTTGTTACGTGTAAGTCGGCTCAGGGCCCCCGACGCTCCCCCTGCCCCAGGGCACCTCAGCAGTTGTTCCCAGAGCAACACTGTGTTGGTTAGTTTTCTCCATAGTAGCTAGTAGAGGACCCTCGGGCTAGACAGGGGATGTAGCGAGAAAGCATGCTGGCCTGTTCACTGCCTCAAGAGAAGGACAAGGAGCCTGAAATAGGTGGAGAAGAAAGCAACAGAGAGAAAGACAGGCAGCAGAAAGAGGGAGAAGGAGCAAGACAGAGACCCACGAAGGACAGGGAGCAGGATGCAGATGCAGGCAAAACCTGGGATGGGCAGCAAGACAGAGAGGGAGGAAAGAACAGGCGCAGGAAGCTGGACCGAGAAAGATGAAGAGACAGAAAAAAGCGACAAGAACAGGGCAAAGAGGGAGGAATGAAACAACAGGGATAGGGAGCCATGACAGTGAACGATGGAGGGAAGGGGCGGGGGAGGAACGACACAAAACAAACCATATAGCTACATGCTACTGAGCATGAGAAGGGGAGAATTAGGAAATAGGGACAGGAAGCCAGAAAAAAAAGAGAGCTGGAGAGCAAAAACAATAGCAATGCATACAGAAACAAGAGAAGGAATTCTAAAATAGGGTCACTGGGAAGCCAGAGACAGCAAGATGGAGAAAGGACAAAAGCAACAGATTACAGGGCAGAGAGAGAAGAATGAATGAATGGGGACAGAGAACTGGCCAGAAAGAGATGGAGAAAAGCAAAAGATCACAGGGGCAACAGGGAAGAGAGGGATGAATTCAAAAACCAGGAATGGGGAGCCGGACAGAAAGAGAGCCAAAAATAAAATGGGGACAAGCAATGGGCCACAGGACAGAGAGGGAGGAATTGATAAATAAGGACAGGGGACCAGACAGAACACACTCTAAAATAGAAAAAAATAGCAGTGGCCTACAGGGAAGAGGGAGGAATTAAAGATCAGGGACTGGGAGCCGAACAGAGACACATGGAGAAGGGGGGGGGGGGGGGGGAGCGATGGGCTACAAGACAGATAAGGAGGAAATAAAAAGTAGCGGCAAGGAGCACGACAGAGAGGGATAGAGAAAGACAAACAAGTAGCATGGGGCTACGGGACAGAGAATGTGGAATTAAAACACGGAGAGAGGGAGCCAGAGAGAGAGGGAGGCCGAGGGAAAAATCTAGGCAGGCTACAGGGGACAGAGGGAGGAATTAAAACTTGGAGACAGGGAGCTGGACAGAGAAAGACAGAGATCACAGGGAACAGCGGTGGGTGTGAGAAGAAGAATTAATAAATAGAGAAAGGGACCTGGACAGAGAGGGATGAAGAAAGGCAAAAGGAGTGGCAGGGTACAGGGCAGAGAGGAAGAATTAAAAAGTGGGGGGAGCAGTAAGACGGACGTAGAGAGATTGAGAAAAGAAAAAAGTGACAGGCTATGTGGCAGAGAGAGAGAGGAATTAAGAAACAGGGACGGGAACCAAGGAAAAGGGAGATGGAGAAAGAAGGTAGGGATTAAAAGTGAGGGACGGGGAGCTGGGAAAGGAGAGGCAGAGAAAGAAACAGAATCACAATGTGCTACAGGGCCAAGAAAAAAGAAAATTAACAATAGGGACAAGGAACTAAACAAAGAGAGCCAGAGAAAGAAAAAAATACCGACAGGCTACAGAACAGAGCAGGAAGGATGAAAAAATAGGGAGCCAGGGCCAGGCAGAAAAAGATGGAGAAAGAAAAAAATAGCCACAGGCTACAGGGCAGAGAGAGGGAGGACTGAAAATATGAGGACAGGGAAGTGCTCAGCGTGAGATGGAGAAAGAAGATACAGGGGAGCAAAAAAAAAAAAAAAAAAATTTGCATCAGAGTAGGAAAGAGAGGGGGCCAGGGGAGAGGCAGGGAGGGCCCAGGATGTACAGGACAAGCAACAGGGCCCCAGCGGCCCGGGACTCACTGCAGCTCTTGCTCTTGGCACTGCTGGGAGAATTTGCCATTTCAGATGCTTCTTCCACCCTCTCTCTTCCCTTCCCCTTCTCTAACGCCAGTTGCTTGGCTGTCCTCCACCTAAAGAGAATATGTGGGTGTCTTACAGCTCTTGTGAGATGAGGCTTCCTAGACACGTAGCCTAGCTCCTTTGTCCACTACGCAGCCGTTATGGATACAGACCCCGCGGTGCACGTCGGTGGCCTGGCCTGCTGCAGATGACGAAAAGGGATCTTTCCTCACCTGGAGAGGCAGGCTCTCTCTGGCCTGGAGCAGAAAGGCAGCTGCCGGCTAGATGGCCTTCGATTTCTTCTCCTTTACCTTTCTCTGGCTTCTCCAGCTTCAGCCACAGCACCTCCTGTCCAGAACCAGGAAGGGCTTTGTCTCTCCCTTTTCACCCCCCACACTGCGAGGACAGCAAGGCCAGGCAGAGGCAAAACATGTGTGCCTGAGGCAGCTGCAGTCACCATCATCCCCAGGGGAGGAATAGAGAACCGCGTCCTCAGCACGGCCTCTGGGAGAGGAAAGAAAGAAAGAGTGACCATCATTACCGTAGGTCAACCCTGACCAAAGCCTCTCCTTCCACAGGGGCTTCTGGAGATGCTGCTCTCACCCCGCACTGCTGCTAAGGGCACCTGCGCTGAGGGAGAATCCAGTGCATTTTGAGGGGCAGCTTGCAGCCTTCATGACAGGGCTTGGGGGCAGCCTGGGGCTACGCGACAGGCTTCAGGGGACGTGCTGGAGCTAGGGGCAGCTGCGCAGGGTGAGCGGGGCCAGGGGAGGCTCAGGGGGAGTTGGGGATGCACCCAGCATCTGCGCCCTGGGCGGAAGGATGTCCTCCTCCTTCCCCTCTTCCCTTCTATCAGCTCTCAGGTAACTCCCTGGGGCTGCCCTGACCTGGCTCGCTTTCAGCAGACTGGAAGCCTGCTGCAGCAGGTGGTTTGAAGCTTCCTATTCAACCACCCCTGCACCCACCAAAGGGGCTCGCTCGCCTCACTGCTTGTCCTAGACACTACCCAGCACAGGGAATCCTGCCCGCCGCGCCGCAGCAGGAGCGAAGATGCCGACAGCGCAGCCGTGCAGCGTTGGCGCTGCAGCACCGCGCTTCGGCCGCGAGGCGGCAGCTGCAGCGAGCGCCCGGCGCGTGCCTGGCGGGGGCACAGGCGCCGCAGTCCCACGCTGTGCGTGCCGAGCGCCCGCCGACAGCACGCAAGTAGGGGGAGCAGCAGCATTTTCTCATTGAGAGGCAGCAACAAGCACAGAGGCATCACCCCGCAGGCACCGGAGCATCGCGTTGCTGGTACCCTCAGAGAGCAACGTGAATCACGGGGACTGCACCGCGCATACGCGGCGCCCCGGCTGCAGTAACCACTTTTGGTCGCCGGGCGGCAGCATTATCTTAATAATTCTTCTCTGCGACATTACCGATAGGACACCAACACCAACCAGAGACAGTAACTACTTACCGAGGGTACAAAGCTTGTATTTCTCTGCCCCTTTCCCACTCGCAGCCCCAGCAGTAACATTTATTGCCTCTGCACCAAACAGCATAGGAGTGTCTTGAGCATTTTAGTCCTTTGCTCTCGACTGCTTTAAAATTCTGGTGGTTGTTACTGTCCACGCCCACCCTCCCCCCCGCACCCCACCGCCATGCCCTAGGGAGGAGAAGTGGCACAGGGAACCTGTGGAACAAGGTTGGGTTCCCCACCACCCCCAGAGTAAGCCCCAGAAATTACTGTATGCTTGTGGCATCAGGGTTGTCACACTGAGAGCAGCAAGTCAACAGATGCTAGAAAGTTAAAAAAAGAAATAAAATAAGGGAACACAGGTGGCCTTTTGAAGGCAGGCTGCTTTGTATGAGAGGTGCAGCTCTGTGAGGAAACAGGACATCCAGGCAGACCAGATACCAGTGGCTGATCTGCAAATGAGTCTTACACCAGTGATCCTTGGGCTTTGTTGGGTTGTTTGCACCTCTCCTCACCTGTGCATTTTCATGACTGCTCCCCTCATCCTGCACACGCACCAGGCTTCAGGGAGCACAAAACAGGAGGGCAGGGGACATGGGGGGCACAGCCCAGGGAAAAAACTCACACGGGGGAAAACCTTGTGCAGGGCGACATTTCAGTGGAAAGCATTTGGGAGAGCACAGACACACACAGAGGGACAGTGGAGGAGGAGACAGACATAGATGTACAGGGGGCATGTCTGGGCACACATGCCTAGGGGAAAATGCGTGGGGATGACCTATACCAGGGGGTCCACCCAGCATAATCCGCAACGTGCAACTCACCTGGGATAACCTGCAAGAGATGATCCGCTCCAGATAACTGACACACTCCAAATAATGCATTCCAGATAAGCCCCAGCAATACTCCTCAAACTGCCAGTGTTTCACCCCCAATATTCCCTAAATTGGGGTTTCGGTTGGTTGGTTTGGGTGGGGTGTTTGCTGTTTGTTCAGTTTGGTGAGTTTTTTCTTTTTGTTTGCTTTTCAATAATATAAAAAAGGGGTTGCTTCTCCAAAATATTCAGTTCTGTGGGGTTTTGGTGCCTTTGCACCACAAAAATTGGTGATTTTTGCTTTTGGTGTCGTGCACGAGAACGGTTGGTGGGTTTTTTGCTTTTGCGGGGGGGCAGGGGGGTGTGCAGTGAAGGAGGATGTCTTTCCAGCTGTACCAATCCAGCTGGACTTGGCTTTCCCAGGAGACCAAAATTGTTTCCTTTCCCCCAAAATTGTTTGGTTCTTTGGGGTTTTTTTGTCTGTTTGGGTCCGTTCCCCCCCCCCCCCCCTCCCCCCCATTGCAGACCCTGAAGCAGGGGGTTTGGGGTATTTTTGTGCCATGGAAGCAGCTCCCATTCTGTGTGCACAGCACCACAGGGGAAAGTCCGCATTTGGAGGAATCAGCCCTAAATTTGGATGGGAAAAGGGGGAAGGGGCAGCTTTTGAAAGCATTTTTATATCTTCAATAGAGATTAAAGGGCGGGGGGTGAGCTTTTACAGCCTTTCTGTAAGTAAGGTTTCTTTGCATTTTAAAAGCCTTATATAGCATAGACAGACACTTAACATATCTACTTGCACATATGTATATTTAGGGAATACATATTATATATATTTTATATATTATCTATTTGTATTTATAAATCTGTTTAGACTTAGATATTGTATTTACACTTTCATATATTTACACTTATATCTATTTAGTCTATGTCTATTTAAACATTTAAATAGATATTCTATAGATGTTTAAATAGATATTCTATAGATGTTTAAATAGATATTCTATAGATATCTATAGATATCTATAGAATATCTATTTAAACATCTATAGAATATCTATTTACACATATGTCCTTAGGACTTACATATCAACACTTTTATATAGAACATCTATTTAGACTAGCTATCTGTTTACTTAGGTTTTAACACTTGAATGTTCTTTGACTTCTCTATTTAGACGTCTACTTAAAATTTTATCAATTTAGACTTAGTTATCTATTTACACATATATATAATCGCTAAACAGACTAATATAATATCTTCTTACTACATAACAGACTAAGTGTAGATGCTCACTCTATTCAGACTTTTCAGTCCTTTTCTATTTTAAATTCCTTCATATATCCTTTTTTGTTTTAAATTCCTTTATTTTTTAGTTTTTATATATTCACACAAGTTATTTTGGTATTTTAAAACTCTATATATCTCTATATTTTTTTTTTCTAAAATCCTTCATAAAATATAGGGGGTACAGGTTTTCATTTTAAAATCCCTTTATACATCTATAAATGAATATTATTTTTCAATAACTATAAAAATTAGATATTTCTCTACTTCAGTGCCTCACACTCATATTTACAGTTTTTAATATTTTTTTAATACACACCCCCCACAAAATTTCAGGCATTTTTGTGCTGCAACCTCCTTTTTGAGGGGAACCCCTCCGTGAACCCCCCATCCCCCACTCATCTGTCACATAATCACCTCCCACCAGTGACATTGGGGTGCTCCAAATGACATCACCCCCACAGGCCTCCTCCCCCTTTTATTCACCCAAAAAAGGACACAAAACAAGGCAATCTGCTCCAACCCGCAGCTCATTGCTTTAATAATGCCATTTACATATGTATACACCCCCGCCCAAAAAAAGGGGAGCTCTGCTAAAAACTAAAGGGTGGGGCAGCCCCCCAAACAGTTGCAGCCCCCTCCAGCCCCTGTCCTGCAGGCTAGCGGCTGCCCTACAACATAGCAGGAGCGTGCCAGAGGATGGTGTCACGTCTCTTTCTCAGGCTCTGCTCAGGTACGTTGCCCATCTGTTCCCAGGCTGGGACAGGCTCCCCAGGGCAACAAACACCCCCGGGTCCCTGTGGGCCCCGGACTCTCCCCACCAGACAGCCCTTGCTGCCGCACCTGCGGGGCACCCTCTGGAGACAGAGTCAGGAGCCTCCAGGCACAGGGATGGCCCCTTACCTTCACTACGCTTAACGACCAGCAGGCAAACCTGGGCTGGGGGATATCTGTTGAGCATCACGAGACACTTTCAACAAGACATCTGAAAAACAATCCCAAATTCTATTTCAGCACAGAAGAAATGGAGGAGTTCAGTCAGAATAAGAGATAGGAAGTAAATTGAGCCAAAGGAGAATTCTAGGTAAACAGGTCAGCTCAAAATACAACACATCCTTTAAAAGCTAGAGTAATTTGAACACTTGAAAACAGTATTAAGACTACTTGTTACCATTTTAAACAGATTCTTAGCATAACACTATAAATACTGTTGCTGACGTCGGAAAAAGTCTCATCCCTTCCTTACAGCACTGCTGCAGGGAGATAACCCTGCGAGGCTGCAGGACAAGGTTGTACCGTAATCAGAATCTACGCTTACAGATCCACCTCAACAGCTGCAGCCCTTTTACGGCTGCTGCACGTCTTCCTTGCTCTATGAAGCCGAAAGTGAAGTGTCAAATTTGAAAGAGTAAAATAAAAAATAAAGGAATAAATTCCAATAATTCACTTTACGCTAAAAAGGGGGGTGTGTGTGTTTATACACATCCAGTAAAAATACTTATGCTATAAAAGTGTTCCATTTTCCTTCTGCATTAATTTACCTTGCACAGCTGTAAATTGACGCCATTAGATTATCCATCTCCAAAATACACAGTAATAATTTGACTAGGGGGTTTTTTGTATATTATGTAGTTAGGAGAGACATCTGGCCAGCTGCCCTGCCCAAGAGAGAGGCTGTTGAACTGCCAGGGAAACGCACCATTGAAAGCAAGACAGAAATCAAGTACTTCAGAGCAATCCCTCAAAATAGCAGGGAAAAAACCCAAAGCATTCAGTTGCCTCTCTTATTAAACATTTACAATGAATACCTAACTGCTTAAATACACCTAATAAATTGTAGACTACAGCTATTTGGCACTTACAGTTTAAACAATGCAAGTCAGGTGGTAAATCATACAGTGTTAGGGTTTTTTTTAAAGTTTCATTTATGATAGAAAAACTTCAGGGAGATAAGAGATCCCCCATATGCTTTTACTTTCCGGGGGAATCAAATCCACAGTGATGTAATACATAAGGCTACCAAAAAAGGACTGGCAGATTTGCTACATTATTTGGCTGTACTGAAGCATGCAGAGGAACACCATTTTATGATATCCTGACTGTTATAACCGACAACCCAAACACTACCACTGCCATCAACAGTTGGACTATGTGCTGTGCTTCTATCTCTGAAAGGAAGTTCATGTTTTTTCTTAGAAACAAACAAATAAAAAACCCACACACAGAGTGAAAATTCTTGTTCTGATGATGACTTCTACTGCCAAATACATCATCTCCTAAGACCCACTGTAATACAGAGTTCGTAGAATGCACCTTCTTTCAATGAGCAGTATTTCCGATCGAAGTCAAAGTTAAACACTGTGGGGCTTTCAGAAAGCTCAGGTTCTGAATCCTATCTCAACAAAAAAACCCACATCAGCTAACCAGGATATTTCTCCACTTGCCAGGTGCCTCTTCATCATCTGGGGAAGCAAAAAAAAAAAAAAAAACAACCACCCATCACAAAAAAAAAACAAAAACAAAAAACCAGAAAAGACACACCACCAAAAACAAGACACACCACCAAAAACAAACAACCCCACAACCCACACACAAAAACACTGCAATCCACTCAGCTAACGCTGTAGCTGCCTCTCCCACACAGTTACCATCATCCCCTCGGCACCCGCAGAACGCTAAGAAAACTACTGTCCTCGCCCGTGACGACAGCTGCTCGATCCCAGATGACCGCACATTTGCCCCAAGAGCCCAGGCACAGCAAACAGATGAACCATGTACTCTCAGCGCTAGGCCACCTACCCCTGACTCTACGCGCCCGGGCAGGGCAGCTCCAAACCGAACACACGCAGGCACAGACCAACGCGACGTGGAACGCTACAAACAACGCACCTCACAGACGAGAGAAAACTCTCGGCAAGAACGACGACACCCGAACGGAAGAGCTCGTCGGGCGAGAAGACCTGCAGGACCCTGACAGTGACGTGAGGAAGCCCTAAGGCAACCCCTGAAAAATAGCAGAGCGTCACAGACCGTGACGAGGAGATACTCTCCAAACAGAAAAGACGGAGGCACAAGCAGCCCAGCTTCAAGACCTAAGAATGTAAGGATGCAGGGAAGAAATGCCAGGCCCTGAAAATGGGCACCGGGAGAGCAGAGCTGCTCACGTGGACGGGAAAGACGCCGCGCAAGACCACCGTCCAGAAACTTCCAGGACGCCTGACCGATCCACGCTTTAAACTGATCGAGGGCGCAAGGAGAGAAGCGCCCAATGAGCGCCTTGCCCGCCATTAGGGCCTCGCCAGGCCCTACGGACGGTGCCCAACGCACGTGCCTTGCTCCTCGAGAGCAAAGAGAACATCGAGACCGGAGGAAGGCCGAAGACACTGAACACAGACCACACAAACTACACAACACCACCACCACACACACAGCCTGGAACCGCCCCACCCAGCACACGCTAACCTCACGCTGAAGAGGAACCCTTTACCCGCTGAAGAGAGGACTGGTTCCTGGACAGCCCTCCCCCGCTGCGCTATCTTTAAAACCCCTTCCTGCCCTGGCCAACCTTGTCCCCTCCCTCCCCCGACCCCTTCTCCGGCACCGCTCCCTGAACTTAGCTTTCAGAGGGACGGGAGTCTCAGTCCTCCTCGACATGAAAAAGCACACTCAGCCCACCAGATCAATCCTGCACTTGCCAGGTGCCTCTTCATCATCTGGAGAAGAGAAAAAAAAAAAAACAAACCAAACCAAACACCCAACCACCAAAAAAAGACACACCACCAAAAACAAAAAAAAGAAACCCCACAACAACCCCACAACCCACACACACAACAAACCCTGCTGTCGGCGAGCATCGCACCCGTCAACGCTGACCTTTCCCGCAACACCCCACACACCTCGGACGCACCCAGGCGCTCCCCTCACCTTCTCTGTGCCCGTTCCAGACCGGGACGGTTGTCATCGCTTGCAGCCCCTAGAGATACCGTGACACCCAAAATTACCAGCGCACTTGCCAAAAAATCACCGGCTCCACCTTCCTCCTCTCTGCAACCCAGTTCACCTCAAACGCTCATCCAGTTCCAAAGGCAGCCAGCACAGAACCTGCAAAACTAAAGAGAAGCGCTTCAAGTCACTTGCCGTAGAACACCTTGCTATTCAACAACAGCCTGGCCCGCGACTGCCTCACCTTCTTGGACCTCTCATCGGCGTGCAGCGGCGCCACGCCGCGCCTGCGTGCGGCACCTGCAAAAACCCAAGCAAAACGGCACGTGCCGAGATACCGCCTGAAAACGCAGCCTACCCGCGCCGATCCCCATCTCGTGCTCCTTTACAGCTACAGCCCGTCCGCCAGGCCTCCGTCATTTCCACCTGCCACGTGGAGGCTCGCCCACCACCTCTAACACCCAAACAGCACAGGTCACCTATAACTTCACCGCCGACACAACACCTCGCAAAGAACCCCTACTCCAGCCCGCCAATCGCCGCTCACCTTGCCCGACTCACCTCCGGTGCCCAGATCCCGCGTGGCTCATCGCTTTGTACTTTCCATAGAAAAAAAAAAAAAACCAAAAACCAAAACCACCAAACAAAAACCCAAACAGCAATGGAATGGCCCAGCCATCAGTCACATCTTCCCTCTAATACTACACGGAGACCGAACGTCTTAGAGTGCTCTGTTCAGCTCTGCTTTATCACCCTGCACGGCTCTATCTTCATCATCTGCAAGAATAGGATTGTAGAACAAGGCACGTGGATGCACAGTAATAGCTTAACAATTCCAGAGGTGTTGTTCCCATGTAAGAACACCATCTAGAACCCAACTACAGGCTGCCATTAAAAGAAATACATTCCACCAGAAACACTGAGCCCTACACATACAAGCTCGAACACCTTTGAGATTCAATCTGCTCGGCTAGCGCTCTAGCTGCCTCTCCCACACAGCTACCATCATCCCCTGGACACCCACAAAACACTACGGAAAACACCGTCCTCACCCTCTGCCGACGGCTACTCGCTCCGACAAGGTTTGTAGGGGCTTTGCCAAAACAGTCTTGCATATTAACGTGAACCATATACTCTTATTGCTATTCTTTACCCGACTCTACCGTTGCTATACCGCCAGACGGAGGAGCTCCGACACAGACACCGACACGCGCAGACCAACGTCGCGAGCAAACTCTAAAAATCACGTGACCGAGAGACCTAAGAAAACTCTCACCGAGACGACTGACTTCCGGCCCAGAGATGCCATCGGGCGAAAAGATCTATGGGGCAGCGAGGAAGAATCTATGGCATCCACAGACAAGTCGCCCAGCGGCACCCGTGACAAAACAATACGTCCGCAATCGGGACGACGGATGCATCCCAAGCCAGGCTTAAAGACCTCATAACATTAAGATGCAGGGAAGAAGTCCCGGAAAAGGGCTCCGCGTAAACAGACTGCTCTCGAGCAGCAAAGCTGTGGCTGCCTTAATCACCACCACAAAAAGATGACCATCTGTAAACTTCCGATATGCGAGACACACGAGACAGATCTGTGCGTTAGCCGGATAACGCGAGAAAGAAAGCTCTCGGTTAGCATTAGGCTGAAGAGCCGGGGCTCACGAGACCCTCGATATTGCTGCCTATGTGCCCGCTGGGCGCAGAGAACAATAGAGACATCAAGACCCGAGTAAGGTACGGTATGGGTCACAGAAGACAAACTACAAAACCACACAACAACATGGACTAAGTCGAAAACCGCCCTGCCCAGCAGACACTCTTTTTTTTCAGAAAAGACCCCGCTCCCTCTCTCCGCTCAAATGTGTCCAATCTCTGATCGGTCTGCTACGCTGATTTTACATCCCCTGCCTGCCCCACTCGCGCCTCCCCCAACCCACCAGCCACCCACACAAAGAGGGCATCAGACCCTCAACTTCCCTTTCAAAGTGCTGGGGCTCAAAAGCCATCCTTTAAAAATACCACATAGGCTACATGGGACGGTGCTGCAATCGCCCGGATCCTTTTCAACATCTGCAAACACAGAGCACTATTGGTCAGCGTGACACCAGGTTAATGCTGACCTCTTCTGCAATGACACCCTCCTCAGAAATGCCGTGACGTTCCACTCGCTCCCAGCTTAATAAGGCTGGATGTCGTGGCCACCACCACCTACGGCACCTACAAATCCGGAGAAACAAAGCGACCGTTGTGCCTGGAGGCGGTTGCCCACTCACAAACAATTCTGCACCTCAAAAATAACCGCTGCTATGGTTTGCTGTTCATCGCTTACCTCGCCGGACGAGCTCGGGGCGGACATCCTGCTTTGCATGTACTTTTGCGAGTCGCTTTACACCTTCAAAACAGAGCATTAACTAGTCGTAGGTGCTCACAGCGACACGATCCCTCCGTAGTCACGTGCCAACCTACCTTCTCACAACGCACCGTTCCCCTCCTGCCTCCCGTGTCCGGCTCCCTACTGTACATCTGCAGCAGCGAGAAAACCAAATCAAGGGGATCCTGACTAATACCCTAACAGAGAACCTTCCCCACTTGACTTCCCCGCTCCACTTAGCTAGCAAATCCACGCTTTGCACTCCAATCTGTGACGTTGAGTCGGCAACGTCAGCGAGCTCAAAAAGACGAAAAACAGTAACACCCTTACTAAGCATACACGCTTCCCTCTACTTTCGCCTACCCCAATAGCCGCATCCCAAACTCATCCTTTCCCCCAGCACTCTCGCATGGCTACCCTCGCCTCCTGAGCCCTGTCTCCGCGTAAGCGGCCACGTCAGCCGCCTGCTCGTATAGTCCGTCCTTATCCGGTGGCTAGGAAACCGTAACCTTCGATCCCGGGCCCACCTTGAGAAAAATACAAAGAGGCACAAAGATGTTGCACGCTGCCTTCCAAAAGCGAGAGCCCACCGTGCAAAACAGAGTAACAGATCTGTTGGACTGACTTACTCGGCAGCGTGAAGACCCCAAAGGCACAAAACCCAAACGAGCGACCTCACCCCCCCATCACAGCACACAACGCCGTCTACTCGACTTTGCTGTCACGCCTCGCGCAACTGCCCCGCTTAGCCCTAGACCTATTACTAAAACCGCAAGAGTAAGTCAAACCATGCAACAACACACAAAAATTACAGTTAATGCCAGATGACTCAAACACAGGCAGAAACCGATAGGCCAAACACCAAAAGAGGTACGGGAAGCAAATGAGCACGGCTGGTGTAACGACAGACTCTCCCTTTGCAGATAAATAGCTCCCGAGTGACTCCATGAACAGCGGCACGGAGAACCTCTCGGTAGCCAGCATGCTCGAATGAGAGCACCGACACATACGGGAAAGGAGACGGGACTACCGGAGGCTGCTTGCATACAGAATGCTACCGTTAGCTAACGCTAAAGCCTCCCTTTCACAGCCATTTGCCGGTCCCCAAACTTTAGAAACCCGTTCTCTTCTCCCGAACTGTCAGGGAAGGAACCCAAACCCTTCCTGACAGCTCCTGCCCTGTATTTGCACCCCTGAAGCCCCTTTGTCAGCCGCTCCTCGGGAGCTCCCCTTTCCAAGGTCTGCCCTGCGTTCTGCGAGCGCCTCCTATCTTCCATCTTCCCACAGACTCCGGGCTCTGCTACAGGCCCGCAAAATAAGGGAAGTCCCGATGCTTATAATCTACGAGGGACCTGCCGCAAGCCACAAAGGTTCTAGAGACAACGTGGTACTCTGCAGGTGATCGAGAAAGGCGATGAGCCATTCCATATCCCGAAAAACACAAGGCCTCATGTCGCCGCTGACTTTCTTAAGAAAGGCTAAAAGTCCATAAACAGATGCACATAAAATGCTCACCCTAACCCCTACCACAGCATCTCGCTATGGGTCCTATTAAGAAATAAGGTCAACAACTTGCACACTATACAGCAAAACTGGAGGAACAAAAACAAGGTTCCACCTTTGGTAAAGTCAGGAATGCCAGGAAAATAAAATCCACTTAGGGGAAAAACAAAAAAAACCCACCACACCACAAAAAACCCCAAACCACAAAACCAAAAACCAAACAAACCAAAACACGCTATCGAACCAACTTACCGCCCCTGAACACCCAGAACAAAATTACTGATGTGACAAAAAAGAAAAACTACATACAGGTGTATTTTCTAATACGTATGCTGCTCAACCCTGACTGTTTCTGAAGCCCTTACTCAAACAGACACCTCCGCTTCTCTAAAGGTCAAAACACAACTATCTAAAGAGCTTGGACAGCTCAAAAGCTGCAACCAACTGAAGGAACGGGACCAAAGAAGCCCAGAAGCAGAATGAGGCTACAGCTCATATACTCCCAGGCCCCACCCACCACCCTTCCCACAGGCCCCTGGGAATGGGGAGGGGGGAACCACCAGAGAGTATAAAGATGGTCAGAAGAGGAACGGCAGGGAGTTTTCTTAACTGCCTTAAGTTTACAGCATGCAAAGTGCCGAACAGAGACCCTTACTGGAAATGACAGTACCAGCTCTTCTACTACAACTACATTTATTGCATCGGCAACGTGACTGAGCAGAGAATTAAACTTCATTTTTCTGGGACGCATATAGAAAAAGACAGACGTCATATTAAGCTACAGAGGAAAGCAGCTCGTTAAATGCAAAAACATGATTATTACCAAAAACTATGTGCTTTACTTTCCGATTAAAAAAAACTCAAAATGCTATGGGGTTACGCTTCTAGCCAGTCTCCATCATTTACCAGCAGTCACGGTTAACAGGGGAGGTCCCAGATGGTTGGAGGCTTGCCGATGTGACGCCTGTCTACAAGATGGGCCAGAAGGAGGATCTGGGAAACTACGCGCCTGTCGGCCTAACCTCGGTACCGGGCAGATTATGGAGCGATACGCCTTGAGCGAGCTCACCGGGAAAGCGAGGGACAATCGGCGGATCAGGCCCAGCCGGCACGGGTTCACGAAAGGCGGTTCCTGCCTCACCAACCTGACATCTGACACGGAAGCTTCGGACAATAACACGCAGACCAATATGATCAGATTAATGCCACTTTATTGCTCAGATAGCTCAGTTAATATACTCTATTGCCGCGGGCATATGTTTTTCTTAAGCAACGCGATTGGTTCACATATGTGTACACGCGCCACACGCATACCCACTATTGGCTTGCTCGCTTTAATCACGCGCCGCTCATAACATAACAATTTCTACCCCATAATAGACCCAGTGGAAAAGTACTGCTGAAGTTTCCCAGCCTTTGTGATATTTTAGTTCAGCCACATCTGCAACTTGTGCTTCCTCCCTTTTCTACTCCCTTTTCTTCTCCCTTCCTTATCTCACTCAACTGCTCACAAGGTCGTCTCATAATTGTGCTAACAAGTTCTTTGTGTTCGGAATGTTTGGATTGTTCACAGGGTCACCTGCCTGTTCTAAAAATTCTCCCACAAATCCCCCTTTTTCTGTTTGAACAATCCAAACTCGTTCGACGGCCTTTAGTACCAATCGTCGCAGGAGGGAGAGCAAGCATGGTATCATTAATAGCACAACTACTATGACTAATATAATCAATAGTCCGGTTTTTTAGCAGCGACAACAACCATCCTGATAACCCCCAGCCTCTCCACAAATTGTCTAGACCGAAAAACCCACTGTCTTCTTTTAATAATTTTTTCTTCTGTTCCACCAATGCTTGTATGCTCTTATGGATAGACTCGGAGTGATCCGATAAGTTCATGCAGCACATTCCTTCAAACTCTTGGCAGCCATGACCCTGGGCCAGTAACAAAAGAAATCTATGGCTGCTCAATTCTGCAGTGTGGCATGTCTAACTGAATCTACATCTAATAATAAGCCACTTAAAGCCATAAAGGTATTTGGTGTTAAAAGCATTAAACGCCCTAAGCTACAGGGGCCTCCCTTAAGATAAGAGGGAATACCAGGCCATGCCCTATCCATGTCAGAAAGAAAATAATACTCCACAGCACCCTCATCCCTGCTAAACAACCATATACCGCATTGATGGCATTGAGTCAATATCCACGGTTTACACGTCCCACAGTCCAGACAGGCAATAACTGGCCGCTCCACCTCCGACGATGTCCTCCAGCTCGTTCAACGCTTGGTCAGTCTCTTTCCAGGGCTTAATCCATCTGGCCGGTACCCAACGCGGTCCCTGATCTGTCAAAACACAAACATAGCCTCTCCCAATCATTTCTACTTCAACGGGACCTTTCCATTGACCTGTGGCTAAATCTTTATATTGGATGCGCACAGGAGACACTGCTTGTACCCCCAACTTTAAAGATGTGTGATGAATTACCACGGGTGGTGATTCACGATTGCCCGTTAGTCGCAGATGATTCAGCACATACAGAGCTTTTGCAAGACGCTCACAGGGTACCTGTTCTCCCCCTTTCTGTTTATGCAAAAGCGACTTGAGTGTGGCGTGCGCCCGTTCGACAATGGCTTGTCCCGTAGGGGAGTGCGGAATGCCAGTGGTGCGGCGAATGCCCCAGAGCTGACAAAAATGACCAAACCGCTGGGAAATGTAAGCCGGACCGTTGTCTGTTTTAACTTCTTGGGGCACTCCAAGAACTGCCATGGCAGCACATATATGCTTGATGACATGTCTCGCAGTTTCCCCAGTTTGTAGAGTAGCCCACATGGCATGTGAGTAAGTGTCAATTGATACGTGTACATACTTTAGTCGGCCAAATTCTGCAAAATGCATGACATCCATCTGCCACAGCTGCAGCGCCTGTAAGCCGCGGGGATTGACTCCTAGCCCCAGGCCCAAACCCAATCTTTGGCAAGCAGGACAAGAGTGGACGATACCTTTAGCGTCCGACAAAGTCAAATTGAATTGTTTAGCCAAGACTCTTGCTGACCGATGGAAAAAATTATGAGAATTTCGAGGCTGCTCAAAGAGATTAGTCTGTCTGTTTGTCCAATTCGCCGCAACTAGGCGATCAGCGCGATTGTCACCTAGGGCCAAACCATAGTCAGGTTGATGACTTCGGATATGGTTTACAAAACACGGATGTTGTCTCTGATTTAACAAATGCAAAAGTTGTAACAGCAATTGATACAAAACTGAATTGCGAAGTGTTTGAAGCATAGAGCGTTTGAGTTGCGTTACCGTACCAACTACGTACAGCAAATCAGATACTACATTAAGGGATTGATTGTGCCAGTTTTGAAAAGCCCAAACAACTGCTTTTAATTCCAGTGTTTGGAGGGAATCCTGCAGGCTCCCCTTTAATAATTGTGAGTGCCACAGCCCATCGTGACACCAGGCTACCACAGCCCTTCTTGATTTTCGAGCCTCCCACTTAATAGGGTATTGTTTCTGCCTTACCGGCTTAGCTCCAGGTTTTAAAGTTACTTTCACCAGCTCTGCCAATTTAGATCGTCCTGGAACTCCAGTTGCCCAAACCAAAGGAATCACTGCATTTTCCACTTCTTCTGGAATTTGTTCCTCCCTGAAGGAATCCTGTAACCTAAACACTCTTGCCTCTATGGCTTTTGATTCGGGTATTAGTAATTTAACCTCTCCATTTTCAAAAGTAATTTGTGCATCCAATTTACTTAATAGATCTCGCCCTAACAGAGGCAATGGACATTCAGGCATATACAAAAAACTGGTGAGTTACCCACTGTTTTCCTAATTTAAATTTTAGTGACTCTAGGAAAGGCCAATTTTCCTTTTGCCCTGTTGCACCAACAACATTCACTGATTTATGACTAATTTTTCCTTTACATGTATTCAATACCGAATAAGTGGCTCCTGTATCTATCAAAAATTCTATTTCTTCATCCCCTAGCTTCATTGTAACCAGAGGTTCAGCTAGGGTTGATTCCCCCAGCCCTGGGACATTCTCTTTTCCAGTGTCCACGTTCCTTGCAGATAGCACATTGATCTTTAGCCAGTTGGAGATTTACCCTCCTTCTTTCTCCGATATTTATTTCTCGCCCCCTTCGCCTGCCTCTCCTATTATTTTCACTTAGGGCTGCCAGTAATTTTCCATCCCTTCAATCATCTCTCCATATTTGTTTCAGTTCTTTTTCTCTTTCCCTGTTATTAAATACAGTCCATGCAACTTCCAACATTCTTCCTAAATCTCTGGATTCAGCTCCTTCTAATTTCTGGAGCTTCTTTCTGATATCTGGGGCTGATTGATCCATGAATATAGAGGCCAATTGTACTGCTTCTTCTGGTTTCTCTGGGTCCAAATTAGTGTTTTTTCTGGCAGTCACCTTCAGTCTTTCCATAAAGGCTGAGGGGAACTCCTTCGGTTCTTGTCTTATTTCATAAAGTTTTGACCAATTTATTGCTTTTGGCATTGCATGTCTAACACCATATAAAATCCACCTCTGGTACCTGCTCAGCATTCCTCTGGGCCCCGGCTGATTAGGGTCCCACTCAGGATCTACGGATGGAAAACTCCGTCCCAACGTCCCTTGTAAATCTCCGTTAGCATGTAATGCTTCCACCTGTTTTCTGGCAGTATTTAGTACCATTTTCTTATCAGTCTCATCGAATAGAGTGCTCAATATCACTTGTAAATCATTCCAGTCAGGGTCTTGAGTTCTAATTATTGTCTCAACCACTTTAGCTACTCTATCGGGATCCTCCCGATAGGTGCCCGCAATCTCTTTCCATGATCTTAAATCAGTAACTGAAAAAGGGACTTTCACTGTTACTGGACCGTCATTATAGAGTCATACGGATATATACTACACTGTTTCTGCCATTCCGGATGATTTCGCAGTGTAAAGAACAAATCAACATATGCCACTTCATCCCATTTACCTTCTCTTTTACAAAACAACATTAACTGCAAGATGGTATTATACTGCAATGTCCCATTCTCTGGCCATTTCTCCTAATTCTCCAACTTATATATTGGCCACCAGTGATAGCAATACTCTATTAATTGCTTCCGAGTCAGAGGATCTCCTCCCAGATCTTTCCAATGTGCCAAAATACATCCCAAAGGTGTTTTCTGCAGGACAGGTTTCTTACTCGGAAATGTACCCATCTTCCCGAGACTAGTGGGTGTGATCGTGCACTATCACAGGCACTAGTCAGAGGGACCCCTTAGTCCAACCCTGCGCATTTCATCTTACGAGCAGACCTGTTAGAGCTCAAAATCCCTTATAATAAGAATGCCTTATTACCTTTTCCAGGGGACTTGCTTAGAATTCTTCGGTCCGGGGATCAGAGGTTCTCCCCGAGAATCCCTCGGTGCCGGCTGGAGGTCCCGTGATCCCACGGATCCGTCGAGATTCACAAGCGGGGTCCCACCTGGGTCACGTGCCAAAACTGTCACCGAAATCGGGAATAAACCTCGTAACACTAATGTAGTGTTAAAAGGCAGGCATTCTTTATTCACGGCGCCGGGAACACGGGGGATAACTCCTCCTCAAGCGTGTTCCTCTTTGCATCAAAATTCACCAGTTCTTATACCCTCTTTTCTGTCGATTCATGCTATTTATCATTAATCTTACATTGATTGGTTAGCTATCCTCGCTTGCTATTGCACATCAGTATACGGTCCATTCCCCATAAGCATTTGTGCCTGCACGCCATACAGCGGATCCCCCCAGAAGTGAACCTGCTCCAATGTGGCCTTGCCCATGGCCGCAGTCCCTCTGACTCGAGTTCACACTGGAGTTCCAGCCTGTCCAGCAGAGCAGCACAGAAACAGCAGCAATGCCCCGGCCATCTGCCAGCCCAGGCACCTGGCCATTGCTGTTATCAAAATGTTCCCAGGCACAGCAGAGTAAGATGGTAAGCAGTACAGCAAGCAGCAAAAGCAAAAAGCCGTCACTAACAAGCGGTAGACTTCAAGGCATACAGTATACGTATATACAGTAAGGCAGGCAAGCCCCATAGCAAGCACAGAAGCCTGCTGATTAATAAATTCAATCTAGTGCATTCTAATCAAATCTGTCGTTATCTCAAACCCGTCAAGCCCCATGTTGGGCGCCAAAAAGGACTGGCATGGTTTAGCCCCGGTCAGCAACTAAGCACCACACAGCCGCTCGCTCACTCCCCCCAGCCCAGTGGGAAGGGGGAGAATCAGAAGAGTAAAAGTGAGGAAACTCCTGGGTTGAGATAAAGACAGTTTAATAGGCAAAGCAACAGCCACGCGCGCAAGCAAAGCAGAAGAAGGAATTCATTCACTACTTCCCATGGGCAGGCAGGTGTTCAGCCATCCCCAGGAAAGCAGGGCTCCATCACGCGTAACGGTTACTTGGGAAGACAAACGCCATCACTCCAAATGTCCCCCTGCTGACGCGGAGTGGCCGCAGCCCTCTCGCACAATTCCTCCCACTCCTTCCAAAATGTCAACTTTTGAGACGGTTTTAACAACATCTGCACTATCTGCTTTGTATCATGAGGAGTTAGCAGGTTAGAAGCAAAAACATGATCGACTAAAGCCCTCGTAAACGGTGAGCTAAGCCCATACTGTGCCACTGCCTGTTTTATCTCCTTTAACAGCTTCCAGTCAAACGGCTCCCATTCTCTCTGTTGTGCGGTGTTAGTAAATACGGGGTATGCTGATGGCCCGAGAAACACCCCTTCCACCGCAGCCTCTTTGATTACCCCTTTCCACCAATTCCGCACATCCCATCTATTCTCCCCGCTCCCCCCCGCCCCCAGGTCCGGATAAGCAGGAGGAGCTGAAGGGGGTAAAGGGGCAGGTAAGTGGGTGGTGGTTAACCGCGCTTCTAATACCTCAAGTTTGTTTAACAACTCCAAAAACTGATGGTCTCTTAGTCCCCCCTGTTTTTCCTTTTCCTGTGGGCTTCCAGGGGAGGTTGACTCCGAGGGAGGTAGAGGTGGTAAACACGCAGCGGCACCCCGGTCCGTCCTGCACCCCTCGCCGTCCTCAGGTGTTGTCGGATCATCTGGCAGCAGCGGAAAGTCCTCCTCGTTAGGTTCGTCACCGTTGCCTCGGCCATCCCGCCTAGGGTCGTTCACCAGCGCGGGCACTGGTCCCGGGAGAGTTTTACCTTCCCCGTGTCTAGTGCGTGGAGGCGGCGGGTTCACTGAGCCAAATGCGAACGTGGCAGCCGAGCGGACGAGGGAAAGGCTGCGAATGTTACATACCTGGACTTCAGCAAGGCCTTTGACGCTGTCTCCCGCAGCATTCTCCTAGAGAAGCTGGCGGCTCACGGCTCAGACAGGTGTACTCTTCACTGGGTAAAAAACTGGCTGGATGGCCGAGCCTGGAGTTGCGGTGAACGGAGCTAAATCCAGTTGGCAGCCGGTCACGAGCGATGGTCCCCAGGGGTCAGTTTTGGGGACGGTCTTGTTTAATACCTTTACCAATGATCTGGACGAGGGGATCGAGCGCACCCTCAGTAAGCTTGCGGATGACGCCAAATTGGGCGGGAGCGTCGATCTGCTCGAGGGTAGGAAGGCTCTGCAGAGGGATCTGGACAGGCTGGATCGATGGGCCGAGGTCAACTGTATGACATCTAACAAGGCCAAGTGCCGGGTCTTCCGCTTTGGTCACAACAACCCCACGCAACTCTACAGGCTTGGGGAAGAGTGGCTGGAAAGCTGCCCGGCAGAAAAGGACCTGGGGGTGCCGGCGGACAGCCGGCTGAACGTGAGCCAGCAGCGTGCCCACGTGGGCAATAAGGACAACAAGCATCCTGGCTTGTATGAGGAACAGCGTGGCCAGCAGAAGGGAAGGGATCGTGCCCCTGTACTCGGCACTGGCAAGGCTGCACCTTGAATATCGTGATCAGTTTTGGGCCCCTCAGGACAAGGACGACACTGAGGTGCTGGAGCGTGTCCAGAGAAGGGCAACGAAGCCGGTGAAGGGTCTGGAGAGCAGGTCTTATGAGGAGAGGTTAAGGGAACGGGGGTTGTTTTGTCTGGAGAAGAGAAGGCTCTCTGCAACTACCTGAAAGGAGGTTGTAGCGAGGTGGGTGTTGGCCTCTTCTCCCAGGTTACTAGCGATAGGACGCGAGGAAATGGCCGAAAGCTGCACGAGGGGAGGTTTAGATTGGATATGAGAACAAAATTATTCTTTGAAAGAGTGGGCAGGCACCGGAACAGGCTGCCCAGAGAGGCGGTGGAGTCAGCATCCCTGGAGGATTTCAAAAAACACGTAGACGTGGCACTTCAGGGCACAGTTTAGGGGACATGGTAGTGTTGGGTTGGCAGTCGGACTTGATGATCTTAGAGGTCTTTTCCAACCTAAATGATTCTATGATTTTATGATTCCTAGCAAGACCACCCATGCTACCTAACCTGTACCAGACCTATGTCCTGGATAGGACTGAATGACAAAGCAGAATAAGATCATGTAAGAACCCCTTCTCAAAAATATCTCTGGCTGCAAAGTAAATAATTTACTGTAAATCATCAACGATTCAGAGCCACATCAACGCTCTCTCTAACCGACTCCCTTAACAGAAATAGATCAATCTCAAAGAACAGAAAACACAAAAAAAAACCATGGAAATACACAAGCGTATCAGAAGCTGTACAAAGCAGACAAATTAACACCTAAGTAGCTAAAACAGAAATAAATTGCAAAGTACAACAAAACACACCCCAGGAGACGTGTCGATAAAAACAGATGAAGGCTATCGCTTTTTGGGGAAACTCAAGAGCAGATCTGAGCCAACAATAGACACCTTTGGGGTACCAGATACCAAATAGAAACACACTATAAAAGAAAAAACAACCAGACTGCTGTGGAGCGCAAAGATGGCTTTAGCAAAGGTTCCGACAGGACGAGAGTCATAGTCACAGGGAACAGATAGGGGCCGGCAGGGGAAATGCCGCCATTAGCTAACGCTGCACTATCAACTCTCAAGCCAAAACAGCGTAGTAGTTACAGGAGACCCGAGTGGAGACGGATGCCGAATATCACTTGACGGTCACAAAATCTCACCGAGATGGGCACCACATAATCTCACGGACACCCCTCAGACCCACACGCTTAACGAGACACGCTTCTTGCCAAAATACGAGCTCGATGAGGAAAAGCCAAAGGCAATGCAGACCAAGCAAGTAAAGTCTCAGTACAGAAGCACACATTCCTTCAGATGGCGGGACAATTCTGCCAGGTCAGTCTGACCCAAGCACCTGGTTCTAATGCCTGCCCAGTGGTGTCCCCAATACCTCTCACAGCCTCCCACCTAATAGACAGCTCCCCTGTCCGGGACCGTGTTTTGCACGTCCCAGCGCCTCCCCGCCCCCACGATCAAAATCAAAGGCGACGAATGAGGGCTCTACTTCATCTCCTCACCTCCGAAAGAAGCTTCCTTCCTCTGCTGACGGTCGACACCGATATCCTCGTGCCGTTCCTTGAATGCAGGCTGGCCCTCAGGTGCCTGTACAGCCAAAGGAAGAGAAAACGATCACGATCTTATAATGTGCTCCAACACCATCTCGTTCATCAAGAAATCAGAAGAAAGCTGCCGTCCTGATCGCTACGTAAGAGAAGTTTGTGCAGGAAACGGCCGAGCCCATCCCCATAAATGGAAAACTCCGCTAAGACCCTGCTTTGCCTTTTGCCGACAGCAGCTGCCATCAGGGTGCCCCAAGCCCCTTCGTGAGTCGCTAGGAAAATCAGACACAGCTAGTTCACAACATCTGGCAGGTAAGCTATGACCTACAAACACAAATACCCCACCTTATCCCCAAACCAGTCAGATAGCCGGCTTCCTCCCACACAAAACTCACGTCTTCAACAAATGCTCCGAACAGAACAACATTTACGCTAAACAGAATTAAATCCTTACCCTCTGACACACTCTGAAAGCGATTAGTGCACCCACATAATATATACTCACGCTATCGACCCACGTGCCACGCTTCCTCAGGGTCAGCCCCGCAAAGACGGGAGGAAGCCTGACGCTACCTCCCCAGGTGCACCGGCGCTCCGCTCCCTGCTCTGCCGCTCCCGTCACAGGAAAACGCTGGGAATAAACAGGTACAGAGAGGTGAAACGATAAACAATGGGGAGAGGAACTAGCACAAAGGAATAGAGAGAGTAAGCAATGAAGAGAAAGGAGGTCAAGAACAGTGAGACACAGAATGAAAAAAACCAGCGACAGCTAGCAAGACAAAGGGATGGAGAGAGAAAGAGAAGGAAGGAAAGGGATATATAGGAAGGCAGCGACATGGAGCAGCACATACAGGCACGGAGAGAAAAGGAAAAGGGAGCAGTACATCAAAAGAGATAAAGGGAGAGAAGGAGACAGAGCGGAACAGAAGAATAGAGAGAAAAGGAGAGCTTCCAGGAAGAAAATAAAAAAAAATAATCACAGTAGCATGGGAAAGAAGGGGAGTCAGGAGAGGGGCAGGGAGAGCCCGAGGGCCCAGAACTCACTGCAACTCTTGCTCTTGGCACTGCCGGGAGAATTTACTAGTTCAGACGCTTCTTTCACCTTCTCTCCTCCCTTCCTCTTCTGTAAGTCCAGTCGCTTGGCTCTCCTCTACCTAAAGAGAGTACACGGGTGTCCTATAGCTCTTACGAGATGAGGCTTCCTAGACACGTAGCCTGGCTCGTTCGTGCACTACACGGCCATACTGAAATTTAGGTTAGGCATACAGACCCTGCAATGCACGCCGGTGGCCTGGCCTCCTGTGGACTATGAAGAGGGACCCTTCCTCCCTCACCCGCAGAGGCAGGCTCTCTCTTGCCTGCAGCAGAAAGGCAGCTGCCGGCCAGCCAGATGGCCTTCGATTTCTTCTTCTTTACCTTTCTCTGGCTTCTCCAGCTTCAGCCACAGGAGCTCCTGTCCACAGCCAGAAAAAGCTTTGTCTCTCCCTTTTCGCCCCCACGCCGTGAGGACAGCGAGGCCAGGCAGAGACAAGCCGTGCAAGCCTGAGGTGGCTGCAGTCAACAGCATCCCCAGGTGAGGAACGGACAACCGCGTCCTCAGCACGGCCACTGGGAGAGGAAAGAAAGAAACAGTGACCATTATTACCATACATCGAACCTGACCAAAACCTCTCCTTCCGCAGGGGCCCCTGGAGATGCCTCTCTTGCCCCGCACTGCTGCAAGGGCACCTGCGCTGAGAAACTCCACAAGAACTACACCACGCGGCAGCCGAGTACCGGACAACTGCACCTACCGGCGTGCTCCGGGGAACCGGCACGGCCAGCCGAGAGCCCCGTGCCCCAGGACTGCACCTCCCAGCATGCTCTGAGAAACCAACATGGCAGACAGCGAGCCCCGTGCCCCAGCACTACAGCTCCCGGCACACTGCGAGAGGCAGCCTGCCCTGCGTTCTGAGCCCTCGGGACACCCTTCTCCCCGCCGACGCACCCAGAAGCCCGACCGAATCCCCCGGCGCAACCCCGCGCTCCCCAGCGCGGCTCCGGGCAGCCCCCGCCGCCAGCTCCGACACTGCGCAGCCCCTGCCGCCCGGCTCCGCTACGCTGTGCCCGCCCTCTCTCCCCTCGCCGCCCGCTCCGAGCCGGCGCGGCACCCCCGCAGCTTCGCGTCCCCACCGCGGGCCCCACTGCCCCCCCCACCCCCGCAGGCAGCGCAGCCCTCGTCGGGGCTTTCCCCGGGACCCGCCGCTCGACGGCCCAGCGCCGCTCACCTTGTCCCTCGGTCCAGCCGCAGCCCGGTGACGGTCGGCCCCCGCTCCGCTCCTCCCTTGGCTCAGCCCGGTCCCTCCACGGCCACCCGGGGCAGGGCAGCACCAGCCCCTCAGCCAGCACCACCCCTTTTACCGGGAGGGGCTGTCGCCATCAGCCTCACTGCCCGCACCTGGGGCTCTTCCACGCGTGACTCCCCGGCTGCAGTACCCATTTCGGCCGCCCGGTGGCAGCAGCGAGCAGCGCCAAACAGACGCCACCGCGCATGCGCGGCTGCCCGACTGCAGTACCCGATTTCGGTCGCCCGGTGGCAGCAGCGAGCAGCGCCAAACAGACGCCACGACGCATGCGCGGCTGCCCGGCTGCAGTACCCGATTTCGGTCGCCCGGCGGCAGCAGCGAGCAGCGCCAAACAGACGCCACGACGCATGCGCGGCTGCCCGGCTGCAGTACCCGATTTCGGTCGCCCGGCGGCAGCAGCGAGCAGCGCCAAACAGACGCCACGGCGCATGCGCGGCTGCCCGGCTGCAGTAACCCGTCTCGGTCGCCCGGTGGCAGCAGCGAGCAGCGCCAAACAGACGCCACCGCGCATGCGCGGCTGCCTGGCTGCAGTACCCGATTTCGGTCGCCCGGCGGCAGCAGCGAGCAGCGCCAAACAGACGCCACGGCGCATGCGCGGCTGCCCGGCTGCAGTAACCCGTCTCGGTCGCCCGGCGGCAGCAGCGAGCAGCGCCAAACAGACGCCACCGCGCATGCGCGGCTGCAGTACCCCCTTTCGGTCGCGCGGTGGCAGCATTACATTAATTATTATTCTTTGAGCGTTTAGCAGGAGGAGACGCGGCGGTTCCATCAGCCCCATTGATACCACCCAGAGGCGGTAACTCCTTACTGAGGGTACAGAGCCTGTAGTTCCCCGCCCCTTTCCCACGCAGACACACACAGCGGGACGGCGGCCGAGCAGACGGACACGGGTGTACAGGGGGCAGTGCCTGGGCAGGCGTGTGCACGGGGGAAAATGCGTGGGCATGACCTCCACGAGGGGGTCCGGCCCGGACACGCCACAGCCGGTAACTCACCCGGAATTACCTGCAAGAGATCATCCCCTCCGGACAACTGTCCCGCTCCCAATAATCCATTACAGATAGGTACATTTAGGGAATACGTACATATTTGATATACTATCTATTTAAATTTATAGAGAAAATATGTTTAGACAGATTTTGTTATCTATTGATACCTATATTTACTCTATTTAGAGATTATATATAACATCTACTTACACTTACCCTGTAACACATGCTAAGCGTAGATGCTCACTCTATTCACACTTTTCAGTCTTTTTCTATTATAAATTCCTTCAGATATCCTTTTTCTTCATTTTAAACTCCTCTATTTTTTCATTTATATAGACATACACACGAGTTATATATGTATTTTAAAACCCTATACATCTCCCTTTAGAATTCTTTGCATTCTAAAATCCTTATCTATAATATAGCAGATACAGGCTTTTATTTTAAAATCCCTTTCTACAATGTATAAGTGAATATTATTTTTCAAGATATATATATAAAAATGAGAGACTCTTCTGGAGGTCGCTGCCACACACCCATATTATACAGTTTTTCATGATTCTTTTTTTAATACCCCCCCCCCACACCCCCCCCCCCCCCCCAAAACTTCAGGCATTTTTGGGCTGCAACCACCCTTTTGTGGGTTGAATCCCTCCATGACCCCGCCCATCCCCCACTCACCTATTTGTCTCTTGCATAATGACACCCCCCCAGCGACAATGGGGTGCCCCAAATTACATCGCCACCCCCCCAGGCCTCCCCCCTTTTTATTCATCCCCAAAAAAGGCACAGAACAAGGCAACATGCTCCAACCCGCAGCTTATTACTTTAATAACGCCATTTACATACGTACGCGTCCCCCACACCCAAAAAGGGACCTTTGCTAAAAAAATAATAGGTGGGGCAGCCCCCCCAAACAGTTGCAGCCCCCCCAGCCCCCGTCCTGCAGGCTGGCGGCTACCCCACGGCATAGCAGGAGCGTGCCAGGGGAGGGGGCCGCGTCCCTCGCTCCGGCTCTGCTCGGCCACGTTCCCCCTCTGTTCCCGCGCTGAGAGGGGCTCCCTGGGGTGACAAATGCCCCCCCCCCCCCGGTCCCTGTGGGCCCCGGACTCTCCCCACCAGACAGCCCTCGCCGCCCGCACCCGCGGGGCACCCGCTGGAGACAGAGCCAGGAGCCTCCAGGCACAGGGATGGCCCCTTACCTTCACTACGCTTAATGACCAGCAGGCAAACCTGGCTGTTGAGCACCGCGAGGCGCTTAGACAACATCTGAAAAACAAAAATCCCAAACTATATTCCACTATATTAAAAAAAATAAAATGGCACAGAAGAAGATGGAGGAATTCACTCAGAATAAGAGACAGTGAGTAAATTGAGCCAAAGGAGGATTCTAGGTAAAGGGGTCAGCTCCCAGCGCAACACATCCTTTAAAACATCGAGCGATTTGCACACTTAAAAACAGCATTCAGACTAATCGATACCATTTTGAAGGTATTCTTCCCGTGACACTAAACACCCTTGCCGGTGTCAGGAAAAAGGTCTCATCCCCGCCTTCAGGCACTGCTGCGGGGAGATAACCCTGCCAGGCTGCAGGACAAGGTTGTACCGTAATCAGCATCTACACTTACAGATCCACCTCAACAGCTACAGCCCTTTCCCTGCTGCTGCTGCACGTCTCTCTTGCTCAATGAAGCCGAAAGCGAAGTGTTGAACCTGAAAGAGTAAAATGAAGAAAGAACAAATGGCAGTAATTCATTTTATGCTAAAAAGGTGTGCACATGTATATACACACCCACTAAAAATACCCAAGCTATAAAAGCGTTCCATTTTCCTTCTGCGTTAATTTAACTTGCACAGCGTTAACTGACAGCATTAGATTATCCATCTCCAAAACACATGGTAACGTGACTAGGAGGTTTCTGCGTCTTATCCAGTTAGGAGGGTCATCTGGCCAGCTGCCCTGCCCAAGAGAGATGCTGCCAAACTGCCAGGGAAACGTACCATTGAAAGCGAGACAGAAATCAAGTACTTCAGAGCCATCCCTCAAAATAGCAGGGAAAAAAAACCCAAAACATTGTTTTGTCTCTTGTCAAACGTTACCAACAAACACCTAACTGCTTAAATACACCTAATAAATCATAGGCTACATCTGTTGGGCAGTTACAGCTTAGAAAATGCAAGTCAGTTTGTAAATCATACAACACTAGCTTTTTTTTTTTACATGTTTCATTTATGATAGAAAACAATTCACTGAGCTAAGAGATCCCCAATTAGACTTTATTTGTAGGGAAAAAAGAATCAAATCCCCAGTGCCGCAATACGTAAGGCCACCAAGAAGGACTGGCAGATTTGCTAAGGCATTTGGCTGTACTGAAGCATGCAGAGGAACACCATTTTACTACACCTCGACTGTTACAGCTGAGAACCCAAACACTACCGAGGCCACCAACATTTGGAGTATGTCCTGTGCTTGGATCTCTGAAAGGAAGTTGTTTGGTTTTTTTTTTTAAGAAAGAAAATAAAATAAAACAAAACAAAACAAAAAACCACCCACAAAACAAAACCAAAACCCCAGAGTAAAAAGTCTTGTGCTAATGACTGCTACCACCAAATCCATCATTCCCAGAGATCCACTCTCATGGGAAGTTCACAGAATGCAACTTGGTTGAATGAGCAGTATTGCCATTTTTCAAAATCCCTTTCTGAGCAAAGTCACAGTTACACACTGCGGGGCTTGCAGAGGGCTCAGGTTCTGAATCCTTTCTCAACAAAAAACACATCAGCTAACCAGGACATTCCTGCAGTTGCCAGGTTCCTCCTCATCGTCTGCAAAGAAACCACAGAGCCAGCAATAGTATCGAATGGGTCGACACGGACCTCTTCCACAACACCCCCCTCCTCCTCCAAAGGAACGTGGCCTTCTGCTCGCCTGATCCGCACAGATCCCAGCATCACACGCTGCAGCCGTCATCGCTTGTGGCACAGAGATACCAAAAGGCAGAAAACTACCATTGCGCTTGCGAGAAATCACCGGCTCCACGCTCCTCCTCTCTGCGCCCCAGCTCACCTCGAACGCTCACCCAATTCCAAAGGCAGCCAGCACAGAACCTGCGAGTCAGTTTTTAAATCATACAAAGTTAGCTTTTTTAATGTTTCATTTATGATAGAAACATCAGTGAGATAAGAGATCTCCCATATGGTTTTACTTTGTGGCAAGGGAAGAATCAAAACAGTATTGGTGCAATACATAAGGCCACAAAAAAGGACTGGCATGTATACGTGACACTAATGCGTTTGGCTGTACTGAAGCATGCAGAGGAACATATCTTTATAATACATTGAGTGTTACAACTGAGAAGTGAAAGAGCAGTTATGCCATCAGCATTTGCAGTACGCACTGTGCCTGGGTCTTTGGAAGGTAATGGACTTTTTTTTTTTTTTTGAAGAGAGTGAAAAGTCTTCTTGCTGATGACTTCTACTGCAAAGTACGTCACCTCTGAGGACCCGGTCTGATGGGAAGTTCATAAAATGCTACTTCTTTCAATGAGAAAGCCTAGAAAACCACTTCCCAACTGAAGTCAAGAACTACACACCGTAGGTTGAGGAAAAAGGACGTTACTGAAGCAGTAACTCACCAAAACCACATCGGGACTCACCGTCACTAGTTACAAGGCTGCTAATGCTTCTTGGGAAAGCCTGGAAAACATGCAAAAGCGATGCCAATTTGTCCCATTCTGTGCATCTCTCTTCTGTCACCTTGATTGCTTTTAGTACCGATGCTAGTATCTCAGTAAAGTTTGAGTACTACTCTAAGATATTTTAATGTAACTTATTGACTGAAAAAACAGAGGTTTTACCATGAAAACAAAGTCTGTTTCTTCCTAACGGTTTCTTCTTTTAGTACAAAAATCATTTTCACAGTATCATTTAACAGTAAGCACACAGAAACAGAAGATGATGCTTTCAGGAAGAGAAAATAAACGGAAGGAAGTAAGCTTTGCACAGGCTTAATATGCTCCAGAACAGACCCTATTTTATTCTTAGTATTTGGGTTAAAATACTTCATAGGAAAACTAAAGAAGGAGAGTTGGCACATTCTTAATGTTCACTTTAAGGTCCATACTACAAGTACCTTTGGAAAAATGCAGATGTACCTCGTACTTGAACACAACTGCGGATCCTTTCCACCCATCTTGTACTTTCACGGCAGAAAAAAGGGCGACCGCAGTGCAACTGCGGCAGCTGACATTCTGCTCAGAGAGGAAAAAAACCCTTTACTGTAAGGCTGGGTAGGAATCTGAAGCTTCCCTTTTTCGTGAAGGTTTGTGAAGACTACAACTGAGCGGAGTTATACAAAAAAGTATTTTGCATCATCTTTGCTACAGTTGATACAGGCCACTAGAGCTTTTGCATCTTTTGGACAACCGTGCCTTTTTTTGACTCACTGGCAGCTTTAGTTTCGCTACAGCCACTTTCATAGATACACGCAGGTGACAGACACAGATACCTACACATGTTTTCTCAAGCCTACGTCCAGCTCAAACTTCCTCACCCTACACATCCCAAGTTGAGTACTTCTGTTGAAGTGCACAGCAACCCATCTGTCCTTGCAAACTGCCTCCTTGCAAAAAAGGAATGATTTCTTCCAGGCCATTTCTCCAGCCAGCCATGACCTTTAAAAACGGCAGTTGTGCCACCGAGCCTGTTTAGGGTCCCTCCCAGCTTTTGGCTGTCCTTATATTTAACAGGCACCCGCTCTATTCCATCTCCCAACAGCAAAAATACAGCACGCTCTCAGACCCAGAGCACAACCCGGTGGGTGTCCACACACACCTCGCTGTTCTGATGCGGAGCCACTGAGCATCCCTGCGAGCACAGCTGCAGGCGCAACAGCAGTCTCACCTACACCGATTGCAGTGGATATAGTTTCTGAAGCTTTAAACTGAAAACTCTGTCTTGACACTCGGCCACAGTAGAAGCGATCCATAGCTAGAACTCCACAAAAAATGTAGTAACACAAATTGCAAACACACAGCAGCTACAGCTTCAGAACTATTTAGACCAGGAACAAGGGAGAAAAATGAAACAGCTTCATCACGTGCACAGGAAAGTAGCAGACAGAGCAAAGGGTCAGCATTCATAGCCCTTACAGAACACAGGCATTCTCCTTCCATTCCTAAACCCATCTGTTAGGTCTAAATATCGCAGCCCTATTGTGGCAATATTGAGAGTAGGGAACAAGAGCCCTGCCTCTGGCCACTTGTGTAGCAGGACACATGGGACATGTAGAGGGACATGTTTTGCCACACAACCCTGAATTTCCTTAAAATTCACGTTTACCAAAAAGAGCCATATGGAACATACTGCCAAACAACATTTGGCAGTAAAACTTCGATGTGTTTGACACCCACAAATTTTTTGTTAACTTGCTCTTTGCTTCCTGTTTTTTTTTTCTTCCCTCAGAATTTCTACTTGTAGCCAAGTTATTCCCTAGCTGTTCAAGCATTTGCCTTCCTGCTATTACCAGCACACCGACACAGACAAGTAACTTAACAGCTCTTCTAAAACTATCCAAATGACTCTTACAGCCATGAAAGAGGAGTGCAAGAGAAGAAAAGGAGAGGTCAGGCAGCAAAAAGCCTCGGCAGGCTGCTACCAGTCAACACTGCGCTCTTTGTTAAAACCACCCACTTCAAAACACACCTCCCCCCAAAAACAAACTAAAAACCCCACGACTTAGTGGGGTTTGATTTTTTTTTTCAGTATTTCTTTCAGAGCTCATCCCTGTCTCAGCATATTGCCTTGTCAGAGCATGAAGTGCAGATGATCTGTATCCCGATGACATTTGCATGGGATGAACATCTGTTCAGGAATAGTCCATATCTGTAAGACTAGTATAATTTTAGTGGGTTTAATAATCATAACTCAACTTTATTGACCGACGCATTTGGGAGCAAACTAACTATTAAACGTAGCCTCTCCCTGGGGAAAAAAAATTCGTTAAAGACCAAAAGAAATTGCGATTCAGAGCTCCAAACCATGATGGAGAGGTGGGGAAATTAAGTAAAGACGAACAGCAGCAACATTAAGTGAAATTTGGCTGCAATTCTGATCATGTACTTAAGAGACTCTCCAAGTCTACACCTCAATCCTATGAATGACTAGTCCTTTTTTGGAAGGACAAGATTTTTTACATAAAAGTCCCGGATCGAAGGCTCCACGGATCAGAACGCAGACTGCGCCAGAGGACAACATGTCACCAACACTCTAATGGAAACAAAAAAATGGAATAGAAATCAAGTTTAAACATCAGTTTCCATCATGTTTCATTCATTACATTTCTACTGGCATCTATGTGCTCAAAAAGTTACTATACTGATGCCATATATTACTAAAAATTTAGTTATGCGTATAAAAATAAAAGGCTATTTCCAACTTGCCCTTAAGATTAGTGTGAACTAACAGAAGAGGAACACTTGACCCTAAAGAAGGTACAGGAAGCTCTTAATTTATCTTAGATGAAATTACTTTCTTTTACCCAGAAGCAAAACGATCGTAACCACTAAGGGACCAATCTAGGAACATGGCTCTGCTGACTGCAATTTTTCATCATCAACAGATTTGCCTTTTCTCTGCGTTTGTTGGGGACTATTGTTGTAAGGGGCCTCAGGCAAGAATGCACTCAAGGACATAACCTTCGCAAGCAAGCGTAATGGGGGACATCCTGGAGGGATGCAAACAACCGAGCAGCAGGCACCAGTTGAAACCAAGACAAAAGGAACTAAGAACATCTCCATCCACATACAAGTCAGAACACCACTTGAAACCAACACACCTTGCAACACACCGTGACAAGATTACTCGACCATCCAACTCATGACCATATGTGGAAGAAAGACTCAAGACTTCAGGGAAAGGACACAAAAAACACCCCTTCAACAAACCACCAGAGACCACCGGAGACCACCTGATACCTCTTCAGGGGCTCCTAAGGGACTTAAAACACACGGATAATTAAAATGCAAGTACTATATAATTAGTTCCAAGAAACAGAATGAATATTTATAACTATTCTGGGAAATCTAATGCATATGTATATAGCTGAGCAATATAAGCTTTGTCTATCACGACTTGCAGTACGCACGTTAGGAGGAATTATCCCCCGCGCATCCGGCGCCGTAATAAAGAATGCCTGCTTCTTATTACTACCTTGGTGTTAAGGAATTTTATACCCTATTTCGGTGACACTGTATGTAGTAGTGTCCTTGAACTTGTAAGTGTTTCTCCCCGCTCCCCCAGCCCCATACATGCTATTACCTGAGCAGCAAGCACCATCAGCCACACAGGATTTTCTTCACATGACGCAGAAGGTGACACTGGGAAAAGGGGAGGCAAAAAATGAACCAGTTTGTGACACCCAGCCGACGGTGAAAACACATGGGAGGATTCTGCCAGAGGGGCCATGCAGGGCCACGCCAGGCACCCCGGGAGCTCCCACCGGCCGGTTTCTCTCCCCTTTGCCAGGTACCGGGGAGACACCGCCGCCTCGTGCTGCTGCCTCGCCCATGCCCCCTCGTAGCAGGGCTGCCCCAGGAGAGCCGGGGGACCCCCACCTCACTTCTGCCCTCAGGAACAGGACCAGGAGAGACCCTCCACGCAGAGGGAGGCACGTGGCATGGATTTAATCTCTGAGGGAAGAGGTCGGGCTCCCTGCTGGCAGGACGACTCACCTCCCTGCTGCTCACAGCTACTTGCTGGGGACAGCCCTGCCTGCTCTTCAGATGTGCTGGGAGTGCAGTCCGGCCGACAGATGCTCCAGCAAACAGACGCTCCAGCTCATTGCAGGTCCTGCTCGTTAGAGCTGCAGGTAATACTGCCTCTGGCTAATGCATGCTCCGGACAGTGGACAACCCATCTCGTTCCAGCTCCTGCTTACTACAGTTCCAGCCAACCAAAGCTCCAGCACTGCATTGATTTCAACTCCTTCTCCTTACAAGCTCCAGCTATTTGCAACAGTCTGGGCTTTTGACAAGGTCATAAATCGATCGCTGTCCTAACTTGGATATTACTATTAAACATTACAGATGTACATCTGACATGGTTTAACCCAGCTGGCAACCAAGCACCACACAGCCACTCACTCACTCCCCCCGCAGTGGGATGGGGGAGAGAATCAGAAGAGTAAAAGTGAAAGAACTCATGACTTGAGACAGTTGAAGAGGTAAAGCAAAAGCCCCGCACACAAGCAAAGGAAAAGAGGGAATTCGTACGCTACTTACCATGGGCAGGCAGGCGTTCAGCCATCTCCAGGAAAGCAAGGCTCCATTATGTCTAATGGTGTCGTGGTTAAGCCCCAGTCAGCAACTGAGCCCCACCCAGCCACTCGCTCACTCCCCCCACCCCAGTGGGATGGCGGAGAGAATCAGGAGAGCAAAAGCATGAAGACTCGTGGGTTGAGATAAGAACAGTTTAATAATTAAAATAGTAATAACAGTAGCAATAGTGATGATAATAATAATAATGATGATGAAAATAACCAGAGAGAGAAATGAAACCTGGGCAAAACCAGGAAAAGAAAAAAAACAAGTGCTGCAACCGCTCACCACCCGCCAACCGACACCGCCAGTCCCGGAGCTGCCATTGCTGCTTCCCCCCAAACTCCCCCCAGTTAATATACTGGGCACGATGTCGTATAATATGGAATATCCCTTTGGCCGGTTCGGATCAGCTCACTTGGCTGTGCCCCCTCCCCTCCCGGCTTCTTGTGCACCCAGCAGAGCAGGGTGGAGGCTGGCAAAGTCCTTGACTAGTCTAAATGTTACTTAGCAACAACTAAACCATCAGTGCGTTATCAACATTATTCTCATCCTAAATACAAAACACAGCACTGTACCAGCTACAGTGAAGAAAATTAACTCTATCCCAGCTGAAACCAGAACATCATCTTATAAAGATTAATTCATTAGTATGATTAATTAGTTAATAACTATTCTAAGCAGCATACAAAGAAAAGCTAGACCTGAAGAGGGCATGCTGGGTCTGAAAGGCACCCTTCCCCCCAGAGACCGCCTGGGATGGTGAGTTTGGCCTGGTGCATGCCAGCCTCCAAACTTCAGGGTCCAACGTGACCAGACCCCTGCCTCCAGGGAGGGTCCTCGCACCCCACCCTCCCCTGCTTTCCCCCGCAGCCCCCAATGCCCTTCCACCCCGCTGCACTAACAGCCAAACTGGTTTCTGCTTTTGGCTCCCAAACCAGCTCACTTTGTGCCCGTTTTTGACCTCAGAAGCCCAGCTGCTGAGCCTGTTCTCAAGACCCAAATATGCAGCACCTGACCTCTGTTCCTCAGCCCCAAACCACACGGCTTAGTCCCCCATCAGGCCCTCAAAACGCACGACCTGGGCAGTTTCTGAGCCCCAACATCAGCCACAGGAGCCTGTTCTCAAGCCCCAGGAACAGAAGACCTGCTCTCCACGTTCAGGCCCCCAACCAGCTGACCCCGGCTGCTTGCCGGCCCCCTTTGCAGTCCCCGCGGGCGATGCTCAGGGCCGGGGAGAGCGCGGCCACCCCAGAGCCCCGCGCCCCCAGGGGCACTTTTGGGGAGGGCTTGGGCAGCGCACAGCGAGGGCCCGGCCCCACGGCCCTGCGGGGCAGCACCGGCACCGGCCGGGCAGCACTTTCCTGCTGGTCTCGCAGGCCCGATTTCTCCGGCATCGCCAGCGCCGCCGGGCCCGCACCCCAACCCCCCCGGGCCGAAGCAGCCCCGCAGGGAGCCGGGCCCCGCCGCCCCGGGCCCGCGGACCAGCCCGCCTCCGGCAACCCCCGGCGGCAGCAGCCGGGGCCCTTCCCCGCCCCTGCGGGCTCCGGGACCCGCCCGGCGCCGCAGGACCCCCCGGGCCGCCGCCGCCCGGCCCCGGCGAGGAGCAGCCGAGAGCCGGGTGGGGCCGCCCCTGCTCCCCGCGGCCGGGCACGGGCTCGGCCCCAGAACCCACCCACCGACCCCACGACAGCGCTGGGCCCGGGGCCGCTGCTGCCCGCACCCGCCCGCGGGAGCTCGGCGGACCGGGAGACCCGCCGCCCCACAGCGCGCCCGGCCAGGCGGCCCCTCACCTGCCCCGGCGCGGAGCCCAGCCCGCCGACCGCACCGGCCGCCGCCGCTACGCCGGACCCCGCCCCCTCCGGGACGCCGGACCCCGCCCCCTCCGGGACGCCGGACCCCGCCCCCTCCGGGACGCCGGACCCCGCGCCGGGCTCGCCCTTCCTCCCGCCGGACGCTCCGGGCCGGTTCGCCTCCCTCTTCGCTCTGACGCCTCGAGCCGAGCCGGTCCCGCCCCTCCGCGCTACCGGCGGTGCCCGGATCTGTAGAAACCGAAGAAGACTGTGTCACTTTGATGGCTACCAGCGCAAACACTCAGCGCCGCCAGCTGTCTCTGAGCCTGCGTGGGCTTTCGGCTGGAGCCAGGTGTTCACTTCATCCTAGGTTAAGCGTTGCCCCGGCTGGGGGCCTCCAGCCCTCCTTGCTCCCAGAGGGCAGCTGCTCCGGGACCCTGCAGGCTGGTCCTCACAGGCACAACCTCGCCACCAAGACACAGGCCTGGGGGAGGCATACTCTGCTCTGCCACCGTCCCGGCAGCGGAGGAACTCTGCCGGCTCCTGAGCCTCTCCCCGCACCCCTGGAGCCGGGAGACCATCCGCAACCCCCTGGGACAGGCGGTCTCAGCTGCTTGACTGCAGAGAGGGGCTACCTCCCACGCCAGGGAGCACGCGCCCCTTCTTCCTCATCCCTGTAACTCCCAGGGGCAAAGCAGCCCCTTCCGGGCTATCTGCTTCAGCCCCAGTGCTCTTCTGGCCGATCCCTCCCCCGCCTCCCCTCCCAGGAGCCTTCCCGACGATACCCTGTTCCCAGTCCCCTCCGAAACACAACGCCCGAGGCTCGAGGAACAACAGCACGTCCTGAGGGCAAACGCTGGCAGCCTTTTAGTAGGAAAGGAGGGAGTGGTATCATCTAACGCACCCTGATCAAAAGAGACTGCGCCAAACTGTTTCCCAGGGCAGCCAAAGAAACTCAGCAGCACACAAAGCAGCAAAGATGTACTGTCCAAAGAGAAAATTTATTCCTCTAAGCCTTCAAGAACTACACCACACCACTGCCGCCAGCCGCACACTCGGTAACGTCGAAAATAAAGAGGACTTGTTTCCAAGCAGCTGCAGCAGATGGATCACCTTTTTCTTTATTGCTCTCCTGCCCTTTGTTATTCAGACTGATAGGCTTCACCATCGGGCTGAAAATATCTGGCTGCACAACCAGAAACAGTCACACCACCTAGGCAGAAGTTCACAGCACAGGTACACCACATCAGGAGCTAAAGCATTCGTTGCGCAGGTGTAACTACGCACTAGACGAAGGCTTTGCAGCACAAAAGGCCCAGAACAGAAATACATGAGCAGAGGGGGCTCCGGAACCCTGCACGAATCTCCCCATGCCTACGTACGCACACTTCCACAAATTATTTACCAGAAAATGCCCGACTGAGCCATTCGCCGCAGTCACGAGACACCCAGCCTCACACGTGAGGCGGGCTCAGAGCTTTCGGAGAAGAAACCCCTCCCCCCCGCGCCGGCCGAGATCGTTCAGGTTCCAGACCCGCCACCTCCGCACACCAAGCCCACCTGGCCGAAAGGGCCTCAGGTGCCCGGAAGCGCCGCACGCGGAGAACGGCCAGGGGAAGCCTGGCTCCCGGGGAAGCGAACGACTCCCGAGCAGGGCTTCCCCGCGCGGCCCGCCGGCACCGCCCCCGCGACGCGCCTCCCGCTGCCCGCTCCGGCCGCCGCGGGCCGGCGCCAGCCCGCTCTCCCAGCGCCTGCCCGGGAGCAGGCCGGCGCCCTCACCCTCGCGGCTGCTCCTGAAGCGGGATCGGGGCAACCGCCCACCGCGGGCGCGGCGGCCGCGCCCCGCGCTCCGACCCGCCGCCCCGCGGCCGGGGCTCGCCCACCTGCGCCCTCCGGCCCCCGGCCGCGGCCGCGCTGCTCTGCCAGGCGGCTGCCACAGGCGAGGCCCAGCCACCGCCGGGCCTCGGCGCGTCCCCAGGGGCTGGAGCGAGGGGCGGGCTGCAGAGGGGCCCCGGGAACGCAAAGGGACGCCTCACGACCGGGACTCCTCGCGCAGCGCCGGCTCCACAGGGGTCGTCGTCGTCGTCGTCGTCGTCGTCGTCGCCGCCCGCTCCGCCCCGCCAGAAGTTCCCCACGCGGGGGGCGGCCGTTAAAGGGTGGCGGGAAGGACCGCCCCCCGCCGGCCCCGCCCCCCGCGGGGACCGCCCCCGCGCCCAGCGGTGGAGCGTCAGCGCCCCCTGCTGGCCAACCCTCGCCATGGAGCACGAGCGCCCCCTGCTGGCCCCGCGACCCCCCCCCCGCCTCGGCCCGGCCCCCCCCGCCGGGGCGCTCGGGGGCGGGCGGTGGGCCTGGCGGCTCTGCCAGCTGGGGCGGCGGCGGCTCCTTTGGCGGCGATCCAGTGGGAAAACATTGCGGGCGCCGTTGGCGTCCAGGCACGGCCGCGTGCCCTCTGAGAGCTGCTGAGCGGGACTGCCACCGGTGCCGCGGGACCGGGGACAGCCACAAGCAGAGGGCCCGAGCTGAGCCACAGCCTGCGGAAAAAAACTGAAGCGTGAGATGCTGCAAGGCCGAGGTATTCCTTGGAAATGGATGCATCTGGCCTTGGCCTCCACCTTACCTGTCCTGGGTCTGCGTGTCCTTCTAGGGAAATGGTATTTTCCTTGTGCAGCACGTAGGCTGTCCATTTAGCTGCGCCCCCTCCGAGCAGTTACCGATCTTGCCAAAGGCACTAGGAGGCCCTGGTTGACTATTGCTGTGATACCTCACTGCAGCAGAAGGAAAAGGTGTTGTATTTTCTCACAAAAGGCCTCCTATGGTCACCTGAAGAAATAATCTCTTCCCAAGGGACTGACTCTTTCCTTACAGTCCATAGCCAGCTTTCGTCTCTACAGCATTCAATTTGCCTTCTGCCAAGCTTTCTACTCGCCGTAAAACATTCTGAAGGCTTCCCCCCCCACCCCCCACTTGCTCCACGACTCGCACACCAACCACCCGATGCAGCTCACCTTTCAGCCCCCGGAACGAGGAGACTTCCCCTGGGACAGCCCTTACATGTCAGCAGGGTTGTTCTAGCTCTCACCCTGTCTGTACCCAGCTGAGGACGGCTCTGTCCGTGGGAGACACCCAGGAAACGCATCCTGCAGTGTGCCAGTCCCCCGCCCCTTCGGTGAAAATTGCTGCAATATCGGCCAAGTTTAAAAGTGTCGGCAGAAGTTGCAGAATACGTAAATAAAGCAGCTGTCGGCTGTTGGGTATGGGCACAATATAAATACATTTTGTCCTACCGGACTTCATTCCTATGCAGCATTGAACGGCACCTCAGCCCACCAACCCCAGGTCACACTGCGCTCAGAGAAGGGTCTCTCCCAGGGCACGACATAAGACAGCGCAGGAAGCCCAGCTGCCACATTCGCAGTCAGTGCGTGACACTTTCTTACAGTTACACCGACAAGTGTATGGATAAGGCTGGAACTAGCGGAAATGCTGACTTTTCTGGCCTTTCAGTTGTGTGAGGTATAGCGCTCAAGACCCAACAGCTCACAGGAGAAGCACGCAGTGCTGCCTTTTATTTTCAGTTCACATTAAGACTATTTCCAAAGCTCCCGCCCTGTGCTATGCCAGAGGCCAGCTGGCGTGAGCACCTGGACTCCTGAGGGACCCGGTTGTTCTGAGAGCGATAAGTGTTCACTTTCCTTTGCGTGAGGCTTGTAGGAGATTTCCTGCAATCTTTAAAATCCATATCAAATAGGGCATTTTAAAAAAAGGCAGGGGTTTTTTAACTTTATGATCTACAGCCCAGCAAAGAGCTCCGTTTCAGTGGCAGTTGCTTGGCTTTCTCCCCTACTGACGAGGTCCCAGCCTCCCGGCGAGATCTCGCTGGTGATGTTCTCAGTTTTCCTCAAGTACATGGCTGCCTTGGCCCGAGACCAATGAAGAAGCTGACTTTGCCCACGCCTGAATCGGCAACGTGTACAGCAGATGACTTGCAGAGACTAGGGAGCCCTCGTAAATGGGTTTCGGGGCGGGGTGTGTGTGTGTGTGTGTGTGAGTGCGTGTGTGTCACATCTACTGCATGAGCCGTGGGAAAGGACCGGCACAGTAAAACAGGCGGGTGAAACCGCGATCCACGCCAATACGTACCGCTGCACGGGGCATCGCTTTGCCTGCAGGTCAATTCAGATGCTCTGTAAAACAGTCAGTCAGAGTAAAGGCAGTAGAAGATTTTTTTTCTGCTGATTTTTAACAAAGGCTGGACAGAGCCCACAAGGGAAGACACTATGTGTTTTGCTGGCTTTGTTTCCCTGCCTTCTTGTAAGCCGTTGTGGAAACTTGCAGCGAGCAAAGCCTGTGCAAACTGATGATGGCCATACACAGTTGAAGAGGGAGCAGACTGTAAAAGCAGAGGCTTGCGCTTCAGGCTGCGCGTTGGAAACTAATAGTATTTTGCAGCATTAAAGAGTGGATTTTCTTTTTGGGGTTTAGGTGAGCACTAAACATTATATGTACGTATGGGTGCGTGTCTCTCACACTGGTTTTTGTCATTCACCCACCCCACCCCCAATAAACCCCACCATACTCCACTATTTAACAGTGGTTTTTCCATTTTATTTATAAGTACTTACATAGGGTTTGGGGTTTTTTTTTCCTAAATGCAGAAACAGCAATATGATAGATTCAATACAGCTAGCAATTAGACATGCCTGTCTTTAGAGTGTCAGATGTTTACAAAGCAACCGTACACCTTCTTAAACTCACCGTTTAAACAAATAAACCTGCGATGCATCTCACGGGTTTTGTACGGTCATCTTCCATAGAGCAGTCCAGATTCTTCACCCTGCATTGTCCTCATTCCCGTGATTCCGACGGGACCACCGAGGCCATCCTGGGGACAGAGCCACTTTCTTGCAGCTGAGTCACTTGTCTGGACGCCCCACAGACAAACGATTATTTCCCCACTGAACTTTTTCCCAAAGATTTCCCTATTCCTGCAGGCCCCACGTACTTTGGTTCATTTTATTTTGGGGCTTTATGCGCAGGACCGATGATTTCCAAAAATAGAAGCAGAAGCTGATTCAGTCCAGTCTAATCATTCTCCAAACTAAACCAAACTGTCTCGAATAGATAGCTGTACTTTAGGCACCACCACAGAACCAGAAGTTACACTGTCATAAAAAAAGAAGGAAAAAAAGGCATTCAGGCTGAGGGGATTGAACAGCGTGCTGGAGACGGTGGGAGGTTGGGAAGAAACAGTTAAGGGTATTAGACTGGGCTTAGTGCTGCAAAGCGTGCTATTACTTTTAATTTTGCGGTCAGCAGAAAAGAGATTCTGACATTCGTTTCTTGCGTGCCGTTCGAGTTCTCTCCTCAACATTCCTCTGCGCCATCTTACTTTTGTGTCCCGTCAGCTTTGCTTTTGTTTTGTAGCTCTCCAGTTCTAACTGGACTTCCCCCCACGCCCCTTACTCTCCAACAAACCCAGCTCTAACCGTGCCTTGCCTTGCCTTTCCGCATGTGCGTGGAGGGAAAGGCCCGTGCCTCCGCCACTAGAGAACGTGCCTCGGGATGCAGGGGAGATGACGACGCTTCCTGAGAGAGGACAGAGCTGAGGGGCGGTCCGATCGGGCTGGGAGGATGGCAGCACCTTTTCTCAGCTCCCACATCCGAGCAGAGATGCAGGTGAGCACTGAGGAGAGACAAGCAGGCGGGAGCAGCAGAGGGAGATAGAAAATAAAAATCATGGGTGGAGGCTACTTACATCTCGTTTTTAGCGCAAGGAATGAATTTTCACCACATTCTGGCAGCTGCCCCTTTGGGACTCACGGAGAAGAGGGAGGTTGGCCGCGCGGTGCAACCCAGGTCTGCTCCCCTAAGTTGTCATACCGTTCAGATGCTGCCCCAATCTGGCTGGTATTCCTGCAAAGAGCTTTGGATTTCTGCTGCCTCCCCCTGCCAGCCACAGACCCTGACTGGGTTTATCAGACCAGTCGCCGAGTCACATCCCACCGCCTTCCCTGCACAACCGGTGACCCTTTTTCAGCCCTCGTGCTCTTTTCTCAGCTCGTTGGCCATCCCTTTATCAGTGCCAGCACTGACCCTGACTCCAGCTCGCCCTGTCTCCACCTGTGAGCACCCAACAGTGGCTAAGTATCTCCTCCAGGATGCGTGAAAGAGACACACAAGTAACCCAGCACAGGCCCCCTGGAAGCATGTTATTTCCATTTTTTTTCTTCTCCCGACACGAAGAGATCACTTAGGAGAAAGCTTCTCTTCCTAGGGAGGGCCCCGCTGCATTTCTTCTTTCTTAAAACTAGATAACGCTTTTGTTAAAGAAGCTGGGAAATGTTCGATATGAAGCTTACCATTCTTTAGGAGTTGCTGACTATGGAAACACCTGGACTGCATTTGATAGGTGAAAGAGATAAGGGTGCCCTTGCACAGCAAACTTCTCTTCCACGGGGCTCGCTGAGGACAGAGTAATCAGAAAGAAAATAGCTGAATTGTTGAGGCTAGTAAGACTTATTTTAAAAATTGCATGCAAACTAGTGACAGTCAGCATGGTGCAAAGTCGCCCAAATCACCAGTTCATCAGATTCATCTGCCAGTAAAAAGGGGCAGAAGGAACCTCAGCATCCCAAAGTTTTGAATTCCTACATAAAAGGGGTGTGGATTTTATCACGTGTAAGCCTGGAAGTTTTTTGTATTGATTGAGAGGAAACAGCACACAGAGTCTCTGGGATTGCAGGGAGGTCAGATTCAGCCAGCTGCAGATGAGATGTTTCTCTCTCCAATAGGGTCTGCCTCCCTCCCCAAGCTAGTAACTTCTTCTGCTGGAGAGGCCAGCGGGGTCCTGCCAACTTACTGTCAACTGCCTGGGGAAGTAGCACCAAGCAGATGGGCACCTGTGCTCTGCAGCGGGTGAAAAGGGATTGGGGTTCAGGTACACCTCCCCTCCGTGATTTTTACAGGGATATCGGGGTAGCGTGAGAAAACGTTGCCTCCCTTATTCCCGGAGTAGTCTCCGAGGGCTTTCAAGACTAAGGTCAGGTCTTTGTCCTGGGAAGGAAGTGGATGGACTTCTCTGTCCATAAACTGCCAACAACATCCAGAGGTAGCTCAGGATTTGACAACGAAAAGCATTTGCAACGAAAAGCAGCCGAGATGCCTTTCTCCTCCCGCTACGCAACAACCTCTCTCCGAGCAGACACGGCTTTCCCCTGCCGTGGCCCCCAAGGACCTCGTGGCGAGCGGGGAGAAGAATTTTTATCATTACAGGACAAAGCGCGAGCTGAAGCCCCGAGAGATTTAAGACCCTTGGTGATTTTGGAAGGCCATCTGGAGAGCCGTGAGCAGCTTTGGGTTTAGACACCTCCGACAGTTCGACAATTTGACTTCCTCGAGATTGCGCAAAAAGCGTGGGAAAGAAGAGACAACTAAAGGCAGCCTTCTCAGCTGCAGCGTAGCACGCTGCCCTACATTCACCCTCCCTTCCCATTTCTTGTGAGGTAGTGCAAGGCTGGCGCTCTGTATCTCTCGAGTTCCCTCTGCTTGAACGTTATAGCACAGAGTTATTTTTTGCTTCCTGGCACAGGTTTGAGCATTTCTGATTGACTTCTTTACTTCTTGATCTAGGGCTGACCAAGCAGGAGTAAATCGAGAGATACACAGACAGACGCACACACATCCACATGCCCATTACCGAACACCGCCGCCCGGTTTTGTGTCCTGCCGCTGAAGTGGCTGCACATCTGCACCCAAATAAATGGTTCCTATGGATGCAGTGCTCCTTAAGCATGTAAGATCTGTTGAGGTGAAAGACCAAGGAAAATGGATTTGCATCACATTACAATTAACACATTTTGTGCATGGTGCAGTTTTAGGGAGAGAGAAGAGGCGGGATGCTAAAGAGGTAGAACGCAGCCCGAGTAAAATGACATAATTCCTCCCAAAGGTGGAGAGCAAGGAGAAGGTTGTGCAGAGAGCAGACGTGAAGATGTGAAATTAATGACAAAAATTCAACAGCATGAAAACCTTTTTTTTAAAAAAAAAAAAATTCCAAATTAGATTCAGCTCTCTATGGTATTTCAAAGTCCTTAGGAAATCAGGATAACCTGGGGGTCGCTAGAAAGGCTCACTTATGAGAATGGCATTCTCCAGTCTCTGTTGCAGGAAGGGAACCTCAAAGCAAAATAGGAATCTGAAAAGAGGGCAGCATCTTTTCATAAAGGCCTCATGGAAATTCTACGTGGCAAGACAAAATGTGGGTGGCTTTATTTCGCGTGCAAGCTTCGTACATCGAAGTCCTATTGCTCCGCATCCTTTGAACCGCACGTGTGACCGCCTCGCATGAGGTAAGATCTAAATTCAAGCTTTCTGGGAAAAGCTTGTTCCTCTTGAGAACGAGCATCTGAAATCATGAGCTTTGCTCGAAAGGAGGGAGCTAGTGGTTTTGTGTGGAACATTTGATTTGTGAAGGATTACCAGCAAGCAACCCCTGCTCAGGTGCTCTCTCATGCAACCGTGCTTTCTTGTTGTTCCCTGTAGCGATAGAGTTTGGGTTTACCAGGGACTGCAAGGCCTCTCTTGGTTAACAACTAATTAACATCCCTCTAAGAGGCAGCGATCAAAACACAAGGTAAGCCTGGAGAAGCTCCCCCAGCTGCAGAAGAGGAAAGCGCACATCTAAAGCTCAGGCACAAGTACAGATCCTCAAGGCCCTGAGCACCTCTTTCTTCAAGTGCAGCTTGGGGGTCGAGAAAGCAGGGAAGGACGTGCGGGATTACTGTGCCCGAGACAGACTCTCCTTTGGGCCCATGTCACAAGCCTGCACGTCCGTAATTGTGCACAGCTGTGCCTGCCTTCCTCAAACCATTATGTCCCCGTGGCTTGGAGACCTGGGTCATCTCCAGGCGAGAGGGCAAGATGTTACTCCGAGACCCAACAGAAAGTTACTTGCCGGGTCAGGCCGGTGGGGAACGATCGAGCAGTCGGAAGCATCCAAAAACCCCTCGGGAGTCAGAGTCCCCGCTCTTGTCAGCCTCTCGTAATCAAGAGGCGAGAGATTAATTCAAGCTGGAGCGCTTGTGTTGTGGCAAGCAACGCCATACCTGGAGGACAGGTACCTGCCCGCTGACACCTTTGGGCCTTGGATCAGGTCCAGTCACCGCGGTACCTTCTTACTGTCATAGTAGCTAACCTTTAACTGAATCCATAGCACCCGCTCCCCAGCCACTCCGTACTTTGCTCTGTAAAGACAATCCCCGTTTGAACGACCTTTGCAAATGAGCACTCGAGATGGACTCATTTGCACAGCGCTGAATGCAGAAAGCAGTAAAAACTTCAATGTTCTTGGAAAGACCCGAATACCACACAGAAAAAAAACGGATTTTCATGTAAAATGTGATTTTATTTTATATTTTCTCAAGAGCTCCTAGTGAAACTTTCCCATTATTGAAGGGAAAAAAAATACACATCAGGCAAGCTTATACATCAGTAGTGAAACATGCCCTTCACAGCGTGGCTGCGACCTGTCCTTGCGAACTTGACTACGGTCCTAGCATTTCATCTTTGCAACGATAGAGAAAATTGTATTGTTTAAAGAGCACTGAGATAAAGAAGGAAACGTTAAGAGGAGAATAAATTATAAGCATCTGTAAAAGTTTCTTTCCATATACAAAATAACTTTTCATTTTTGGGGGGTAATTTTAATTTTTTTTAAATTGACATCATCTGTACAAAGATTAACTTTTCAACAGAAATAATTTAAAAAGGCCGTTTTTACAAGGAGAAATGGTTCGCTAAACAAAACATCAGTCTCCTGCAAACTCCTGAGCCTCTCCTCAGAGATGACCACGCAAAGCTTTTTCAGCCAGCCCTGCAGCAGAGCACAGCGATGATCAGCAACCCCAGGGCTGCTCAGCACCTCGTTAAAGGTGCTCTCTGCTCCTTGCAAGTTCAGGGGCCCCAGGCAAAGGGAAAAACAGAGCCTGCCTCGCGACCCCGTTCAGGAGAACAGCGCCATCGGTTCTAGCGGGCAATTCTCCTGGGTCAAGGTACCGCATTGCAGGATAAACAGGTTTTATTTTGCCCTCCGTATTCTGCACACTTACTGTGAGATTCCCTACTCAGCCTCCAAGAGTGGGATTTTCAAGAGCTTTCTGCAGCGGCCTCCTCACAGCCCACTCCTCCTGGGGGACTTTGCTCCCAGAAGAGCCTATCTGAAAAGAGCGCTTGCATACCTTGAGACGTTCTCCCGCCCATCTTTTGAGCCAGCCGTAAAAATAAGGCGCGGGCATCAGATACTACATAATTAGATGGGAAGCAGAGCCATTTATCGATTAAAAGTATTTCAAAGAACAGGACAGGTGGGACACCCACTCCCCCCACCCCCCGCGCTGATTTGAGATTAAAATGGCGATTAATAATATGAGTAGGAAATTATTTTGAGGTCCCTACTAATACAGAATCATACACAGAAATCATTCCCTGCGCGATTAAAACATTACTGACGCTAGACATGATTTTACGTAGAAAGTTTCATTTACAGATATAAATGCAAAACAAGTCGTGGGCATAAGATGTCTCACTTCTATATGGCTAACTGAAGCGAACACTCTTAGCGTAGAGTTGGAAGAGGCAGATCACATTTTACCTGGAAGATCGTACCTATTCTACACGATACGGTTCATGACAAAATCTGGCTGTATCCCAGTGAAAACCAAGCGTCACAAATTCACGCTCGTGTTCGAGCGACGCTTTTAAGGTCACTTCCGGGCTGTCTCATCACAGCACCGGAAAGCATTGCCCGTAGCCTTGAACTGGGCTTCGGTCCCAAAGAGCGACTCAGAGCACAGGTGCCCCAGACTGCTGTGCTGGGCAAACACCTGTATTTAGTTAGCGCCTCTGTTCTGGAGCGCAAAGTTGGGAAGCTTGGCTGCCAACAGCCTAATCGCATCTGGTTAACTCCGCTACCGTCCAAGGGGTGGGCCGGGGTGCGTCCGACCTCTGCCTTTTCCTCCGAGGAGCCCCGTTGCTGGCACCGCTCGTGCCAGACACCGTTCACAGGCTGAGCTGGGCTTGGCTCACTCCCGATCATCTGCCAGCCGCTCCCCAGCAAGCGGGAAGCTGGGGCTCAGCAACCCCTCACGTTGCGGTGTGACCCCGTTCCCCCAGCGTTTCCCTGGGGGACTGACTGCCCGTCTCTGATGCAGCAGCCTCGTTTGCAGCGGGATGACCCCCCAGCCCTCCCGTGGGGATGTAGAAAGCTGCGAGGTACTTTCTCCTCTGCGCTGTGTTTGCGACGGTGTAATCCGGTGCCGTTTTAAGGAAGGTACGTGGCCCTAGCACGGTGCGACGTGGGGAGATATCCAGCCCTCGAGGGCCACAGGGAAGCTCGCACCTTTCTACTCGGGACAAGACGCGTGCGTCTCGAGAGCCTCAAAAATACCGTGATGGAAATGATTTTGGCAATAAGAGTGTTCCTCATCACCAGCCAGCTCACCTCGAACAAAGAAACGGGACGTATCGGCACAAAGCTGAGGCGGCCTTTTCAAGCTCTGTGAAATCTATTTTACCGCAAGCTCTCTGCAAATTGAAGATTAGATTTAGTTAGGCTTATTGTTTGAGCTTGTATGGTTTTTCAACAGCAGCCGTTGTCACGCTGAACTCTATAAACAACGGACGGACCCGTGCAGCTCTTGCAGAAGACGACTGTCGGAAACCGCCGCATCTGGTTTTGCTTGCAAGGCCTGACAGCTACTGAAAATCCGAGCCTGCTTTCGGCTTAGCCAGTGGCATCCCCCACGCGTCCTAATGACACCGGGCCGAGGAGCAGGTCAGTCAGCGGAGTAAACGGCAAGCCCTGCAGTACGGGCAGCCTGAGAACATCACAGCTTCTGCCCGTCCTTAAACTCAAGACAGGAGCCCACGTAGCTCCGCACCAGAGAGACAGGCTCTTTTGCATTACTGAGACACAGCCGTGAAAAACTCTTGGTTGTCTGCAACTGTCTGTCTTTTCAGCCAGGAGAAAAGCGCAGATTTTTTCCTCCCATTTTTAAGTCTGCGAACGTTTACTCTGTAACAGAACAAACTTTTTGCAGCTGTGCCTGAGATGCATTAGATGTTTTCTTTCCCGCTTGTAGTTTTCTCAACTGAATTTTCTGGTGGATTAAGTCATTTCAAGACCGTTTTGTGCTTTTATTGTGCAAAACCTGCTAGTAAGAAATCTTAAATGAACAGCATAGGTGCAACAAATTTCATTTTCAGAGTAGAAGTGAACGAAGATAAGAAAAAAAACACCCCTACCATCCGATTCACGTAACAATAAAAACTCACCAAACAGATGCAGTTTTGATCAAATAATCGTAGCGAAGGCCTACAGATAAGAATTACGGACCAAATAATTTCACGTCAGGAATCAACTGCCACGATGTAGCCACAGATTATTTGCAACCGTGTTCTAGAACAGGTGTCGTGAACAAGTCACTCAGCCGCTTCACCAAGCGTGATACTTACATACCCTTGGCCTGCTGACTTTCCAGAATGGCATAAAAGAAAAGTCTTCGCTTCTGAGATACCACAATTATGCACGCAGCAGTAATGCGTTTTGCGTTCTTCTGACCGAGGGCGCTGACGTCTAGTAAGCTGAATGACAAAGAATATGTCAATGAAAATGAATACACACATGCAGTCGGTGACATGTCATACCAAGGAGATATACGTCTAAGTTGGACTGTCTAAGGCTCTCAGGATGTCGGATTTTTTTTCTTCCTTGATGCACTACTCAATAACCTAAGGCAGAAAGCTTAGCTTTAAAATGAAGAATAGCGTGTTTCTAATCTCCCTCCCCATTAGTCACCATAAGAACGGAGACAAAAATTAACAGCTACTGCTGCTTCCAAAATCTTGTACAAAAATAGATCAGTATGTCCTTCTGGCAGTCTCAAAAATCTTGAAGAGTCTTCTGCAAATTCCTCTTTCATCGCTTGATTTCAACAGAAACAGTCAGTCCTCGGTGCCAAGACTTGCGTCAAATTCAGAGACGCACTGAGTTTGTATTCGCTTTCCTTGGAATTGCTATTCGGAATCCATTCAATTTCCATCCTCTTTGTTCGGATGTATTTACATTTTTTCTTTTTTGTCCAAAGGAAATAAGGAAATGCATTGGCAGTGCAAACAAAAAGTAGATATCATGAACCATCCCCCCCACCCCCGCCCACCCCAAATATCAAGCGATCACCTCAGCATTTCAAAAGGGTCTCCCAAAATGTTATCTGCACGCACAGGATTCCACTGTCATGTTGGGGTACACCTTAAGAACCACGTTTTTATTTTCGTCGAAGAATAAGATGCTAAGAGAAGACATTTTGTCAGGAACGCAGCAAGGCTCAGGAATGCCCGGGACAACCCCGACGGCTCTCACTATGCTCTGGATGGTGGCGTGGTTGGACGGCTTCAAGGCCTGCAAAAGAAAGATAGAGCAGAAGATGTAACTGCGCCCATGGTAGAACGGACCCACATACTCTAGAAAAACACTGTTTTTTTGAAGAGGGGCCCTGCGGACAGCCCACAGCCGACCGCTGTAAAATCTGTCTTCTACTCGACCGTTTCCAGTTGTCACCGTAGCTGCCCGGAGCCAGCAGCGGGGCAACGCGAATCTGGTCTGGTTCTTTTGGCCACCGGATGTGCACGTCGCTCCACCCCTTTCAGCTCGAGCGTCCCGGTGGGGACAGGGGCTCAGGCTCTCTGTGGGACGAGGCTTCCCAGCAAAACGCCCAGGCAGCAGACCTTGCAGCACGGTGTACCCGCAGGTCAAGGTAGTCTCTTCCGAGTGAATTAAGTTACACGTGGTCTGCAATTTAGTCATAGAACTCGTTCGACTGAGAGGGAGGCAGTCAACGCACTAGCAGGCTGAGTCATTAGGGGAGCAAAAGAAACATTAACTTGCAGGCTGGGAAGTTTGACTGGTGGAACGTGGGCGCATCGGGAAAAACAAAAGCGGATAAAACGGGTACAGACGAGAGAACGGAATTTATGCCACAACGCTAATTGTTCCGGTTTGCTCTCGTGCAACGTTAGGTTGTTTTGCTCATTCTTCCGCGCCAAATCACTCCTCATCCGTAGTGCGCATCATCGGTGACGTCGCTGAGTAACCGAGCCCCCAAATCCCATGTCAGTTGTACCTCACGTTAAGGTGACGTTTTTCTCCAAAGGACAAAGTTTCCTGGATTTATACTCACGTAAACGGGAACACGCTTTGGTTCGGTATGAACAAAAAGCGAATCTCACCACTGAGATAACTGTATTTGTTCACAAAACCAGAATACATTAATACGCTGATAAAAATAAAAATGAACATATTCACAGAAATGAAAAATACTAAGTTTTCCCTCTGAACCCCCAAACCCTTCCAAATCCAAGTACCCGTAGGAAAGATAGGCGAGTATGAAAAATGCACAAGGTGCAGTTTTTAGCCAAAGACTTTTGGCGTTGCAACAGCGAAACTTTAACATAGAGCCCCTTCTTACACGTAGAACCTGCGAATCACACAGTTCAATACGCTCAGTCAGGTGACACTGAGAAATACACGGAACAAGATCATTTGGGCCAAATGTGCAATCGGCAGTTTTGCTGCGATGAGAGATGATTTGCTTTTGGAAAAATCAGTCTTAAGGGTTAGATATCTACCTACCTGAGGCGCAAGTCTTAGTGACCTTGCATGCAAAAAAGCACAGGAATAACTGTGAGATTCTGGATCGTTCCATCGTTTGCGTAGCACGTTACTACGCTTAGGAGCAACCGCTTCCAATCCTGCTGGCAATACGCACGGACGTCTAACGTGTCCCTACTTAAAGCAACATAGCTCACGACTACTGCCAGCTGTATTTTCCTTCTTTCTCACGGAGACAGCTGTTCCTTGAATTCCAGCAGAAATGGATCAGAACGGACTTTTTCCATATCATGTTGTCGAAACTAGTCTCAAGAGAGAACTGGAACCATTTGACACAGAATTGAGAAGGATTCCCTGGGGAGCATTCAGCTCTTCTTTACGTACGTGTCAGACATAACGGGAATGTTTTTTCTTCTGCTCACAAGGAACCTATTTCACCTGCAGGAAGGCTGAGCAGCAAAAGGTGCCAATCCTGCACATCCCTTGCTTCTGTTTATCCTCCGAGAGACTCAGAATTTTCTCAAGTATACCTAGGATCCCAGTCCCTTTTAAACGCAGACATCCTACAGAGCCCGATCTTTTTTCCCCCGTCACTGTTGAAATTTACTATCGTAGCTTATCAGATGAATGAGATGCAGGGGAGCGGTGATATTCTGATTAAAATAAAAACGCAAAGCTCGTCGCACCATCCGCTGCAGCTTTCGCAGCGCGGTTACAAGGACATTACTCTCCGTCTACACAGCTGATCCCAAGAAAGGCATTTCTCCTTGTTTGTTCCTTTGTTTGTTTTGAATTCAAGACTACCTATACTCCTCAGCAGTAGCTGACAAGGATTTTAAAAGCGTCTTAGATTAGCGTACAATTCAGACACGTGTATCATTTCTGCCCACAAAAGGAACCGAAAGCTCCGGCGGTGTCCAGGCTTGTTTCCTTACTCAGCCGCAGTGTAGAATTCTCCACAAAAATAACTGGGAGCCAAAGAGATCTCCTAAGCCTGCCGATCAGACATCAAAAGGTAAAAAGTCGACCGAGACCCTGGAATTAAAAACAGGTCTCCGAATATGCCGCGTTAAGGTCTCATCGGAAACCCTTCCCTTCAGATACGGAACCCGTACCGCTAAACTGAAAAGAACTGATTTCAGGTATTGCTTCAGCTATCAGAGGGAACAGCCCAGATACATTCTGTCATCGTACGATAAAAGAAGTATCTCTATTTGGCGCGGGTGTTGTACAATACAGAACATCCTCCGTACCGGCTCGAAGTCCGTCTCGAACACGCCGTCCCCGGCCCTTAAGGTGCACTCTTGAGGATAACCAGCTTTCGCGTAACTCTGCTTCTGCCAGTGGGAATTTAACCGTGACGGGAGTAAAATCCGAAGGTGCGTGCTTCTCAGAAAACCAAAATCCCCCTCGGAGTACCGAACTGGCGTAACGCCCCGCACAAGGAGGGCGAGTTAGGCCATTATTGCCTGTGGGCCGCCTACACTCTGGCCGGCACACGGTCACGAAAAGCAGGCAAATATTTTCTGTTAGGAGGGGAGAAGAAGGGGAGGCCGAGAGGGGCAGCGGGAGGAAAAAAATGCCGAGCAGACTCCAAACTGCCAAACCTGCGAACGAGTCCAGCTGTGGCTCAGGCTGCACCTGCTAAGCAGCACGCGTCCTTGGGAGACTCGCCGCCCTGTTTAATTTCATTGGGGATGTATTACAAGCAGGGCAAACGATGTCAGTTACGAGCTTTCATTCCTGACCCGGGACAGGGTCTGCCTGGCCTGTATGCTCTGCAGCTCTGACGCAAGCCCAGCACTTGCGGGTTTGACAGCAGTCAAACCAGATAACTGAAATCAGTGAAAGGGTAAGGCCAGAAAATTTGGAGGTGGAGAGTGGCTGGGGGGGTGGGGGGTGGGGGGATGGGGAGGAAAAGGCACATCCATTCTTAATTACCCAACAGGTTGTCAACTGTAGGAGCTCACCTCAGCATGGGAACATTATATACCCACAGGCACAGATTAGTTTGTTATTGCCTGACAGTTACAGCATCATTTTGCAAACACGGTCTTCGTAGTAGCACCAGATACAATGCATGGCTCAAGAATAACACACGGCTCTAGAAGACGCTCGCTTCACCTTTTTATATAATTTAGCTTTTCATTCTCTTCGGAAAACAAGATCGTTTTGGGTGTTGCGATTAAAAAAAGCACACAAAAGGAACAATTTGAATTTCAACACGGACAGAAATCTACCAACTGCTTCCAGGGAACCAGACTCATAACGGATTTCAGTAACCTGCTCTCTTTAATGAACTAGCTCTCCCCCACAGTACATGGCAGCAAATATTCAGCTTCACAGTGCCTAAATAACTACAATGCCCTGCTGCTAGAATTCTTCACCCGACCGAGTCCAGAGAGTTTCACACAGAAGGGACGGATTAAGCCTTTCAGTAGGAATTTGTAGAAGAAAACCGGTGTCCTGCTTATAGGCTTGCGCTACAGGCTTAGTTCACGGCAATCAGACCTTCCGCTTCACGTCGGCAAAGCCATTTGAACTCTGCGCTTTATTTGCCTACCCGTCTCTCGTGTTTATTTCTCACCTTTTTTCTGCTATGAGCTTCTTCCAGGGCAGGGACCAGTTCCGATTGTGCGTACGTGCCTATCCCAGGCAAAGCAGAGGGGCGAAGAGGAGGACGAAGAACACCCTTTGGGACCGCTGGACTTAGCTACCGTGACAACAGTAGCCGATACTGCAAGTCTACTTATTGGAGAAGATGGAGCTAAACTACAACATCTCAGAGGCCGACGCCACTATCTGCAGGAAAGCAGAACCCGAATTTGGCAGAAAAAAATTTGGCTCTGTATGTTAGAAAATCTTCCGATGCGCAGCTTAATATCTCAGGGGAGCAAACCCAAAGACGGACAACTCGTGGACAAAGCTGGAACTCCTCTTTCACCCAAGCAATACCTGTTAACTACCCTTCAGCTGCGTGCACCGTTCGTACCTCTCTCTCGTGCCTCAAAGTGTCAAACGTAAATTTAAACTTCAATTAAACTCCATTTTGCCATTTCAGAACCACCGGCACTAAACTTACCTCGGGACTTTTTACTCGCAGGAGCATTTGTATGGCTCACTGTGTTTCTTTCCAGATGTTTGAAGTTACTCTGGAATTAAGCCCTGAGGTTATGGAGCACGTCAGGGATTTTTCTGGTTGCGGGTGCTAACAAAGGCTCTGTGTAAGGAACAGGAACCTTTGTATTAGAGTGCTTCTTTATCAGTACTCCACTTTAAGTTTCTGAGAGTTTCTTCATCTCCATGAAGATACACTACTCTCTTTGCTGCTGGAGAATCTCTGTTCTCACAGTCTCACCTCGACTCTTCAAGAGAGACTCGGTTTCTGTCTTAAATCGGTTATTTCCCATCAGCTCTTGGCAGGATTCGATTTCAGTCGGAGCAAGGAGAGACCAGGAACTAAGGCTTCTAAAACCGCTACATCCAAAATTGCTTTTGAGAAAGCCTCGTTCGCTGTTGGGCGTGCACATTATTGAGCAATCTGAGATCCAGACTCTAGTTCTAGAGGCTCTAGAGGTAAAGGGAGGTTCTTCCCAGTCTCTCTGCATCAGGTATCGGCTAACCCTGAAATATATGCTATGTATTGACTATTAAAAGAGAGCTTTTCTGCCTCAGAAGGTAGAAACCTATTTTGCATGTCTGACAAACATGAAAAAAAAAAAATATTTCTGGTGACTGGGTTGAAATGGTTATTCTCTAGCAAGTGCTAGATCGTGGGAGTTCATCAGCCCCCTCAACTATCATTTACTCCTTCGAGAGCCGAAAGAGCCAGACCCGATAACCTTAAGAAACGGGAACCTAAACACTTTTGGACTAAGGACGAGACGTCTTCAAAAGCCTTTCTAAGAAGCTGCTACACCTTATTTTTTTTTCCTGATCATCAGCAATAGAGAGAAACTTGACGGAAATCGTCCACCGGAAGAATCGCCGATTGTCCGATGCGTGCTCGACCCTTCGCTTTGTTTCTTCTGTAATACCGACGGTAGCCCGTAGTAGGCCTCTCATTTTAAGCGAAGAATATTTTAGGGTCCAGGATCAGCTGAGCTGGAGACACTTTTTTTTTTTATTCCTTTGAGTTGGACTACCTTAAGTCTTCAGGTTTAAGTGTCGCATACCGTTTTCTCCTAAACAAAAATCAGAGCAATGATCCTCTATGGCTGGCATGAGGTTTTTAAAACTAAAGCTGCAACTGGGAACGCTAACCCAGTCTTGAGCAGAGGGATACAGCGGGCATTTTCATGTGCCCTTAAAGTTTGACCGGATGAAGTTCAGGTCCGGTGCTTTTAAAATTTCTAATGTGCATGCCAAATTACCGATTTGACAGAGCACAGTTCCCACCGACAATAAAGTAAAAGGTCCAATGCAATGTATTCAAAGGTAACGACTATCTCTTCCCGTTCCCTCTCATCTTTTCTTTTGATCCGAAACCCGAAAGCACAGCATTGCAGTTGGAAGTATAGTCGAGTAAGTCATCTCCTCTTTCAAAGAGACGCTCCTGCCTGCCTCAGCTTGCTTTCTCTGGCTTCCATCCCCTTTGGTACGTTTCTCCACCTGTCATTTTCAGAGGGTGACTCCCTTAGGTCCTTAAGCCACTGAAACGCCGCACAAATTTCGGAACTAACCGCTAAGGCTTCACTGTGGCAGGAATAAAGACTCTTGAACGTGCGGTTACAGCGAGACCGAAAGCCCTCCCTTTACTGACAGAGTCTCCCTGTCGTGTGACACTTGTGCCTCACGAGGCACATGTTTTTGCTAGAGCGTGCTATGTTTACTTGCATTATGTTTACTAAACAGGTCAATACCAAGTTCGCACATCATAAGCCCTACTCAGGGAATGTTTTATGGCCATTTGGGTTCTGGACAAAAAACTAATACCAGGTAATAATTTTTGTAATTACCTTTACAAGCCTGTCCTTTTACTAGCTGTTCTATCCACTACTCGCAGCACGAGACAAAGATATCGCTTACTTACTAGATCCGAACACGCAACAGGTGACCAGCTACCTTCTACCGACACGGGAAAGAAAACGCATCGTTTACAGTAACACACCGTGCAAAGAAATCAGTAAGGACCATACCTTTGGAATCGGGAATTGGCATTCCCCTGAGCAGTAATAGGCATCGAAGGATTTAGGGGAAATAATCCACTCGCTCCAGCCAATGTCTGCAAAATCCACCTTGAGATAGCGCCGGGCGCAGTACCTTGGCTCATTCCACTGCTTCCTCCTCGCCTTCTTCAGCGTTTGCTCATCGAACTGGAGGGTCTGGCTCTTCTGGTGATGATTCTTCCGCTGCTTTTTCTTACTCTTTGCCCTCTCTGCTAACTGTGGCTGGAAGGTTTTGTAGGGTTTTCCATCTTCCCATCTCTCATCCTCGTTGTACCGGTACTCAGCTCCCGGAAGCTCATTATTCTGCAACGGCAACAGGACGTTTGCGGAGCGTTTTCGGCGCTGCTTCCCAAGCCTGCCCCTCACGTTGTTTTCCGGCCTGGGAAAGACCTTTGCCAGAGGGTGACGGTGCCCTCGCAAACTAGAGACAACGCTCTCAGGCTCTGAAATAGCAGAATCATTGGCATAAATCAGAATGTAGGGTTCATAGCGAGAAGGTGCCCTTTTCCAGGAGCGATGGCCAGTCAGATCCATTTTGACACTGACCAGGAGTTCATTGTTTTGTTTTGCTTCGTGCAGGAGCTCAGTGATATCCTTCCACTGCCAGGACAGGACATCCTGGTAAGCAGTCGAGACATTTATTAGGAAATGTCCCAGGCTCCGAGTCTGGTTCCCAACAGAAGGAAAGGTCCAAACTGAAAGATGTATCTGAATTTCAGGTTTCCTGTGCCCGTGATGAGAACAGCCTCTGGGTTGGGAACAGTTCCACTTGGCGTGCAGCAGATCACCAATAAAATAGTACACCGAAGCCGACAGGACGTTTTCAGACTCAGTGAGTGAAGTCAAATTAAAAACATACGCCTCCTGGCTTTCAGGGCTCCCTAGAAGAAGAAATACTTCGGTAAGAATACGGGCATTTCAAAATGTTATAGACAAAGGACCGAGCGCGTTGCTTTCTAGGTCACCCACTAAGTTCACGGGAAATTTTCACGCCGTGCTGCGGGAACAGGCTTAGGCCGCTATTCAGAAAAATAACCACGTTGGTAAACCAGTGGCTGTAAATCACACACTTTCAACCCGGTTTCCTTGTAATACCTATCTCCATCCAGAAATACTTGCACATTTCCTACCGCTCCTCTGACTTCAGGAAACAAACTAGGTCACAGGAACACAGCTCGATAACAGATGCATTAAAGACTTTAGCTATCATCCAGAAATCTGAGCGATGCCGTAGTAAGGTTTTGCTCTTTTGTCTTCCTCTTTCCGTAACATTTCCAACCCCCTCCCCCTCAAAATGCACTTAGGTGACTACGGCTGCCCTGTCCTGACTGAAGAATTGTCTTGCTTTGTCCTAGACAATTAGAACATCAATGGGTCATCAACGGCACCGAACCAGGCCTTAGCCCAGACCTAGCTGAAGCTGGAGAAAGCCTCCCTCCAACTGGCTTCAGTAGGCACCAGACTGTCTGTGAACTTCCATTATCCTGTTGAGCCTCAGCTGGAGAGAAAGGATTTGCTTCCCTACTAGTAGAGGCTGAACGTGGCAGTGAGGAAGAGGAAAAGCCCAGATTCAAACGGGGCACGATTCTCAGTGTTGCCACAGGCTTTCAAGTGTATTGCCAGGTAAGTCACTTAAGCTCTGACTGCCAAGCCATTCAATGCAAAAAAAAGCCTAGCCAGTTCCTTTAAACCTTCCACTCTGCTCTGCTGGGATCCGGGCCTCACCTACGTGACAGGGACTTTGGAGCCTGGGTGGAATTTACCCTCAGCTTCTAAAGATTTCAAAGAGACTGTTAAAGAGGGACCCAAAACCACGTAACATTTGGTACAGCTGCCTACGTACACCACGATGCAAACCAGGTAAGCAACCAGAAAAAGGACTACGTATTTCAAAAACCGAACAAAAAGACAAACTGACATCCTGTGTCACAGAGCATGTTTCCTCTCGGTAGTAACCATTTCTCCATTACAACAAGACCACTTTATCGGCCCCCCAAGCGGTCTGTGACCTCTGCATGCGCAGCTGGGTCTTCACGGCCCTGAGCCCTTCACAACGGCAAGGTTAGAGTTGGGCACCGAAGAAAATATAAAGTTATTGACAACAGCCTTGCACACACAGAAGGAATGCGGCTCACCTCTAAAGATGTGGGGAGAAGAAACACCAGGACGGAATCACCGGTTAATCATTTTTAAGGCTTGGATGCCAGCTCTGGAGGAAGAGACGATTCACCATTTATAATGAGCTGAAGACACATAAGCTGGTCCGACAGCCTTTTGGCTAAGTCAGTCACTAATCACAACTGAAGTTTCCCTCGAGAATAATCAAACCCAGGACTGCTTCAATTACACTGGTTAAATTTAGTCATTCCACCGAGGACATTTAATCAATTTTCACGCCAGCCGGAGTCAGAAAGTACGTACTAGTACAGCTGAAGGTAGGTGGACGGTACTAGAGCCACCCCACTAAACAAAAGAAAGCCAACCCAAAGCGTGTTGGTTTTTTTTGGGGGGTGGGGTGGGGTGGGGGTGGCAGCAGCAAAATGTACCCTCTGTGCCTCTGTGCAGAGAGAAACAAGCCAAGGACGGCCCTTCTTCACGGTCGATACGTTACCGTATTGATTAGGAGGGATGCAGGGCTCGGTGGGGTTTCCGCAGCTGTGAAATTAAAGAAGACAACCTAACCGCAGGTAACTCGCACGAACCCAAAGACGCACTCCTAACACAGGCTGATCTGTGATAACAGTTGGCTGACTACTTTAATCCCCTGTAGGGTGCAACAGAAAGGCTGAGGAGTAAGGTTTAATTTTTGTTTCAAAAATTCCAGCTTGGACTGCAGTTACATCTGTCCTTCAGAGCGAGAGAAATATAGATCCAAATGTTAAGGTGCTATTGAGAGCTATAAAACCAGGCTGTATGGAAAAAGTCACATATAGTAAAGCAAAGGGACGGTCTGCAGCCCCCCAAAGGGCTGGAAACAACCCAACGCATTAGGAAAACAAGGGAACACAAGAGTTAAATGCTTCTTTGGCATGTCAAAACCCTCTCTGGAGGCTAAGGAGAAGTTATAGTTTACAGAATTTGACAAGAGTTTTGCTCTTTTTTTTTTTTTTAAATGTGATTTTATTTTTATTCCAATCAATGACAAGCATTGAGATGCCCACGGACTAGGGAAGAACAGCCTCCTCGCTTTCACCCTCAAAACACTGTAGTGTCTTCGCTGCCCAAGCAAGCGAAAACATCATTTCCGGCACTGATCTTTCAAAGATTTTGACAGCTTTACGTTCTGGGTGACATTCTGCGCTTCCAGCCTGCGATATCCCAATTCCTAACACCATTCAGCTAAGCGCAACAAAAGACTGTATATATCCCTCTGCCTCCCCATCCCCACACCAACAATCTAAGCGGCCTCTTCTTCTAAACGTGTTTTTTTTTTTTTTCCCTTCATCAATATTCTAACCGATACATTAAAAAAGCAAGAACCAGTCTCACCAGAAAGACAGAACCCTTCTCCCCAATATATCGCGTGCACTGCTTCATGAAATTAGGGAAAAAAAGCCAACATACGCTTTTCTCAGTGAAACAGCCGGGAAAAAGGCCAAATCATTTATGGAAGACACCCTTGTTTACACACGCGGCCCGACCTGATGGCGGACCACGTAGGCAAGTTCCCAATAGGTGAAAACTAACGTACCAAACCCATCCAGTTTCTAGCGATTACTTATGCCGGGGGAACTGGGGAACTAGATTATCTTCGAATTCGATCCTACCTTTAATCCCTCGAGCCAAAACCGGCTGTTTATTACATCTGTACTAACCACACATGAGGACCTGACCTCTGCTTGGTTTGTAATATAATAAGGTTAATATGTAATTTGGCAGAGCACTAAGTACATCAGTCTCAGGAACCAGAATTTATGATGTCTCATAAGCGCCTGTTAAAGAAGTTACTATTTGAATCACCGCTGTATGCTGAAGGACAAGTTTTGATTTTGATTTTTAATAAGAATTCCACTTACCAAATACGGCCTGTTCTAAATTGGCATACTACAGCGGAACACAAAACAAGCTGCTTTTGTTTATAAAGAAACCCTAGATGGCGTGAAACAGACACAGAAGGAATATATAGTTTTGATTAAAAGCAAAACTCGAGAAGCCGCTCTTAGCATTTAACTTTACGCTCAAGACTAAGTCCTTGCAGTAGGTGGTGCTATTTTCTCACTGAACGACCTCCGAGCTCAAACAGCTCTGAAGGGTTTTCGGATCGTTTGGTCTGCAAAATCATCCCGAAACCGGTTACTAGTGGCCACGACAGATGTCTACGGATTTGCTGGCCTCCGGCTCAGAAAAACCCAGCTGCGTGACCTGGGTTTCTGTCACAACTTAGGAACGCCGCGTCAAATACAACCGTCGCGTGAAAGCAATACCCGACTCTCAGATGGGAGCAATGCACTGAAATAAGCATTGCCCAGGCTAGTCATTACCCTTAAAAACGACAGACACATCAAGGAAAATTCAGCTTTAAAACATCTACAAGCGCACCTTTTCCTCGGGAAAATTTCGTTTCACTTAAATGAAACTTCATCCTTAAACCCAGAGGACAGAAACTGCTGAAAATCTGTCCCCGCAATAACGTAGTTTAAACTATTAGCCAAGGTCAGGAGCATACTTTGTAAACTTTTCACCGATGTCAAGAAGTATCGAGTAGCATCTAACCAAATTTTACTGTGGTGCAGGAAGCTTTCCATGAGCCTCATCCAGCTTGCTCTACTGACACCAGTGAAGTTTTACTGACCGACGTGAGCTGAGGCTTTAGTCTTTACAATGACTTATGCCAACAATGCCTCTCATATAAACAGTTCGTCCTATCGATTTCCCCCCTCGCTAATCCCAAAGAACCCCAAACAAAAACCCAGGACAAATCTAAATAGGGCTTCAATTCTAATACCTTGTCAATGTTCAGTAAATGGTATTTCCTAGGATGCTGCCATCCACAACTCCACGTTAAATGGAGGGGAGGAGGGGGCCAAACTGCCGGGTCAAGTCCACCAACAATTGCTCAGCAGCCAGTGGAAAGAGGCAGACCGACTAAGTCCAGCTAAGGCCTCTGGCCAGTCTGCCTTCTACGGCAGGACCTTTAAGGTCTCAAAGGCAACAAGATCTCCTTGTGACAAAGCCCTCTATTGGTCTAGAAGGATCAAGTCAGCTTTGCAGGTGAAAGAAAGTAAAACACAGGCCCAGAAACCTATCCCTGGAAGATCACAGCATCACAACAGCTTTTTTTTTTATGTTTTCAGTATCAAACAATAATGGTGAAAACAGCAGCTTCGCAGCAGCTTTCTTTGTGCCAGTTGCCCAGACGCGAAACGGTCTGTTGCAGACGTAGACAACGATCCGATGCTGAAATATGACCCTTCAGAGGGATGCTGGACAGAAGGTCCCCATCTGCCTGGGCTAGCTCTTAGGATACAGCAGCAACGGGAAGATCTTACGAACCCCGGGTGTCCCTGCACTGCAGACAGCTGCTGCAGCAAACTCGCGGTCGGGTCTACCACCTTACTGCCCGGTGAGATTCTGTCTGCTATCTCTGACCACCCGTACTTAGTAAACCTCGCACTCATTTGCAGCAGCATACAACACGATTCAGTGGCAACTCGGTATTATTTGACCAGCAGTAACTTCCCTGGCTCACTCGATACACTTCCCAACTCTGCGAGCAGATTTCTATCTGAGCACCGCTACTCAAGCTAAGTCTTTTAGTTCTTTCTTACGTGAACCGAGTTCTGCTAACTCAGCTTTGCTCTTTAGGACAAAATAGGAAGCGCAGAAGACTTCTCAGCAACAAAGCACGTAAGGAGGAAAAGGTTTAAGAGGAAACAAGCAAAGGAAAAATACGTGCAAGGGAGCTACACGCAAGGAATACACCGCTACCTTCCAGGAACTCCGAGGCCAGGTTTTAATGGCAATCTCTGCTCCCCTTCAAGGGATCACCCTTCGTTGCTGCCAGCCTGACGAGGAATTTCAAAGACCAAGCTCTGCACGGCGGAGCTCTTTCGAATTGCAATAGGTAAGACGTTAGACATCAGAATTGCAATAGGTAAGACATCACCACACCGTTAGTATCGCTGGCTTCTACAGCGTAAAGCTTTGGAGCGGCAGCCACGAGCTGGGCAGGAAGTCACTCGACAAGGAGAACCTCTCGTCATTTGTAATCACGTAGAAGGTAGCTCGGAAGGAACACGCAGTTAAATGGATAGGCTACGGATTTATCGGCCTCCTCAGCCCATATGCAAGTCATTATTCACCCATGCGCTCTCCCCTTGCTCGAATGAAACCCGGACCCCAGTAGCACCATGACAAAGCTTGTACTGGGCCGGCGTCAATTCCTCAGTCTCCTGCACAAGCGACAACAGAGCTCTCTGGGGTGGCGGGGAGAGGGGAAGTACAGTCCCTCCAGGCCTAAAGCAGAAAAACCTTACTCTATAACACAGGTGGTTGTCACCCAGATGCCAAGTCAGGGTGCGCACGACTCGCTGTTTGGGGTATCAGAGATGCCAGCTTATTTATCGATCGCTCGGAGCAGAAAGCAACCCGGCTCACAGCACTAGAGCTGAAGTATTTGTACCCGCTGAACCTTCAGAGGCACGGCCCGGGCTTCCTCGGCTTCCTACAATAACCTACAGCTGTACGGATTGCCTGTTACTGGCATTAAAAAGGTATTTTAAGAAAAAGCAGGAGGCTGACATCACCGACATGAACATATTCATGTTACAAGGGGCATTTCCAGGCATCAATAAGCTGGAACAAGTCTGCTAACATGTGGCGTGTTTACCTTTATAGAGGATGCACTGACGTTTTTATGGACTGCCAAATCTATCCCACGGGTGGAAAAGGATGCAATAACGAGGACTATTTAGTTATATAGTCATCATTAGCCATCATTTAAATGAGATATTAAAGCGGTGCCCTTGTGCCAGTGCACAGTTAAGAATGTATCAGCGTTTCCGTTGTAAAACTTTGTTTTCATGAGTTCATAGCCCAGCTACAAAAGTTCACTCAGAGCTGGAAATGGGAACACGTTCCAGAACAGGAACACAAATTTGGAGGCCAGATTTCTTCTTTTCTCTCACCTTTGCTCTTACTAGATTGCTGCTTCCCCCTTACCAAGTTGAGTATTTTGCAAAAGAAAAATACACGATCCAGTTCTCTCTCTTCGAAGACCACCGGACTTGGTGCCAAGCTGCGTTTATTAATTCTTTTCACAAAGCAGATAAGGTCATAGCAGCTAGTAACTCGATACAAAAAAGTCCACCGCTCTGATAAAAGCTGTCGGCTACTTAAATAAAGAACTTCAAGAAGCGGCAATGGTGCGCGCTCAGGATCTTACTTACACGTGGATTTTATGATACAAAAACCACAAATACGCACTTGCACATCATAAATGTGCTGCGCAGTGGGCAAATGATCTCTCTTCTATGTATTTTAAGCAGAAAGACCACAGCAGGTCTGAAAACTAAACCCAGTATTGAACTCGAAGCTAGCATAAGCTAAACAAGTAAGGAGGTTGCATCAATGAAGTACATAAATCTGGGAAGGGAAAGACAAGAAGCCGACTCTACTCCTTCTCGCAGCGATGATTAATTCCACTTCAGCTGGTGGCAGTAGGTCGGCTGTATGATAAACAAATTGTGCAGAGTCTGTCCCCTCGAGGCCAGAACTCTTCACGTGTGAAGTGACATGCTCTAGAAACTGTGGCCGACTGGGGACCGTGAGCACAGGTCATCCTCATGCGTGACAGCACAGCGAGACAGGTGGTAACAGGTGCCAGAAAATTCAAATTCCAGGTGTGGTCCTGAGAGGCCAAACCTACAGATCCTGCCCCTTTGCCTTAGAGAAGGTTTGCAGATTTGGGGCCAGCCTGCCCAAATCACAGCTTAACGGTTTTTTTTTCAAGTTCCTTCTGCCTAAAAACTACAAGGACGGTACTGGTTACATTTTATTTGTAGGGGTACGGCAAAAAAACCAAACCCGAACCAAAGGCAAAAAAACCCCAGACCAAACCAAACCAAAAGCAAACAAACAAAACAAAACAAAAACAAAAAACAATAAAAACAACAACAACAACAACAAAAAAAAACCAACAAAAAAAAAACAAACAACAACCCACCACCCCCAAAAAAACCCCACCAAACCCCAACCCATCATCCCCTGCCTGAATGTTTTTACAGCTCTCGTTACAAAAGACCCTTAACGTTACTAGAGCTCAAAGAGGCTAGAATTTGGCCCATACTACTTTTTGCAGGCCGATGGCGGCCAGCGACTAGCTGGCTTCCCTACGCAGTACTCTGTTTCTCCTGTTTGCGTGGGCATTTCATACCACAACAAAGGAAAGAAAGGCGTTTTGAAAAGGAGGAGAACATAGTTCTTAAACCACAAGAATTGGCCTAGGGGCAGGTGTAATACCTAAAATTACTTGAAATTCAGTCAATAAAAAAGAGTTTAAAGTAATTTCTGACTGTATAGCTTTACTATAACATCATTAGAGGGACCCTCCAACTGAAGTAGAGTTTTCTAAACGACTCATTTGCAAGACATGTTCCTTTAGCAATGCTATGATTAAAAGTGCTTTCAAAAGCAAACTGAAAGTCTTGCGCTTGAGGCTTTTATCTTTCCGCTCCCTTTCATTTATTCTGCGCTGTATCTTTCCTCCAGATCCCATGCCTCAGAAGTTGCAGATCAGCACACCTCTATGGGAAGGCACTGAAGGTAAGCAGATGTTTATCAGCCGGAGGTCTGGTCATTCAGCGGTTTTGCTAACTGGCGGGAGAAAAGAACATTCGATGAGTGCAAAAACCGATGCACAGGCTCCGCCGTAGGTTAAGAGCACGCTTGCCAGAATTGTCAAAGCGTTCGGCTGTAACTCACGTTATCATCTGACCTTCTTCCTAGCTGTCCTTTCAGAGTCACAAGGCACAGGAAACCACTCGCTGTTGTGGTACCCGCAGGTAAAGAACCAGAAAAGGCTCTGTCTTAGGATTCTTACTGAAGCAGAGCTCGCCGTGATGCCTGGCCTACGCAAGACAAGGGCTGCCAGTGTCATCCCAGAAACATCCCACAACGATGACACAGCTGCAACAGAAATCACAGGCTGAACATCCTTTGACTCAAATACATAGAAATTAATTAGAGCAGGTAAGTCAATGAGAGGAAACAGTGCTGGAACGTAACAAGATATACCGTGAATGATATACATCCTTACTTCGCTTGTAATGTATTTGGGGCCCGGGGCTTCTTTCAGCTTTGTCACGGGCATCAGAGGTTCCTTTTCCGAGTGACTCAAGCTAAACAATTATGTTTTGAGATAGTTTAGCAAGATTAATGAAAAACAAATTTGCACGAATAGAAGATCACATGAACCTTCACCAAAATCAAAGGCCAAAACCCCCAGCTCAAACAGCAAACCACGAACAATCCAGCCTAGTCGTGAAATCTGGTGCACGAGAGATTTCAGGGCTCCATAGGATGGAAACTTCAAAGGTGCCCACACAGGGCTGAAGCTCTCGTCCTATCCCCTCGGAGGACTGAGGCACGGAAGGAGAATCTTGCATTTAACAGTTGTGAGGATGCTTCTTTTCCTCAGTTCTTTCTTGTCGGCTGTGCATTGCAAGGCTGTAGCTGCCATACGCAACACCACTCGTCTCGGGACTGGAAACGGGGACGAGTTTCAACAAATCCTACCGGTTTTTGGTCTCATTTCACAACACCGTATCTTACAGGGTCTCAAAAATTTGTCTGGTCGGTTACCTGGGAGATCTGGTGAAGGCCTTTCCCACGTGCTGCAGAAGAGCCAGAAGCCCGCCAGGTTGGGGAAAGGCGAGGACAGAAATATTTCACAGCCACATTTGAGAGTTGTGTTTCTGAAAAGGAACAGTTTCGTTCCTGAAAATACAGGCTTAAATTGCAAAAATGTATGGTGAAACCGCAAATGAAATCACTAAAGATTTCCTTCGAGGCCTCTCGCTGTAGATGCAGGAGAAAGGGGCAGATTCTTACGGAAGTCCTGCTCATCTGTACCGAGTCTGGCTAAGACAGAGTTAATTTTCCCCATAGCAGCCCTCAGAGCGCCGTGCTTTGTATCGGTAGCTAGAGAGGTGTTGGTAACACACCAGCGTTTTGGCTACTGCGGAGCAGTGCTGGCACAGCATCGAGGCTGTCTCTCCAACACTGCTCCCCTTCATCAGTAGGCTGGGGGTGCGCAAGATCCTGGGAGACGGCACAGCTGGGACAGTTGACGCAAAATGACTGTTCCATACCATACGACGTCATGCTCAGCAGTAAAAGCTACAAGAAAGGAGGAGGAAGTGGGGGCATTCGTTATTTACGACGTTCGTCTTCTGGAGGAACCCCTAACGCGTACCAAAGCCCCGCTTCCCAGGAAGTGGCTGGACATCACCTGCTGATGGGAAGTAGAGAATAGATCTTTTGTCTTCCTTTTGCTTCCGCGCATGGCCTTTGCTTTTGCTCTTACTAAACTGCCTTTATCTTGACCCACGACTTCCCCCCCATCTCATTTTTCTACCCCTCCCGTCCTGCTGAGGAGGGAAACGATAGAGCTGCTTGGAGGCACCTGGCATCCAGCTAGGGTCAACCCACCACATCATCACAGACAAAAAGCTGTCTCCTGAAGTGGCCAGCAGCGGGGATGGCAAAACATGCTGAAGGAGTAACGGCAACGTAATTTATTAATTTAACTGCTGCAGCCGCATTAAGGTCAAAGGGAAGCCTGTGGGAGACAAATTTGCAGCCGAGGAGTGCAACAGTCAGAGCAGAGGATCTGGAAACAAACTACCTCAAAAGGAAAATACTGTGGATGTGCCGTTTCCATCACAGGGCCGGCCAGGCAGTCGGGCGCAAGGAAGAAGTCAGAAACCAGAAAAAGCCTTTTCACTCCCCTCACTGCCCCAAAGGAACATTTGATCTAAGGGATAATGCACTTTTCTGCCATCAATAACCACACAAAACAAGCCGCTGCTCCCTATGGCAAGTGAAAGACAACAGCTAACTGGTTAAATATTTTGTGTAACTACTTACAAAAGTGTCAAAAAACTTACAAGCGCTTCCAATTTATCGCTTTGGCACTTGAGCTGTGAAAGTATTGGAGGAGGAGGAAAGGGATTAGGCGAATAGTGTGTTTATAGGACTGCTGCCACCCAATGTCAAGTGAGAGTATAAATATAATCAGAAAGACCACAGAGATGGGATTTCAACCAAAGGCCTTCTAGGTTTAGAGCAATAAATATCTTTCATCAGATATGCTTAAAGGAGCAAATATCACTCTGTTGGGATTATGCCCACCCACCCCCTTTTTTTTTTATTATACCTTCCCCCCCATTCAGCGAGGGAACTGCTTATTTCAGAGCAAAGCAACATACGTTAGACTTTATATTACAAAAAACGGTCATGTTAGAAAGACAAGCGAGTTCTTCTGTAGGTGCAGCAACTGGGGAGTACCAGCTCTCCATCCTCCAAAACCAGGGTATTTACGCCTCTAGCCCCTAAAGCCTCTCTTGTGGACAGAAATACTTGCACTAACATACGATGGAGAGCATTTATAGGGCTGAATCCTAAGACACCAAAGCCATTCAATTATTCACGGTATTTGATCTCTGTGCAGAGCTATCCTATAATAGACATTGCTGCCTTTGAAGAAGTAGTAGTAATGACTCGCAAAGAAACCTAAGGGAGGTCCGGCACCCAGCTCTCAGTTTTCTGGGAGAGGAAGCAATCGATGCAGGTCACTAAAACTCCCAGACAACACTCAAGTTTTACTGATAGATGCTTGTCCGTTGAAAAGCCGCTGGGTCAACCCACTAGCGCAACGAAAAATCAGAGACCGGCAAATCGGGCTGCTATGTACGGCACGACAGTTGTCATACAAACAGCAAGTTTTTGGGATGCAGTGGATTTAGGAAACATATCCCAGTGAGGGGTCACGTTTGGGTCCCGGCATTTCCGTTTAGCCCTTGCAGAGGTCAGATGCACAAAAAGCACAACAGTGGAGTCGGGGGATGCAGCGCCAAGAGAGCGCCATCTTCCCTTTCTGCTAGGGCACAGTTCTTTCGGGATGCTGCCATGTTAAATACACACCCCCCTCTTTATGAAAAATGACTTTACATTTTCATAAATCTACCTGCGCGTGCTCGTCCGTAAAGACGGAGATATCTAAGCACCACTGCCGAAGGTGCTGAGATGCACTACCTACCGTGCACAAATTACGCTTCAACTGAACTCCTCTGTCACTGCCCCTAATTGCCAGTACCGTCACCAACGTCTCAAAACAGCTTCTCTGTAGATAGTCTAAAGGATCGCCAAACCGCGTTATTGCTTTATCACATGCAAATCAGCCCTTGGTTTCAACAGAAGCTACATGTGCAAAACGCCGATGAAAGGAGACTCCAGAGAGGATATGTTAATTACTCCACTTCCCTCACATGGTACTCAGATATCATATGGCAGAGATGCCGTGTACGGAGTTAAAGGGATAAAACAGTAATTAAAATACAGGAGACAGCGTAAGCATTATCTCCTAAAGCACGCGACTGTTGCTGCAGGAAGCGCTACTTTGCTAACCCTTTTGTCATCTTGTCCCCTACGCCAGGTTCTCGGGGCACTAAAACGGACACGCCGCTCAACGAGGCCGCTGCCGCGCAGGACTGGCACTATTCACGGGGGTAGGAACGGACCGTTACCTTCGCTTTTGCCCATCTGAACTCTAACTGCCTGCACGGCATCGCCCCAAAGCGCGCTGCTCCGGCAGCTGGGTTAGCGTGCCCAGCGGCCGCGGCCTCCCAGCCCAGATCCCTGCCCCCGGCGGCGCGCCCGCAGCGGGGACGGCCAGCCCGGGGGGGACCGGCGGGGGGGGAGCCGCGCCGCGCCGAGCCCCCCGCGCCCGTCCCGCCGCTCCCGCGGGCTCGGCGGCCGGGGGCGGCTCCCGGCGCCGCCCTCGCCAGCGGCTCGCTCGCCCGAGGGGCCCGCGGGGGTCCCGGCGGGGCCCCCCGCAGCCCGGCCGCGACCCGGCACTCACCTGCTGCCAGCGGGCGGAAGCCGCGCACCGTGTTGCCCCGGCGGAGGCGCAGCCCGGGCAGCGCCGGCGGGTCCCGGGGCCGCGCCGCCGCCCGCCCCCCGCGGCCGCCGCTGTACTGCTCGTAGAGCCGCAGCATGTGCTCCGAGACCTGGTCCCCCGACTGCAGCCGCTCCGGCGGCCGCCGCCGCTGCTCCTGCTCCCGCCGCTGCCCCAGGCCGTCGTCACCTGCCGCGGCCCTGGCCCGGCCGCCCCGCGCTGCTCCCGGGGCGGCTCGCCGCCGCAGACCGAGCCAGCGAGCCTTCAGCGCGTCCCCCGGCACCGGGCAGAGGCAGCCCCAGCCCAAGCACAGGCACAGGCACAGCACCCAGCGGGCCGGCGCCGCCATCCTGCCCCTCCGGCCCGGCTGGGCGGGCTCCGCAGTCCCCCTCGTCCCGGCTGCCCCGTCCAGCGGGCGGGCGACACCGAGACCCCCGACGGAGTTTGCTCCGGCCAGATGCAACCGCCGGCGGCGACGGGAGCGGATGGGGCTGCGCTAAAAATCGCAGACGGGGTTTCCTCTTTTTCGGGGAGAAGGGGGGGGGGGGGAGAGAAAAAAAAAAAAAAAAAAGGAAGAGAAGCGGGCTGGAGAAAAGCGCCACGGTATAAACCGCCCGTCCTCCCCGGTACTGGCAGCGAAGGTGTTTATTTCCCTTGCCGTGCAGGTTGTTTTTTGGCGAGAGGTGGAGGTGTTGCTCTCCGTGCGGCTGGATGCTCCTTCCCTGCTGTGACTGGTGCAGGCGCAGCCCGGGTGAGTTTTTGTGGGGTGGGTGCGCGTATGTGCGTGTGCGAGTGAGTGTGAGTGCGAGTCCCGGTGCTCGGGGCCGAGCCGTGCAAGCCGCAGCCAATCACGCCGCCTTCTCGCTCGGCGCCGGCTGCAGGCAAGAGGCAAAGCGAAGGGGAAACCGCCACCCAAAGGAAAGCGCGCACACACGCACGCAGAGACAGAGGGAGACTTGACTCTGGAATTTCAGTCGCTGGCACTGACCGCGTCCCTGAGGGCAGCTGGGGAATAGGGTGGTGGGATGTTCCCCTTCCCAGCCTCTTCCAAAGGCAGTACAATAACTGGATTGCAATAAAACAAAGATCACGAGTCAAACCGCACTCAGCCATCTCCCCTTGAAAATCTCAAGGCTTGGCTGGACTCGGAGCACAGTCCGTGGCAGGCAGGTGGGAGGGATGCTAACCGGGCTGCGCTGGGGTTCAGCCCACCTCTCCCGAGGGCCAGCCGCGCTCAGTGGCATTCTGCTCCCTCCTCTGTCACCCTCCAACCGGCTCAGGGCTGGCAGAGGTGTCCCCAGCAGCCTGGAGCCCGTGGGAAGGGACACGCACCATGCCCAGGTGAAAGGAGGACAAGCCCTTTCAGGCGCATAACCCTTCTGTGAGCCGCATAGGATCAGGCAGGGAAATCGTGCACGACCGGACGCCTCCTCTACAGCAAGGCACAGCAAGGTGTTCCTTGCTCGGCTGAGAGGATTTCACATGCCTCCTGCCTTTGCTGCTTTTCACCACCAAAAGACAGCAATGTCTCACCCCCCCTTGCCAGCGCCACAGCATCAGACAACACCCCCACGGAATACGTAACATTGTCCCTTCCAAAATACGCTTTGCAACACAAAGGGTGCCTTACCTCATACATCTGGTGGGGGAAAACAGAGGAGGTGGAAGAGCAGCCTCGTTGCATGTTCAAGGTTTATAAATATGTTGGCTCACAACGACGACTTTGTTTCTAACCTGAAGAAAGGAAATAAGAAAACTGGCTTGCAGATTAGCTTATAGAGCTTAGCACGCATTATTTCCAGCACGGGCCATTCACATTTTCCGTGGGCTACAGAAAGCGTATCATTATCATTATCAAGCACTAAAAATAACATTAAAATACATCGTCTATTGGAGGGTGAACTTGCCTTCCAAATTCCACTGAATTTGGAATCGGTAACAAATACTCTTATGCAGTTTTAATAAGCCCATCCGTAATGGCAAGAGGCAAATGCCTATTGGCAGGTAGGAAGGAAAGAGAAGATTTGCAAAAGCAGAGTAACGATTTTTATGTGCTTCTATATTTGAGGGCTCAAATACAACCCATGGCAGTGTCTCATTTTCAAGCAGTTTTAAGGCACGGAATTTGCAATATGCATCTAAAAATATTATCCATAGATGTACAAACACACACAATTTCCATATTAATGCTAATAGTAAGATTAACCGTACTTTTCTCTAAGTAAGAAACTTGTATTAGTGCAATGTACAACCCGTACAAGTGAACGTACCTAATTAAAACATTAAGGCGTGACCGAGGTTTTGGACACAAAAAATAAAACCTATGCAGATCTCTGCAGGAAGAAAACAAAATTATTTGAACGGATAGATAAAAAATTCGGCGCAAGCAGCAATCTCTGGCTTATATCTGTGGCAGAACTGTCGCTCCCAAAGAAGAATCTTTAGGCAACTGAAATACTGGAATTGCTATTTCAACTTCAGTCATCTTATTCTCTACCGGTGAGAGATGCGACTTAAAAAACCACAACAACACACCACAACTCTTTAAATAAAACAAGCATAACTGAATCGTCTTTTTAAACCTACAGCGCCAAATAGTTGGCCGTAAGAATGTGATGTTTTGCACATCCAACACATCTTCCAAACTGCAGCCTGACTCTTGAGATTGGACCACTGTAAATCAAGAACGACTTCAGTTAAAAAAATAAAAAACAAAACCAAAAACAAACAAACAAAAAAAACCCAAACCAAACCAAACAAAAAAAATTACTCAGAGACAGCGTGTATCTAACACCATACTCAAGCAAAAGAGGATTAGACAGGAACTAACTTAGGTTCAACATGGAAGCTCAAGCGCCCTATTGCTGAGCTTTTATTTAAAATCTTTTAAGTGTTAGCAGAAAGCCCTGTTCATGCAAAATTAATTTAGAATTTGGCTCCCGGTGCCTTGCCCCACCACTTGACTGCAGTTGTTTAAGTGAAGTGTCTAAAATAGAGAGTTAGCCCTATACAATCCTATTACAGCCAGCAAGGAGAGAGAAAGAGGACACTTGGCGTGAGGCAGAAAGGAAAAAGTGACTTCTCAGGGCGTTAGGTGCCTTCTCTCTATCCCCCTTCTTGGAAGGCCGTTGCGGTTTTTTGAGAGCGCTGCAGAAGAACACGTTGGATTTCAAATACCCCTCGCCTTACGGATTGTCCCTGTGACACTGTGGGGGGACGCTCATTACACGCAGTTCTGTGGCTCCCAAAGTTAAAAAAAAAACCCTAGCTCCAACCGGACACGAGATGTTTGAACACCAGAGGGCTATGACTGCACAAAACGAGCACATGTAAGGAGTTACTCCTCATTAGTAAATAACGACTGGCAATCTCTCAGACCTGACTTCTGAGATAACGTGCTTTTGCACTTCCCTACTATTTCTTTTCCCTTTTTTCCATGGAAGTGCTGCAAATCACTAGCAAGCGTAGCATTGTTCGGAGAACAGAACATTGACTGTGTCCCAGAGAGCTTACAGTTTAACCCCGCAGGTTTCAGAAGGTTGTGCCGATTTCCAGGAGGAGAAAGAGGCCCCCCGAAGCCCTATATATGACTGTATTGGTACCACGTGCAATGGTAAAGCCGTGTTCCTAGCCCTGACGGAGGGGCGTGGTGCTTCCATTACAACTATCACGGAGGCAGAGGCACCCGCAGGCTCGCCCTCAAAACAACCGTTCTGACAGCGAACCTTTTTAACTGCAAGCATCAGCGAGCACCGCTGAAACCACCCCTTCCTCTTACAGATGCAATACTTCCAACCGGGAGGCACGCTCTGCTTTTTGGCTTTGGTAAAAGAATCTGAAAGATCAAATTCAATAGGTTATTTAGATAACGGTCAGATTCCAGCGGCTTCTACAACCCTATAATAATGTGTTTGCATATAGCATTTATGGGACAGGACGGGAAGCGGAAAGAAGTAATTCACAAGCGGACAGCGATGTAACAGGAAAAGGACACGCTGTGATAACATCCAGGCTGCCTAGGTCACCCAGCACAGTTAGACCGAACGCCTGGGTGCACGGACTGTGCGACCAGCGTTGCCAAACACGGGTGCGTTACACCATTGCCCTACCCAATCTCAGCAGAAAAGGCAGGGAAAAGGACCCAAAACCAGTTAAAATAGATCAAGAACGTTAAGAACGGGACACTGACTTCCATTTAATTTTTCTCTAAATTCTCCATTAATGAGCGATAGCTCAACGACCCGTTATCTCTGCGCTTTTTTGGGTGGGGATATTAATACACGCAACCTCGCTTTGCACCTTTCGGTGACGTACCGCTCCTAACTTGCAGCAAGACAGGCCCTGAATCAGTTTTAGCTCGCTGGGGCTCTGGTAGGAGGGAAGGGGTCTATAAGCCTTACAGCTTCCCACAGCCACGCCAGAGCACAACGCAGAAAGCAGGGAAGTTCCTTCAGGTACCCTGCCAAACAGGAGAGGAGCTGCTCCCCCCAGCTTTGCAGCAGAGAGGTCCCCTCCCTGCAGGTAATCACCCACCTCTTTACGTTGCTCGCGTAGGGCACCGAGGGGCAGATGACACTGAAGAAGCTGCCCTCGTTCCGGTCTTTAGCGACTGTTTTCATAGCGGATGAATTATTCCCTTGTGCAATATTCCCGTCCCCATGAAACCCAGCAGGACGGTTTAACGCTCACATCAGTATAAGCAGAGTCCGAGCTTGTAATTCCATCCCGCTCCCTCGTGCGTGCTAAAATTACTCCGTAATTCCACTAATAATAAATATCAGGCTTACCATGCAGCACTTCAGCAACGTACTACGCAAAACCAGAGCTTACCCTGAATTGAAAGGACTATCTGTCTTTTTGGGATGGTTTAATCTTCATGACCGCTCTTTTCTGTAAGCTTTCTGCTGTGGTTGACCAACAAGACACCAGCTAATCCCAGCTGTCATGGTCATTTTGCTGGTATGACTGCCTCAGAACCGGGAACTGTCCCAGTATTACTGACTGAGGCAGCATTACTGTTTCTGTTAGGACAATGCACACCCCATAAGCGTGCTACAGATGTAAGCGTGGACAGTGACGCTGCACCGAAAGGTCCCGGTCTACTTCAACACCCTCAGCTCTCACCGTTCTGCATAAGAGACTGTGAAAGGTGCGGTCTGCTGGTCCTGACCTAGCAAGCAAACCAAGTTTTGGCAGGAAAAAGCTGTACTTAAATGAAACTAAGCAGCTGAAAATCCACGACACTGATTTTCTATCCATCATCTTACTGCAGTTTTTGAAGCACATATTAAACGTGCACACAGCACCATACAGAAAATATTCCCGGCTACAAGTTTGCGTTGCGACTCTTAGTTCACGCGGCCGGTACACAGCAAATACGCAACGAAGTACCAGTTTTCGGCCCAAGTCAAGGTATTATTAAAGCGGAACAAGATTTTTTTTGTTCCCCCCAAAGCTCCTCTGAACTACTACAGCAGAAGCGCAGGGTGATGTGCCAAAATGGGAGTGAGCGGACCTGCTGTTCTCAGCCACTTCAGGTAGTTCTGGAATTTTAACAGCGGACCACTGCGAGCATTCGCTATTGTGAACGGTGCATATTTGTGGAGATTAAGACACCTAGCTTTAGGTATCTTTTCGAACCGGGTGTCCATGTCGCCCTTCTCAACGAGGCAGGGAGGTGGATCTCAAGAGCTATTCACCTCATTCAACAGTAGGCTTTTAGTCAGCCAGTTTACCGTCTGTGCGACCGCAAAGACACTCTTGGAGTTGTACCGCCGTGACTTTCAACTTCAAAGGTTGGAACGATAGTCCTGAGTTAGATCGTGAGGCCCCAAGATGATTCTGCAGCCTTCCTCTTCAGGGGAAGCCTGGTGAATACGTGGAAAAGAGGCTCTCCAAATTAGCGCCCGCTTTTGAAAATACACATCTTGGCACACAAACAGCAGTCCCCGCCTCTGAAAGCACTATCTGAACTTGCTGATGGTGGGGAGAAAATCTTCTTTCATCAGCTGAGGAATATTCATCACTACTGGTTCGCACACTTAATGGCCTTCGAAGAGTTGGCAGAAGCAACTCTGCTATCCTGTCAGCTATGGTTTGTTTTCTATCTGTCAGTGTTTACTGCTAAGATACGGACGCGTTAAAAAAAAAAAAAAACAAAAAAAAACAAAAAAAAACGAGAGGTAGGCAAAGGGATTTGGTAAAGTGAGAAAACGGTTTCATTTCAAGTGAAATATTTCCGTTGAAATAAACTGTGGTCGGTTAGTTTGGATTCTGACTATGTCCTCATCTGAAGTTCTCCGCGGGCACGTTTTCAGCTCGGTTTCTTTAACATTTTACCAACAGCAATGAGGGCTACGGAAAGAACCTGTGGTTTGGTTTTCAGCAGATAGTTTGACACTGGTGCTACTTCCAGAAAAGAAATGTAGTCCTACAGTTTTTCTTAATATACTCTGTGGCCTGAGTCCTGCTCCAAGTGCAGCATATGGGTGCTCTAGCCTGGTTGCACCGATTGGCCAAGTTTCATAGGGCCAATATACTTAATAACACAATGAAGTCAGCATTTACCGATACATTTCACTACCGCGCTTGATTCTCTGACAAAATTAATATGAATTTTAACTGAGGCAGCAACTTCATTGACTGGACTTGCAGATGAGAGAGACCAGTGGATGACATTTACCTCAACTTTAGCCCAGGTTTTACCACCGTCTCTGACAAAATCACCGTATCCAAGTTAGGACATTACCATCTGGATGGCTGAAAAACTGCTTAAATGATCAGGCTCAGAGGGGTGACATTAATAGGACAGACTCCGCTTGGAGGCCAGTAGTAAGTGGACAGCTGCAGGAGGCTGCCACACCTCTCAGTGACTGACTGATATGAGGCAAACGCTTGCATTCGCTTTGTCTCAATATGCAGTCAAATCCCTAGGTCTTCTCTTTGGGCCAAATCCTCAGCAGACACAAACTACAGGGCTTCATCGATTTCAGGGTTATATGCACAGCCAAGATTCACCCTATTATAGTAGCCATGCTTAAAAGATTGACAGTGTTTTTTTCCTAAGACTCTTAAGATGATACTTACTCACTGAGTAAGCTGATGTGCACCCTGATCAACTTTTTGAGTCTTCTACTGATAAAGGCAAAATGAGTCATTTAGAAGGCTAAGAAGGGTTAAAGAATACGTTGAGCCCTAACATCAATGCAATAGCAGTAAAAATGATTTGTGCAGAATGAGATCTAGTCCGAACTCGGTGCAAAAACACTCTACGTATTTTGCATTTTTAATGGAGATGAGTGCTCTAGGTGTACCTGCTCAAGCGGGGGGAGGGGGGGTTGGTCGAGATGATCTCCAGACATCCCTTCCAACCCCTATCATTCTGTGATTCTGCGAAATGTGGTGTTAATTTCTTATTTTTCTCCCTCCCCCTTTTTTCTCTCTCGGTTTGCCAAACGTAGCAGCTCAGTGCCATAATCATCAAAGCAAGAGTGGAACAAAAGCTTGCCTACCTTTCCTGTGTTTATAAAAACAAGGCAAACATTTCAGTATGATATACTGACAGGCTCCACATCTCGAAACACTGTCCAACTTCCTAAATCACTTCTTTGGAATATCCATATAAACTCATCTGCCCTTCTGCACAGCATACAAATCATTTTGGTACAAATGTACAAATCGGGTCTTAGTCAGTCTGGAAGGCAGGTCTCTACACAAAACAGCTGCAGGGGCACAAAAAGCCACAAAACATGCAGACAGACAAAAAGAATAACCATCCACACAGGACAAATTCTGCATACACGCTGCTGTGATTATGGAGCGACTCCATCCTTATCCAGTCCAGTCACTCTAGACTTCCATCTGTGGAGCTGAGATAAGAATTTGGACTGCTACAGATAATACGTAATTTTTTTTTATTTTTTTTTTTTTTACTCCTTCCTGGCTCCCCCCTTCCATTAAGAAACAGGAAAAACGCAAAGAGGTCAAATAACGCTGCTCTAGAATTAGGCACAAAAGTCCAACCGGTGCGTACACGCGCACGTGCGCGCATCTACAGATGCACTCGGAAGCAGATATCTGGGGCAAAATCAAACCGAAACTATCTAAAATTCCGGCTACGCATAAGACAGCCCGACTGCCTTTCTCCCTTTTAGTAATACAAAGGTTCCTTGCCTTACAATTGGGCAGGACTGGACTTTCCAAGCTGATCACCCACCCATACTTATTCCTCCACCGTACTATAAGAAAGAGAGGGTTAGCGGGTGCTTCTCATTTGCTCTCGTCTGTGTCAGTGAGGACAGGTTATCCACAAGCATCAGCCTTCTGAGCTACAGCCAGCACAGCCCCGTTCGGGTCTGCAGATCCCGCTCCCTCTCTGCTGGGCCCTAGCAACTCCTGGCTAGCGCAGCTCCATCCCGATCCACCACAGAGGCTCTGGTTTGTGACGCAACCTAGTCTTTTTATTCCTTAGCCCTGGGCGCACGGTAGGCTTCAGTCTTAATTAAGTTTATTTAAATGATGAGCAACTCCCGTACCATTGTCAGGGCCAGCCTCACCACCCTCCAGCAGACCCTTTCAAAAGTGCTATTTAAAACCTCCACCGAAAACTTCCAGGTTTCCACTTTTTCAGAGCTTGCCATGTAATGCACATACCTGGTAAATTCACAGTTATTTGTTCCCTCCACACAAGCATTCGGAAATCCTGGGGAAGAGGAAACCGCAAATACTCCTTCTGGGGGAAATGAAATAATTACATATTTGCATAACAGAGAGATATTAGCAAAATCTGTTCAGCATGTGAAGGCCAATCCCAGACTTGTGCTTAGTAGTTGCCTGGCTTTCAGACTTTCCAGAATTTACTTACAAAAGCAATCTCCGCTGCCGCAGCTCCTACATCCAGCTCTCCTCACTGTCATCTGGCGAAGGCCCTCCTGCAGCTTCACCTCGGCTGGCTCGCACCAGCCCTCTGCACCATCTGTTTGCCTGTCTCCGATGGGCTTCTGCGTATTCTGCTCTGGCAGGGCTCCTGCCACCAGGCGTTCGGGTCAGTGACACCAGCTTTGCTCTGAGCAGCACGTCTCCAACCCCGCAAAGTCACCCCCGCTCTTACTAGACCCATAATCTCTGGCTAAGGTGTGTCCTGCTGTCCCCCCTCCCCGAGGCGATCACTCCACAGAAACCTTGTCTCGTCTCACTGGATTCAGTCTTGTGACCCGGTTAGCAGAATCCTCTGCAGTCATCTCTGAAGGACTCACTTATCCTAAGCCAAATCATTCCTCTACGTCCCTTATGTACACGCATTCCCATGTACGACACCGTGAGGTTCATAACCAGCATAGGAGAACGCTAAACAGCTCATCGGCCAGCAGCGCTTGGAATCGCACTACACAAACCGCAACGTGCAGAGCCGGCTCCCCCCTTTTATTGGGGAACAAAGCGGCGCTTGCTCTCTTCGACTACCCTTGCTCTTGGTGTTAGAGATGCGTATGGAAAGCAGCCTTTTGCTAGGCAGGGTCACGGTGAGAAACTCGTACCAAACTGCTCCCGCGTACAGCCATTACATATATCCGTTACGCTTGCTTTTTTACGCTCGCTAGACTGGGTGTTTGCTCAGGTGGCCAGCAGCAGCCTTCCTGCTGAAGGTGCCTTCCCAGCATAATTTCTTCTCTAGGGTCCGGAGATCACATGTTTCTCTCATCACAGAGAACTTCAGCTGTGGGATCTGTAATAACTCCACTTGGAGCTGAGCTGAAATAAAACACGCCTCAAGCGAACAATAGCCATATAACAAGTGACGTTTCTTCTTCTTGTAAAGAGCGTGTACTGCACACAGGGCTAACCTGCACGGCTTCGGTATATTCACCACCTGTGTTTTTGTTTTCTTTGCAGTGGGAACAGTGGCTTGGCCTGCACCGCTTGCCCCTGCCTGCCTTGCAGAGAATTGCCCAAAGGTCTTAATCAGTTTTAATCTGATTTCTTTTCTGTATGTGGGGAGTTGGAGTTAACGGAGGCTTTTCCCCTACAACCTCTTTCGCTGATGGCCAAAAGGAGAACATCTAATGACTGAGTTGAATGCGTCTTGGAGATCTTGTTCTTTACACGAGATAGGGCTCAGCTAGTGAGATGGCGCTGCCATCCCCCATTTTCCTTCTTTCGGCTTTGAAGATGCAGCTAGATTGGCAAGGCTGCCGCTGGAATCACAAACTTAGAGTTCGTGAAGCGCTGTTGTGTTTTCTGAGCTGATACTTGACCGTACAGCTACCAAATTCAAAAGTGGGGCTTAATTACCGCCATTGCTGGGGTTCCTCAGACAGCTGGGTTTCAACAAAACCACTTCTGGTCAGAGAATGCAAAGCTGGTGATGCGCCTCCAGAAAACCACAGCGAACTCATCAGAATTTCATTTTACATAATACGAAAAGTTTCTAACTACGCCAAAGCATCCTGTTGTGACAGTTAAAGAAAAAAGAACTTCAGAGTTTGGCAAAAAATGACTTTTCTTTTCAAGGCATTGTATTTTGTACTAAATAATAACTCTTCCTGTGATTTGGCTTATGGCTCAGGATGGAGCTGTTCGCCACCAATCCCACGCTACATTTGAGCTTCAATCTGTTATCCAAAATAACAACAACAGCAACAGTTCCGAACGTTGTTGCAAGACCAAATAACCAGACTCCACATAAAAAGAACAAAACTATGATTTTGGCAGGGGAGGTAAAGAAATATAGAAGAATCCAAAACACGTACAGGCTAATAAAATCTGAAGACCGTAACTCAAGTATGCAGTTTAGGCATGCCTGAAAAAAAAAAACAAAAAAAAAAAAAAAACAAACAAACAAACCAAAAACATTAAAAAAAAAGAAAAAAAAAAAGAAAAAAAAAAAAGAAAAAACCCAACCCCCTCCAAAAAAAAACCCAAACACAAACACAAAACCCCCCACTGGTATAAAATCTAGAGTTCTGGGGATCCCTTGCAAGGATGCACTTTCCCATCAATGCCTAAAATCAGTTATCTTAGGGCAGCGCGCAAACTCTATACCTGCAGTAAACATCATGATCAGTGACGATACCAGAGTCCCTTTTCAGAACAGAATGGAGAAATTTCCATTCACCTTACATTTATGGCAGGCAATAATTTCAGGCTGGACAGTTTGCGTTTGTTGCTGCTAAAAAGGCACAGAGCATAAGAACATATACAGGAAGCTTTCATGTGGTTATCAGTCCTTGGAAAGCTCCTCTCTGGATTGCCATATGTTTTGCAAGTCCACTTCACTGTCTGTCTACCCAGGGCTGAACAGCGACAGGACGCCGGGAAAAACCACCACTGATATTTTAGGGAAGTGGACTGTCTAACAGCACTTTGTTGCTTTTAGGCACTATCCTGTTTGTCTAAGAGAATTAACCTCTTCTTTAAAATGCAAGCCAGATTACATACAGAAGTGTTTGGGGACAGATTTTCACTTACAGCAGAGGCTAGAGTTTCTTCCAGTTGGGACCGGCAAAGGACTACTACATGTAACTCGGGAGCTTTCGTTTACGATAACGCTCTGGGGTCATAGGCTTTGAATGTCAGAAGAGACAGATCGCCAGGAGATAGCTCATAGGCAAGGATGGGTGGAAAGAAATCAAATTAGTTTACTGAACAGCCGGTCATTCTGTGAATTACTCAGTGAATACCATTCTTTCATCGCAGATATTACAATTTACTTTTTGTCACAAGCGAGGTTTATCGCCCACATCAGAAATACCATGAAATTACAACCGCGTAGGAGTTGTAAGCAGTTTTGCAGCACCAACTGCAAAAGACGAGGCTTCCTACATCTTTACAGCCTTTCAATTACCTGTCTTTAGAGATACACAGCGCATTGGTGTGCTCGCTGACCTGGAAACATGTAAAGGTCACTCAGATCCAAACTTCTTTCCATTTTCCTGCAGATGTAGACATGGGATTCTCCTCGACTTCCCGCTGTTCTTTTGAATCAAGAGCGTTGATTAATACGATGAAAACAAAGCTGAATTCGTGGAAATAACTTCTAAAGTTGAAAATTTACTTCTATTAAGTTCTGCTTCATGTTACTTATTTGTTCGTTATGATTCTGAGATAATGTTCTCCAAACTCCAGGGACCTCTTTCCAACTTAGCTTTTTTAACATTACTTTAAAATCCAATTAGATTGAGAAGGAAAAATGACAATTCATTTGTTGAGAGGAACGAAAAATATAATTCGTACCCTTTCCCCCACTTGTTCCTTCTACCAGCCTTCGTAGTGAGGATTTCTCCCTCTCTAGTGTTTGAGAGGCAAAACCTAATGTTTTCAAAATGGATCAAAAGTTGCAATTTTTTTTTTTCTTGGGGAAAAAAAAGAAATCCCAAATGCTAAGCTGTACTATAAAGGCCATTTTGTTTCAATGCTACAAAAATATTTGTGAGTCAATAGCTAGCTCTTCCCTTGAGCTGCCTCAAGACACAGGGGCAGTAAAACAAAGCTGAGTCGACGACAGAAGCCTAGTTTTCAAGTGAGATGCAAGGAATGATGGAAAACTTAATGTTTGGTACTGCTAAATGAGGGAAACACCTAGAAGCACCAAGGTCAGGAGAAGCCTGCCCTAACAGCCCAAGGTCTTCTCTCCAGAGACATACCTACGGCCCTCTGCAAAATCAAAGAGTTACCACAGTCTTGGGCTTTCGTTGGGCTTTTGTTCTTTCCGTTAATAGCCCTGGGAAGAGGCATCATTTGTCTTTGCCCGTTTGTTCTCTGAGCGGGCTTTTAGCTTGGTATTTCCATCCCCTTTGATGTGTAGGGCTCCAGTGGGTGCTGGGTTTCTCTGCCCGCAGCAGGCAGGGAAGCTCCTCCTGCCGGCATTTGCTCCGTCTACACTAGGGGGCTCTGCTGACCCGGCTATGGAGGCAGAGGCAGGGGCTCGGCAGAGGAGGCTCGGCCTAAAACCTTGAGCGGCCTTGCCACGCTCTGGGTGCTTCCTCCGCAACCTGGCTGCAGCTCAGGGACGAGTAAACTAACCTCCAGTTCGTGTATCCGCAGCAAAAATTTCAGGGTGCCATGGGATGAAGCGCTCTATATAAAAGCAAGATGTTACAGTAAAAGATTTTATTGTATTTCAGAAATGGCAGAACTTCGTAACATTGGAAGTTTTACGGGAAAGAAAACAAGGCTTCTAAGTCTCTCCCAAATTACTGAAGCTTTGAAGTAACAACTTTCACTTTGTAATTGTTGGAACACTCCCTCTCCTCGCAGTAAAGGGATCTTTAATGCGCCAACTGCTAAGACCAAGGCTCTCAGCCTTTTCCGAAGGGAACGTGCTTGTGATGAGGCTGGCAGATAAACCCCACCCTACGGTAAGCCTAGCAGCGCCGCTACCATCTTTTTTCTTGTCCGAGTCGCCTCACTTGTCCTTTTCACAAATTCACGGTACCGAGGCCAGAAGAGATCGTTAAAATAATCCAGTCCCCTAAAGAATAAGGTCCTGGGAATTTTATCCAGCCACTCTCTGCCTTTGTTTCCTCTGCCTTCATCTCCACATCCTTTTTCTTTTGTCTGTAATTATTGCTTTTGTTTCCTGCTAGTTCTCCCTGCTGCTTAGCTTTGTGCCGTTTTCCAGTTCTCCAGTAAGCAGACAGCTACGTTGGTGGTTATACCAGCTGGGTCATGTAAGTACGGGCAACCTCCCCAGGTGCCCTGGGAATGGAAGATAGTCCCTTGGGCCATTGCGTTGCTGCCTGAACTTCTGGCAAGTCAGTACTGGAAGAGCAGTGAGAGTAGGAACAGATGAAAAGTGGCCTTCAAGGAACCACTAAGGCCATCAAAATGCTGCAGATTTCTTTACCAGTCGATTTGGTACCACTTCTCCCCGCTACCCTGTGAACGGCTTGGCCCGTGTTACACGGTGTTAGCTGCTCAACAGAGGTCCGGGCCTACCTGAAAAAGAGTCTCCCAGGAAGAATTTAAAACATCCTGTTGCTGGGGAACTATGGGACAGTAGTTTCGTTTCTTTACTCCAGGAAAGAATGCAGCACCTCTGTCCCAGCTGCCCTGCTGCCTTAGGACTAGTGGGAAAGGTTGGGTCCGAATCTTCTGTCTTGCCTTTAGGTGCTTTTGCAATTCACATACCCCATGGACTTCACAAAGGACAAACAAGGGGCCCAGATACACAGACCATACAGCCAGCACAGGGTCTTTCTTCCACTTCCCTCAAGGAGCAAGGCACAAACCAACTCTACACCCGTATAAAAATCCCCCTTTCTACCCCTGAACACAAGGTATAGATCTTTCAACTGTTTATTATGCTTCCAGATGACTTTAAAATAGCTAAACAAATCACTGGGAGAAGAGCCACACAGATGGACCTTAGGTACCTCTTCTGATGATATGGTCATAGATAACAACATGGAGATAGAGATCGGTTTTAACAGGCGTCCGCGTTGTGTTGTCTCCTGGGTAGGCCTGAAACACAGTAGATGACAGATACCCAGTCAGCAGAGAGGAAACACACCGTTTTTAACGTCATGAATTTTCTTCTTCTTCTTCTTCTTCTTCTTCTTCCCTTAGAACATAAAGTTTGATAAATGCAACTAGCTCTGAGGGTGGTGATTTCTCGGTGAGGATTAACGTCCTGGCACCAGGCAGTTCGTTTCCCCTGCAACGCTTTTAGCAGATGCAAAGACAGCAATAGAGTTCTTTCAGCTAAATACAACTAGGAACGAGCGGACCATCGACTGGTCAAAGAGAAGGCCTGCTCACAAAGATCAGGCAGACGGTACTAAGTCTGTTCAAGCTGAACCCCGTGACAGAGAACTCGTGCTGACTGCAGTTTGGCCCATAGCAAGCACTTCTCAAAAGCTCGTTCTCCATCAGTGAGCGCTACAGAAAAGCCAAAGCCAGATGGATCTCCTGGGGACTCACAGGCCTGTGCCCTGCAACCTGTGGGGAGACACAATGTACACGCACAAACGCTTCTTAGAGTGGCTCTTGGCACGCGATGATCTTTCACGCAGACGCTAAAGAGCTGGTTATTTGTTACAGATGTTCTGCAGCTGCAGGAAGTTGGATTGGTGGCCCACTTTCAATGCAACCAAACACATTTTTAGGTACGCATTTTTGAATTTCTAACAAACCAATGCACTTATTTTGAAACGCACATAATTTGATATTTTGTACTGTTACTATTCATATGCAACCATCTTTTATGGGAAGCGCATCAAAGAAACCATCATCCTAGATCAGTTCTGTAGAAACCCAAACAAATTATTGCCCAGCTTAGTTCATGTTGGTTTTGAGAGTAACCAAAGCCTGGGTGTGTTTGTCACATCCAATCTAAAGTCTAAGGACTTCAGTTGTAAATTTTAAAAAAGCGCGGCTGGCACCAAAGGAACGCAGTCGGTTTCTCACAGAGGGAAGCTGACTATAACGTTATTACCCGTTCAGCTTTCAACATGAAAGATAAAATACCCCTGGCAAGTTAATCCAGCTTTCAACTACAGCTGAAAATGAGACGTCCGGGTATGACTCGAGCATTTGCTTCGTTTGGATCCAACTGCTATGTAAATAAAGGGTAGAGACCAATCAACTTCAGCAATAATAGGATCAGAGCCATTTTTAGGCAAAAGCAAAGCATTCGTTTATGCTGTCAGTCATATATAAGAGACACAGAGTCCACAACGTTCGCCCAGTTTATAGCACCACTGAGGCACGAGTATTCTGCTTTCTTTTATTCAGTAGCAAATTCTTCTGACCATTTACTCCATGCTGGAGAAACACAGCTCTCCGCAAGAAGACGCATCTAGTGTCAAACTTCTCTTTTGTGAAGAACAGGGTTTAAAATCCAAGTTTGACCCTTATGCCACTGACAATCCCAATCTGCCACAAGAACTAAATGACCTTAATGGGGCCACTTGCCTTAGAACTTCTCAAACCTTTTGTATTAAAGAGGAAGAATAAGGACTGTGTGTGGTTGGGGAAGGAATTCTGCCACTTTCAGTTCACCACCGTGAAAGTGCCGGGGCAGAGGACGGCCCACACTTCAGGATGCAGGAACTGATTGTGCTTTCTGGATTTGCTGGTATTCAGCAGGCCCTGCTAGGATTTGGCATACTACAGTTCCCGCAAGTCGCAGCTTTTGTGTCAAAGTAGCCTAATATTTACTTAATTTTATCCAATATTTAATTATTTTTATCCACCTGCAGGCATGTCTCATAATAGAGATTTGATTTTTAAGAGGAAATGGATACAGGGACCACCAGCCCCAGGATGCGTTGCCAACATTTTAGCAATTTTTCCTTTTAGCTAGAGGCACACGTGTCACCCTCTGAGTAAAACAGAGCATCTTTCCACGCCAGAGGTACCTGCTTATACGCTCCCATGCTTCAGTCCTCACGTCTTCCGGTCAGCCCCGCTTTCCTCCTCAGCCTGTTCCCTCTCCCACGCTTCCCTTTCCTCAGCCCTTCTCAGCAATTCAATTAATAGGACATAGCCTCAGCCTGCAGCCTATCCTGGCAGGAATGGCAACAGTTTCTCATTCTGGTTGGAAGGAAAAAAGGCAGGGAAAGGGGCAGGGCAGAAGAGAAACCCTGCTTCAGAAATCTTTCAGTTTTATCAGTCAGTTCAACTTCTGATTTTTGTCATCAAAAGGGAAAGGCTTAGACACGCTCAGTCATAAAACAGGTAGGCTACGTTTATCCCGACAGGGACCGGAGCAGCTGTGTTAACAAGGGGAATAGCATGTCCAAGTAAGCCTGAAATATCAGGTGTGCATTGATAAAGACACTATTTGCCATTGGACTCAACAATTTAGCAAACTCCATTGCATAAAGAAAACATAGACTATTGGGGGATATTGAGAGAGAGAGAGAGAGAGAGATTTACCTTGGGATCCACATTTATTATTGTCCTATCACTTCTGTTCTTGAAGAGTAGTCCACAGGCATTTTCTGCAATCACTTCGTAATTTGGGCTGGAATTTGAAGCGCTGACATTTCTATCCCAGTTGTAAAAGCTGTGAAAATGGGAAACAGAAATGCTGTACTTTTAATGGATGTCATTCTTCCAGCTTAAAGGGCAGATTCTGACCTCCTTATTCATGCTGAGTAGTTCCTGATTCCACAACAGCCCCTCTGAAAGCCAGACAGATTCACCGAGGAGCAGAAGTCTACTAAATATCAGAAAACCTGGCCAAATGTGGCCCTACGTATCTGATCTCTGGCAAACCAAAACTGAGACGCCTAGCTGTCTCCTCATCCGTTTAGTACTAGAGTTACTAAAAGACTCAGAGCCCGAGTTATAACTAGCGGGAAGTGGTAGTGCTCGAGAACTACTGCTGTGACAGAAACAGCCCGGGAGACCACCTGAAAGTGCTTCCCGGACCACCACAGATCTGCAAACCAGATGTGGGAACCGATGGTTTCCCTTGAGGATCTCGCTGGAGCTCTCTTGCTACCTTACTGCTTTCCTTTCTCTTACTTTTAATATAATTCTGGTAGTAAGGAGTTTTCGGAAGACTCCTCATGGGCCAGATACAGTGGGAGGGGCTGAACTCCAGCTCCCCAAGGAAAATCCTGGCTCCCCAGAGCGCTGTAGGTGCCAGCCTGGGATTAATTCTGGAGCAAACCGTTCAATCAGGCTGACTGCACTCGCTAGTTTCCAAAATGTCTGGCGCTAAACAAAAGTCAAAAGGAATCAGCCGGCTATGTCAAATCCAAAAGGAACACAGGAGGGTTTCAGCAGTTGATCAGTCTTTCTCTCGGGTCAAAAGTGCTGGAATTTCCCGAGTCTTCTCACACTTCTGTTCTTTGACTTCTCAGACTTTTTATCACCCGACGTCAGGCCTCGTAGGCTGCGTACTTGCCACAGGGCCAACTAACAGTCTGTCATTCACGCACTCATCGTTAGTATTTGTTTAGAAACCTTTTCAGCTCAGACGTACCTACAAATTGCACAATGCGATGGCGCCGCTGCGCACACCTTGCCGGGATATCATTTGATCACTCAAGCGGCACGCTGCATTTCTGCTGCCGATCAAATGAGCGTATCTTTTGCGAAGGATGAAGAAGACGGAAGGAAGTCAGGAAATCATTCTGTGCGTAAGGAGGATTCAAGAAATTTAGAAAATACCTTTTAATTTTCCTGCCTTCTGCAAGAACACGCCATTCCAACTAGATACACGGTTCTGGTTTTTAGAGCGCCTTGATTTCTTTCTCACTTTGAAAGAGGACAAAACAACAGGCCTCGCTGTTACGTATACTAAACCTTTTTACAGCCTGAACGCCTCTGGTAGGAACGGAGCCAACGTGTAATGACTTGGAGATGAATTTACGACGCCCTTACAGAATTCATCCTGGCATCGCTGAAGTCGGTGGGTGATTTGCCACTGAAGTCGACAGCCTTGGATTACAGCCAGGTAATGTAAAAGGGTGCACTCAGCACAAAGCTACGTCCTTGAGCAAGCGAGCGAGCACAAGTAGGAGCTGCCCTCTGGAACTCTGGGCAGCCTAATGCTTAGATGCCTACAGAAAGTGAGTGGAAGGTGGGTGGACACAATTCATTCAGCCTAGTAGTAACAACTGCTTTGCTTTGATATGCTAATTGGTCCCATTAATTTGTCATCTATAGAATTAGTTAATGCTCCTGAGTACCCACGTTAATTGGTAAACAGAGCATTTTTTTATTCACCATTTAAATCTCAGAATAAGAATATGCACAAACTCATATACAAATTAAATACGCGGATTCTTTTAGCTCTCTATTCAGTTACCGTATTTCATCCATACAGCTTTTCCCTGTCCCCCGGGACACAACTTGGTTCATGCGTCCAATTGCACAAATAGAGATTGTTTCTGCTGGAAAACCACTACCAGATTAGGAAGGAATCGCTCTACATTATCTCGGGGCAGGGGAAGAGGTGTCTCTCTGCAAAGAATTCCCCACATTCATTAAAAAGAAATTAAACATCTGAAGGCGGAAACAGTCAATTAGCTGTCAGATAATAACGTCCTGCATTTTGCCAAGTTGCCAACCCCACTCCTACCATACTTCCCCATTTAAGCCAGCAAAGACAAGATCAGAGCTCAGACAGCCCTTCTGCTGGGAAATCAATGTCCGGTGCAAACAGTTTTGTTATGGACTCTTTCACTCCTTGACAAATTCGTTTCCATCTTGTGCTTCGATGTGACACATAAACCCCGAGTCCACCGGCAAAACAAAGTGAATCTCTCTGAACCCTGTAGCAAGGGCTAAGAGAATGGGGCAGCGGCCTGTGCAACTCTCCGGCTGCCTTTCCCACATATAAGCCCCGAGCTTCTTGGCATTCCCACGTTCTCTAAAACAAAGACCAGCAGACGGCGAGACGGCGGCTGCTTTAAGGAAGCCTAGATGTCTGGCCACAGAAGGAAATTTCCCCCGCATTCGTTTATTCGTGTTCTTCACTGAAAACTGACGACATCAAGAGATTCGAGTAAGCCTCACACCCACCTTCAGCAGGTAGGATGAGAAGGGCTGCTGCAGCTAGAGGACAGAGTTATTGGGAGAACAAAGCAATATATGCTAGCAGAAAATACTCCTAATGCTCCTATTACTGCCTAAATAGGCAGGAGGTCGGAAGAACATTTTGACCAGAGGAGCAAGGGGTTGGAGAAGGCTTCTCTGGAGCAGCCTCTCCCCTGCCAGTTACTGTTAAGGTGAAACTTGCTCGCTGTCATCAATGCATTCTGCCACAAGGCTGCTGCTCCAAGAAGAGCGGGCTGGAAATCAGGACCTAGGGAATCCCATCTCATCTGTGTTTCTTTCTCTGCAATAAATACTAAACTAAACTTCAGCAGTAAGTGCTCTTGAGAAGTTACTATAATCCCAATCTAATCAAACTAATTTTTGTTAGCAGAATTCCATGTGGCTTTAAATATTTAAATTATCCTGAGATGAAAACATGCTATCAGATGAACAGGACCAAGAACATGACCAAAGAAAAAAATTTCAGCGTACATTTTTTTCTATCATTATTTTGTTTGATTACCGTGTGTTTTGGAACAAATGTAGCAGTTTCCTGCACGGCACTTAAGTATGCGGAGTACGAGAGACTTAGCGGTGCCCATAGTCCAGCTGCAGGAAGAATGCACCTCGGTTGTCGGGTTTTTTTCAGTGTGGGGTTTTTTTTGTTGTTGGTTTGGTGTTTTTGGTTTTGGTTTTTTGTTTTTTTGTTTTTTTGTTTTTTAATTGTTTTGTTTTGTTTTAGACAATGACTTGTTAGTGCAGGGGTATATAACAGGTAGCACCTTGTGTTTGAGAATACATACTAAAATATGTGAGGCGGGTTTTTTTTCATTCATCAGCTAATTCTGGTCTGAGCAGATTTTCATTCTGCAGGCAGGCAGATGCCCTCCCAGAACACAGGAGTCTGAATACAGGTTTTTGTATCCTTAAAGTTATCCTTCGGGTACCAAGATGGCAGCACATCAAACCACACGGTGCTTATAGAATGTCTTTAATCCAAAAATCTCTGGGTCCTTTTGTAAACATGCATTAAACCACTTGACATTCTTGCGAGATGTAAGGCAGGCTTTATTACAGCTCATCAGCAGCTGGGGGAACCAGGGCACAAAAAACGTTGGGAGATTTTTTCCCTCGGAGACGTGGGCCGATGGCAGAGCAGCGAAGAGTCCCAATTGCCAGCTCCAGCCAGGAGATGGGGTGCTTTGGTTGGAGTCCTGTGGCTGCTCACATTCAGGGAGCTGGAGAAACATTTTCCTAGGGTCAAATCCTTGGCAAGGTTACAGACTGGATTTTGACGCCTCAGCATGCGATCGTCCCCCTTTTTCCCTTGTTCCGCAGCGGGAAATGAGCTGCGACGGAAGAACTTACGCAGCTTATTCCAGGGGTTGAAATGCCACAGTGCGTCAGGGCTGGACAGAGCAGAGAGGGCCTCGGACACTGAACAAACTGAGGGTTGCCAGTCACCATCTGACCAAAGCAAAAGAAGGCGTGCATCTGCAGAGTAAGAGCTTTGTTGTCCCAACTTACTATTTACTATTTAGATCAGCAAAATCGGGGAGACAGAACACAGTGTAAAGGTGTTTATGTCTGTGTTGGCCCCACCTTTGATCCCATGGGGTTAGATTATACTACCCTATTTTTTCTTCCCCTCAGGATAAGGATTGGTTCCTTGATTCAGTTCTCTACTTTTCTCTTCCCACCCACACATACACAAAGATAAAACCATTCCCTATAGCAGACTGGGACTTCAGTCAAAAACTAATTATAAACAATGATGGCTCAACAGCTTTCTTCAGTTTGCGGTTCTATGGATTTGTGATGCAAACTATCTGGCTTCAGACCCCCTCCTGGTAATTTACAGACCAGCTTGCTTTAGTTGGGCAGCAGCGGAAGGGTGCAGACAAGGGAGACAGGGGCATGCAGGACAACAAAGGAGACCAGAACCAGGAATAAAAAGAAGCAGCAGTTCCTTTATCCCGGCGTTCTCTTTCCTTCTGCCCTCCGGTAGGAGCGTTCTGGTAATCGTTCTAACGGGGGGAAACTGGCATTTTGCACGCACTTGCCAAATATGACAAAGTAGCAACATACTTGGATGGGATTTGGCCCGTCAGTCCTTCCACAGCCTTCTGGTGCAAACGAGGTCAATGCCTCGGCGGGACATGACACGATGTAATACGGCACATATGCCTGACTCCATGCCAACCACTGTTTCATAATAAGATGCATGTCACAGACCTCTGGTTAAACAAGAACAAGCTACTTTTTCCACCTAAGAAATTTAAAGATGCTGAGTTTTGCTTTGCTTTTTCATCTTGAAGTAGCTTTGACTGAAGCAATTGTATTTATCAAATGACTGCCAGGGTAGGGTGAGATATGTTACAATGCTTTGGAAAACCAAGGCAGTTTGATTTGTCCACAGCTATTGTGCACAGTAGCCATTTTGGTGCTTTTTTTTTTTTCCAGCTTGTCTGTGCTATATTGTCACTATTGAATTAAAACCCTATAGCATTTAGCTAAACTCATGTGGCTGATTATCTTGCAAACTGGTTGTAAATCAGGAGTAACTCCAATGAATTCTTGTATAAAATTGGTAGAAATGAGCATCTGGCCCATAGGACCAATTCACACCTCGGTTTCCTCGAGGCAGTGGAAAAGCACAGTACCACCTGCTGCACACGCAGTTAACAAAGCAGGAGTCACCACAGTAGATAGCGAGCGCCTGACATGTCCCCTTTATCCTGCTGGCACTGGGAGTCATGGGGATCTCTGCATCTAATCTGTGGCCAAGCTTCCCTGCTCAGAACTGGCATGGTGAGAGGATGGTTAGCACTCCGGACAGAAATAATCTTTAAGACCGTTTTCGCCTTGCCTTTGCCATTTAGCTAACATGTACTACGCCGCATCTCATTACTGAACTTGGGAAACAGCCGCATCAGCACCGGGGTCAGCAATGACATTTCATCACTGCAAAGCAGTTTTACAGATGAGCACCGTGCCAGCTTGCACTGGATGTGTCTGAACCTAGCAGAGGCGCAGCTTCTCCCTCTTGCTCAAATCTGGACAGCTCCTGCAGCAGCACTCAGTGGCGGGCACCAACTCCTTCTCTCTGCGGTTCCTGAACGCAGCCTTTCCTTCGCATCTCTCCCAAGCAATAGTAAAAATCCTGAAATTCAGCTCAACAGAGAACGGCAGCAAAGCTGCCGCTGGCTGCAGGAGGACCGATGCTAATCCAGTACGTTCAACAAGCACGAGGCAAGAACTAACGTATCACTGCTAGTCCTTGGGACTGCAGCTACTCCATGGCGATGAAGCTTATGAACGGCAAGAGTTTGAAAATACCTCCCCCAGAGCTGTTGACTCCTCCTGTTTTCTATGGCTTTAAATACAAATCATTTTTTCTTTTTCCCTTCCTTCACTTTTTTTTTTTTTTTTTTTTTTAAAAAAAAACATAGGCGACGCTCGGCAAGAAGAGCTCTGAAAGGAGCACGTCCATGCCGATTGCTGTTCACTTGTGATTTCATAGCAAAAGGGTGATGAACTCGGCATTCCGTGAGAGGGCTGAGATCCCGACCTGGCACCACAAAACCAGCGCCGTGAGGATTCGCAGACAGCCAAGACCTCTGCGCAAGAGACCCTGCCACGAAGACCGACGATGAATGCCACGCACGGCGAGCGCAGGGAAGCGTCCAGAGGGGCATGGGGACTGGCTTTAGGCCTGCTTTCATTTAACGTTGTCAGCGGCATGCTGGAGCATCTCTGAGATCAAAGGGCTCGCAGAACTCCCCTCGGCACCGTAACCCTTTGATCTTACCCTCTCCTCCCGATAACCACCCCCCAAGCCACATGGCTGCTTCACCTCCCGCCTGGGATCTGCCTCTAAGATTGCCCATTTTTCCCTACATCAAGGAGAAAAAAGGAGCGTGATACGCAAAAATCATGAGCACCTGCGGCTTCCAATGACCTGAGGTGAAACCGTATGCCCGCTCAGCAAGCCTCTAAGTCAGCTCTCATGAGTTCGTGGGCATACCACGAAGGGCAATGCACTGAAAGGAGGTGAAGATAAATGCAAGGTGGCTAATAGGAGCAGCACACCAGCAACAAGCTTCCCACGTGACCTGGGAAACGTACATCTAGAGCGAACGAGAGCGTAACACAAATACACGAGCCCTACAATGTAGGCTAGAAGTGCCTCAAGGATGCTGTACGTCTGAAGCTTTCCTACTGTACGCAGCTCTTATGGACGCATTAACTAAATGGTACATTTTGAGTTTATCATGGCTTGGCATATTTCTCAGTCAGAACAGCAGCGACACAAAGAGGACTTAGAAAGCAATTCTGTTACACAAGAGAGTTGGAATTCCCGCAGCCAAAAGATGCTATCATCCTGTGATTCTGTTCTTCTGCCTCTTCCTTGACAGAATAATAAAAACCTCTAATCTTCATATAAAATAGTCATTCTTATATTGAAAAACACAGTTCCGTCTATGTTCTCAACTACTGCCAGCGCGCACCTCTCCTGCCTGTCCCCGTTAACAGCTGCTGTGTAGTTCATCTCGTTGGTCTGTCTACCAGCATCGAAAACGGTTCGATTTTCTTCCTCCGTTTCACACATACACACGCACAGAGCTGCCGAACAATCAGGTAAGTTTTCTTCTGGTCATGAATTACCTATGAATCAAAGATGACTTCAAATACGCATAACACAACGAGCACACGATACGCCGTTCTATCCGCATACATACCCCCTACACGGGTATTCTACAGGCAGCAGTGGGATCCAGATGATCGTCCTGTGCATCTCTGTGCGATCTCACCAACTACCCACTCTCCTGTCTCGTCATCCTGTCACATCGCAAGCCATTGCGCTTCACCTTCCATCAAAGCCGAAGGACTTCCATCGGGCTACGTATTTCGGTCGTCATAATCTAGGTTCGTGCTTAAAAGTTTGCTGCCTCGGGAGGATGTCGTCAGACCAAACCCTTGACCACTAGATTAAGTTTCCCTTTTCATTTCCAACGGTTAGGATTCTTCCTTCTTTCCAAACTCTCCTCGCCTCTGGGCAGAACAGTTCTCTGTGGGACCTCAACAAGTACAAAGAAATATTTCAAAAATCAGCAGGGAAAGAAAGGACGCTACCTTTGCTTCCAGGACAAGGCGGCACAGATTTTAACAACATACCATCGTTGATACGACGTGGCATATCATTGACTGAATGTACCTTTGAGTGCAAAAGATATCCTTTCCTTTGTTGACTTTGGACTGAGAACTACAAATGGGAAATTAAACAAGAGAATCGCTGCCTATTTTTTAAAAATACTTAATATAACCCGCAAAATTCTTCTGCAAAATATCATCACAGAGAGACTATGTTACTGCCCGTCTGCGATGACCCGTGTAATTCAGGTGGTTTGAGAATTCGGAAATGGTGCCATTTCCTCAAACTCTGGCACAACTTTCTTTGATAACTGTTGCTAAATATATATTTATACTATATCTCCAGACACAGGACTACTGCCACACGCTGGAGTTTACAGAACTGATTCGCCCCCGCTGTACACCGCTACGTGCTTCTGTGCAAATAGTTACACAACAAAATGAGCCTTTTATCAGACAGAAAACACAAGGTGAAAGCGAAACTATTAGCTGCGTCACTCCATCTCTTGAACTCGCTCCCACTCTTCAGAGCTGTGTATCACGGAAGTCCAGGCACAGCCAGACAGAGGATTGCAACCGGTGTCACGCGAACCAGCTGACATCGTTTTCTTAACCACTGCCAAGGGGGCTTTTATTCGCTCTGTGTCACAGCGTGCAACGCCCCGCCTCCACCCAGCAGCTGACGGGCTGTTCCCAGGGCCCGCTGTGCGCTGCAGCACCCGCAGGAAGGCGCGGGCGGCTGCAGGCTGGGCGACGGAAACGTCACAGCCGAACCCCCTCTGGCACCTGAGCTAAGCTTGGGCCACCCTTTCTGCAATTCACCCTGGTTCTCCCTCGCTGGCAGCGCAGGCCGTAGTCTAAGAGCTCCAACTTATAGATCCACCTGCTTTTGCTGTCAGCGGGTGTTAGCAGACGCCCTCAGCGCTGGAGCATTTGGAAATGTTTCTCGTAGACAAGGTGGTTTTTGCGTAATCTGCTCAGTACTCCCAGCATTGTTTCAACTTCAGCTGGGCACACCTTCTGCATTTCAGGATGAAGGCTAAGATTAATAGGAAAAAGAGAAGAAATTAAAGCAATAAAAGGAAAATAAATTGAAGTCCTCAGAGTTATAGGCCCAGTCCCAAGAAATTATGAAACTACTGTCAGGCTCCAGAAGCTGTGCAGTAATCACTCAGAAACGTATTGTCTTATTAGTTCTCTCCATCTTTAAGGAATTAAAACCACCCAACACGTTAGGATTTATGGCCAACAAAACATTTTATGTCAAAGCTACAACAAAGAAGATAAAAGAGAGGCAGGTAATTGTTGAAAGAACAACAGGATGAATACCTTATACATATCGTGCAATTAATAAGGCCTGCTGGAAGTTGCGTATAGTCGATAGATCAACATACAAAACCAGCATCCCTGTTCTTTTGCAGACCAGCACGTGGTGATTGCAATAGCAGTCAGCCAATCAAGTAGTTTCTTTTTTTCCTAATACGCCTTTTCAAAACATCTTTGGATGGGAGCCAAAAAACCCCACCCTATAAAAATAAAAATCCCAGTCATAAAGTTCCCCTCCTAGCCAGGCCTTGGGTGTTAAAACAAAACAAAACAAAAATCAACCAAACAAAGCAAGCGCCATTTACAGAAACATGCACGCAGCGGTCACTCCGTCCCTGTTCCACACCAAGCGATGTGGCCAGCTAAGGTTCTGAAAAACGGTCTCTGGAGAACAGGGGACCGCAAGTTCATTCACTACGGATTTACCTAAACCAGTTCCTCGCCACGGCAGACAAAGGAGTATGTAATGATCAGCACTGAGACGGGAGAAGAGATCGCTGAACGTTCCTCAGAGAAGAACCAAATCTTAGGGAAATATTTATTATCTGATTATCTGAGGGGAATTTCTAGCAAAGGCCAGCCTAGAAATGAACAAAGGCGTCACAGGAGAGCATCCGTCTGGCTGTCGCAAAGGTTCACTTATCAGCTTTCCTCTTCCATTAACGAAAAGCCAGAGCATGATGAACAACTGCAGCCCCGCGCTGTCATTCAACTAATTGCTTCAGGTGCCAAAGATGCAGGTGAGTGCCAAGAGAGATTTCCAAAGCCTGACGGTTTCCTTTTAGTAGGCGGCGTGCATTGCAGGGAGCTTCCACGGATATTTCGAAATCCCCCTGGGCACCTGCCTACACCTTTAACGCCTTTAAAAACGTGACCTTCAGATGTGTGCTGAAGCTGTGCTGAAAACAATGCTTAGGTGCTTTGTTGGATCAGAGGCATAATAAGACACGATGAGCAGGACAACCTGGAGGAACTAAATGGCAACTAGACAGGTAGGCGAGCTAGTAAAGGAAACGTCAAAGCGTTGTTGCATATCGATTTGGATATGCGTATTTGTGGAGGTGGGCCAGCCTCTCCGTCGTCTTCCCTTCTGAAGGAAGCGGGGTTAACATCCGTGAATAAATTAGCGTCTTGATCAAAGTTTCATTAAGCATATGAGATGAAATGATTGATTTTTCTGGAAGGCATGTATTAAAAGCATGCCTAATGTACGCATGTATCTCTCTGTCTTTCTTCCTGTGGTTTCTTTCAAAGGGTCTTCTTCCTTTCCAACTGCAATCTCCTTAGGCAAAGAAGTGAGCCCAGAAAGAATTCGTCTATAAAACCACGTGCTAAAACTTCTAATTAGCAGCTGAACTGATGAAAAATAATACTTTTATGAAAAATGAACATTTCTTTTTCCCAGCTTTTTTACTTCAGTGGTGTGAGGTAAAGCCAGGGAAGACGGCCAACCTTCAAGGCTTGGAAAGGATTCTTTCCTCCTTCCCAGACCTCACTAACGCAAATCCTTTGAAATGCTAATGGCTTGGGCACTGAGGGAATCCTCAGAGCAACGAGTCTGCTGAATGACTAAGGCTGCAATTTCCAAGCGACATGGGGACATTTAGATACATCTTTTCCGCCAGACCTGGAAAACTGCACAAGGAAAATCTCAGCCCCTGAGAAGAGCTTGGTTCCCCTCGCACCTTAGTCTAGGAGACTGTGAAATTGCTGGGTGCTACCTCAGGCACTGTGGATGCGGGGCACCGGCCTGCCTTGCTGTTTTCCCCGCAAGCTGTTGCGTAACAAGTCTCATATTCTTCAAACCTTGTCAACTATACAAATATTTAGAAGACAAATCTTAAATATTCAGGCACATTTTCAAAACACTGCTCCACAAGTCCCTCCAGCCTGCTCACGCCCCGCGTCCCCGCCCCAGAATTTCTGCAATACGCTCAGGATTTTATCTATGTCACAGTGACCTCAGCTTTTAAATACACAGGAATACAAGAGATGAGAATGCATCAGGAGTTTCCATATTGAGCAACTTAACTTCCCTTCAAGCGGCCAAAATGCCAGCTTTTCAGGAAAGGACTACCCCGTCTTGAGAAAAAAGGTCTTCGGCAGAGTCACTCCTAAACTTACTAGATCCTAAGGGCTGTTGTAAAACACATCCTCAGAAAGCCTCTCGATTACAAACTCTGGGTTCAGGATGTAAAAATCGCTGGAAAATGGTCTTTGCGGTTTCCAGCTTGCCAATACTAGTTAAGAAAAAGATGTGTTTTGCTAGGATTTGGCAGGACCAGAGCGCCCAGGAGACCGCTAAGTCTGGGGAGAATTACTACCAGCTAGTAGTGTAAAAACAAAATCTTAATAAGTAACTTACTTAGTTACTTAAAAAACAGTAGGTTTAACTTCAGGCACCACATCTTGCACACACCGGCCTTGGTGTGATCCATTATTTTCTTACAGTTGAATGGTTGGTACAGGAAAAGGCAGTGCCTATTCTCTTTGCTGCTAAAAATTTCATATAATCCATTAGTACGTGCATTTCAACTATTGGCGTGCCACAGAGCAACATATAGCTTGAATGGCTCAAATCAACATAACTATTGAAAACAGATTGTTTTTTTTAACGCTTTCAAATCACAAACACGCTACCGATCCGGGAGACCGACATATCTAATTGAAATGCACATGTAGCAACGGAGCGAAGAGATGACAGCGCATCGGGCAGGCAACTACTCTATTTCAATCCAAACCAGGTGGCAGAGCTGTGATATTAATGAAGCAAAACGGCATACAGAGTATTCACATTCCTTATCTCTTCTCTGCAATAGATTCATAGCTTGTTATCTGACTGCAAGGCTTATGCACATGAGACAAACACGTATAACTAGATAGTCAAACTCTGTCATCTACTTGCACATTAAAATGAGAAACAGTCTATAACCAGAACATCTTTGAAATCTGGAGGGATGAAAAGGATGGAGGCCCCAGTTCCTCAAACTACGTGAAACACGTTGAACGCAACAGGACTACAAAGCGCACTGAAAGCTCTGCACACGCGTGCGTCAGAAAAAACGTTCCAGGAAGAGCCTGTATGAACAGGAAGTGGTTGTACATGTTGACAGGAGACAGTAGGATAAGTAGGAAAGAGAGACAGAAGTTGAAGGAGAACTTCATGTGGTTGCAGGGGCGCTGCGTATGTGAGGACACAGGGCAAGCAGTCTGAAAGCATTTGCTGCATCTTGCAGGTGAGGACACAGATCACGGATCTGACGTGACAGAGGGAGGATGCCAATAAAGCGTCACGAAGGGAGCCGTGGTAATTGTTACTGACACGAGCTGCAAACCACCTGAGGTTATTTGAATCACAGGAAGCAAACAAAGGAAGTACATACCCTTACACAGAATGATAAAATCTGTTCAAAACAGGATAAACTGATATGTAGGACTACTGAGGCAGTAGTTACTACAACTGTTCCAAAAAACACCGTTTAGACAAACAGCTCACAATGTGAATGCTACCCCTTTCTGTAAGATTTGAAGAATCAGGTATCCAGAGGGTGTACGCTGAATACGGTGGTTTCAATAACTGCATAATCCGTAGCCCTATAAAGGACAAACCTATGGAACAAACCACATCAGCAATACAGTTTTTAAGAAAATCACTCCCCCCGTTTATCTTCAATCTGCAGATGTAAAGACGATATAACTGCATGTTGTAGATAAAGAACAACTGCAACAACCTCCTCAGCAAGCTACAACGTAAAAGCTATTTTCTTCTAGCTTACATCGATCAACCTTTTCTGCTTACTACTCGCAGACCGCAACAGCGGCGCGCTTTACTCTTTCTGCATGTATGTCCACCAAAATGTATGAAGATGTAGTATTGAGTGTATCATAACACGGAGAACGTGAAACAACTTAAAACATCCCATCCAAGAAGAGGAACAGTGGCACTGTGGCTGAGATGCCCCAATCCTACAGTTTTAATTGGACTTTCCTGTGTGACTTTGCTGACTTTCAGAATTTTACACTGCCTAATTTCACTAACTTTCTGACAGAGGATCAGTTTGGAAGCTTGAAAATTCCCAACTTCTCCGTGAGATATTCACCCCAGGACAGGAGAAGATTATCACAAACAATATAAAACAAATAGATTTTGTGATCTGCTTCAAAACCCACCAAGTCTGACACCACCAGTATGGCTCAGGTTGAAGCTGTAGATTTAGTCCCACTGGAATCAAGGGGGAGATCTTCTCCCAAGGCTGCTACGCTCCACATTAAGGTCTGTCACAGTTTCAAAAGATGAAGTTCTTTCCCTACAGTCTTTCACATACTGCTGGGACGTTTACAGTTACTTGAAACAGAAAAGTTTAACAGCGTTTGTTAAAAAATAAATTGGCGATCGTTGGCTTAGAGGGTAACAAACGCTCAGGAAAACAGCCAAAGCCATTTAACTGGTAGGTATGGGAAATAAAATCCGAGAGTTTCATTAATGCTACGACAACGGCAAGTGGGGTCTGAGGCATCTGGCTGAGACGCTGCTCAGTGACAAACATCAGTGCCGTTAGCAAAACCCAGATTTGACAGAATTTAGATGCAAGTGCAATGATCAAAAGCCAGAGATGGGAAAAAAAATACAGAAATAACGATCCCAGTTGTCCACTAAGATATAGATGATTTTCTCAGGTCAAAATATTATGTTTAGTGTTAGTTCCAAATGAAAGCATTTTAAGTGGGGAGTATCAAGCCAATGGTTTTAACTTGTCCAAACCATAGTAAGAAAAAAAAAAATTCAGAATAATTATTAGGGAAAACATTAACACAGTAATAAGGAGAAGTAAATGTCCCGTAAAGCCTGAAGCGTAGATGAAGGCTTCCTGGAAACTGATACAGTGCCCTCATCAGTTTGATAGTAGAAAATAACTGTTGTTTTCAACCTCTATCCCACGTTTATCGCTTTCACAGGTTTTAAGAAATACTCTGAAGAAAAGAGGGGATTTTGCAGTATTCAGAGAATGGGAGTGGATCCCATCTCCTGTGCATCCTCCAAGACCAAGATGCTTTGATGTCTGAAAAAGACTGCGATTCTAAGAGAACGAAAAGAAAAAATTAAATAGCCTTGATCTCAATCACGTCCAGGACAAAGCTCCACGGAGAACAGCCTCACATGCCTTCTACATATCTGCACATTACACATGAATAAAACCGGGTGCCAGAGAGGTGAACGCAAAAACTCCCTTTTAGGCCAAAGCTACTGCTTCTTTTTGAAAGAAGGATATTCAGAATCATCATTTGCAAATCCTGGCAATTATCTCTCATTTAGGAGCAATTTAAGAACAACTCTCATTTAAGTACGTGTAGCATTTCTCAGGTGTAAAAACAGAGACAGCAGTCTTTTACATACTTTGCAAAAGAACGTATCCATAAAGTTCCTTGAGAGCTATGGTAAGATGATTCTGATTTTAACTAACAGGTAGGTGACAACAGTTTTAAGACCGCAAGAAAATGCGGCAATTGTCACCTAACATAGAAAGAGATCAAGCGACAAGGGGAAAAGCAAAAACGCGACAACGATGGAGAACATCCGCGTACCAGGCAGCACGGACAGCGATGTTACAAACTGTGATGGACAAAAGATAGAGACCAGAACTTAGCAAAACAATTAAAAAAAAAAAAAAAAAAGCTTTCAAGAAACATCTGTTTTCGAAGACAGTATATGTGGGGTATACACAAGAAAAAAATGAATATTAATCGCTTCCCAAAACACTGGAATACCACAATGGTTTAACAATGGGTAAATTTGACTTAGAGCAGATTAATAACTTTCTAGCAGTTCTAAATTAAACAACATAGATGAGTTGTTCCCCTCCCTAATGTTTTAAGCTGGATTCTCAAATATTATGATTTATAACTGATGTAATCATCAACACCCATCTATTAAACGTATGCAAATATTCTCTGGAAAAACTGCAGACACCCTGGCAAATCGCCGCCCGTAACAGCTCCGAGCTTTCACCGTGCCCCTGCTGCCGGCATGCTTGGAAGCCAAGGGCTGTCACTGTTCCTCTGCCCTGCAGAGGAGGGAAGGGGCTTTCGCAGCAAACAGCCTCCACCAAAACGCCCTCCTCCCTGTCTTTCCCTGTCCGTGTGCGCAGGGTCATCTGATGCAAGGTCAGCGAGACAAATATCACACTCTCACATGGAGACCGCGTCTCTTCCTCGCAGACACGCAGGTCTGAAGCCACACAGGAATTCACAGAACAGAACTAGCACTCCCATTCTTCGTCCCTGCTTCTGTGTTCAGTGCAGCATTATTTAAACAAATAATAGAGCTTCCACTATTGAAACATTTTCTATTTCCTGGTCTATTTTAGCAGATCTAAGAGGTCTGATTAATCAACTGTGTGTTTTTCATTGAAAGTGTCAAATGTTCTGACTTCTGTATCAGCTTTGGGCTGAAAAGGTTGAGGTTATATGTTGTAACATTATATAATATATGTGGGATTATATGACATGAGAAATAATTTGAATGTTCCATTGAAAAAAAAAAACAAAAAACCAACACACAAAACAAAAAAACAACCAAACAAAAAAAAACCCTGACCATCTCCAAAGAGCATTAAGAACAGAAGAATTACCTTTCCTTCCCCACCTTAAATGCTAGCCCATGCCATGCTTCTCCCACCCTTTCTCCTGCTGCTCTTCAGGAAATATTTTCCGTGTGATTACAACATGTGTGATCTGCCTGTGCACAGAAGGCCATAAATCCATATTACCAAATGTTTATCCGAGCTTTATGAACATCTCGGAGAGCGTGGTATCAGCATCCCACAAACCACAGGGTATACCAGTGTGGGAGAGGGAGCTAGCCAGATATCGTATCATTACAAAGAACATTTTGATCTGGCCATGTAATGAGAAGCAGGATCGCAGGAAGGTTTCCTCGGTGGCAGCTCCGGCGCGTAGATGCAGGTGCACTGCCCAGACAGAGTGCTGAAACAATGCATTTCTGGCATAGCGAGGACTCCAGCTTGGCTCGACATGCACAGCTTTCACATCCAAACCTTGTTACTAGATCAGCCTGGAATGTCATTCTAAATCCATAGTCTCCAGGCATTAATCAAGAAAGGGGGCCAGCAGGAGGGGGGAAAGCCTATTTAAAACTCATAGCAGAGGAAAAACATACCCTCCAAAAATGCCCTATCAGTGAAAGGAATTAAGTCACTTTCCTAGCTTGTGGTCACTTTCAGAGACATAATAAAAATAACCTGTGGGACCCATAGAGTACCTGCAGTTAACTTGTCATCACGTGCAGATGTATGGTATCTTTACTATTGCAGCGCATTACATTATTTCCTTAAATTGGTCTCATACTTCAGCCCCTGGAAAAGCACCAGAAGATTTTACTGGAGCTGCGAGACTCAGATTGCACTGAACAAGCCCCACCGGGCTCACTTGGAAAAGCACGGGAACTCCCTGCCACTCAACCATTAAGCCTGGGATTAAAGGGACAACGGAAAACTTGGAGAGTTGCACTGAGCGGCCACTGCGACCTGAGTTGCAAGCTCTGGAACCAGAGAGGGCTGCTCCTACGCTGCCGAAATGACCCCACGGCACCCCTGGGCGAGAGCTGTGTCACTGCCGCTGTCACACTGCAGCTCAGCATCAGACAGCATGCGATGGGATTTGACCGTGAGAGATTCTCGTTTCCATGGAAAACACAGACACAAGGAATTGTTACAAGGCTTCCCAGAGGAATGTCCAATTTTGTGAGCTCTCTGTAAGCGTCTGGGAGGGAGAGGGGAAAGGAAGACGGGGGAATTAAGGAAATTCAGAGACCAAGAAAACTGGAAAAAGATTTAAATAAAACAAAACTAAAGACGAGGAAAACAAAGTCATACATTTATTTCACGGAGGAAGAGAAGGAGGTGTATGTTGGATGACAGGAAAAAAAACCACATCAAAAAGGACACGACACGCTTTTTAACATTCACAGTAGTTTACATCTGTGACACATTATTCCTGCTTGGCATACCCCCTGCTGGCATTGAGCAAGCTGCCCTGTCTCGAAGTAGATGAGGCTCAAAAGCAACCCTCGGGCTTTCTCCTGAAGGCTTACTGACTCACAAACCAGACTTCCATCTGCTCTCCATAAGCATGGGTGCCTTCAGGATATTTGGAAAATAAAATCACTATTGTGTATCATATAAAGATTGTCACGAACATAAATATGAACTCTGTAGTGCAAACAAACAAACAAAGATTGTCTCTCCACCCCCTCCGCCCCCCCCCCCCCTTTTTTTTAAATAATCCAGAGAAGCACAAAGAAATACATTATTTATCCATGCAGATCTCTGCTAGAGGCCAGGAGTTTGGTTTCTTTACCTTCTTAATATCAGTCAAGAGATGCAGATTTAAAGCTTCTAAATACCGCGATACAGTGGCATGAAGAAGCGATGCAGTCAGCGTACATCGCTTGAAAAGCATGTGTTCCTTTTTAAGAATACTCGTAGAAGCAAACTGAAAGTGACTGCAGTTACACTAACTTGGTTTTGATGAAGTATCTTGGACGTGACCATTGCGTCCAGAAAAGAAGATCCTGTCAGATGCTGTGGATTTTTACGTAAATACTTTCTTTTCACTGATGAAATCTAAGGGTGAGCAGTGAAATGATTAGAAGCGTAAGACATTTCCATACAAAGAAAGATTAACTGCCATCACGCAGGAGAAAAGACAAACACGTAGCATCACAATAATCCAAAAATAAGGGAAGACACAGCGACACTGACCAAGAACTTTTAACTGGCAATACTTTTTTTGTACACGACCAAATTACTTGCAGACCTCTGCTGCAGCACAGGAGATAAGTAGATTCAAGTTTTGAGGTACTGAGGAATTTTTCAACCAAATGTTTATTTCAAGATCCTGATTGCTCAGACCTCACCAAGGATGTGGGAAATCCAGCTGCATACCCATCCTTCACTGGATCTTTAATTATTGACATAGCTCAGATAGGAGAGCTTAAAAAATGCAGCCACAAAAGCCAGTAATCGCCGAGTTATCCCGATCTCTTTAGGGGTTGTTCTCTGTCTCTCCCTGCTCCTTTTCCCCTCTCTTTCCCCCCTCCCCCGAATATTTTAAAGATACTAGGTCTTTTCCAAATAATAGTTTTGGGAGTTTTAGGGAAAGTTTTTCCAAGGACTTAAAACAGATCCCTCAACAGATCCCTCCCTCGGTATTAATTCTGCTTTCTGGAAGTTAATCATCAAGAAACAACCTCTGGTCTCTTAGGCCAGGCACAGGTATGGGCCATCTATCACAGGGGTCGGGGCTTCACCCTGCTAAGCGTTAGGGAGAAATTCTGTTCATGGCGAGACGTAGTCATTCTCCGCTTAAACTTTAACATTGTCTGCCACAAACGCACAGCTTTACTTACAGCAGCTGGCAACGAAAGCAATACCACTACTTCACAACCCAGTGCAGGAGAATCTTGCCATGATTTTCACTAGGATATCGCTGGCAACTGAAGAAAGCACTAGTTATTCCACGCAACAATCCATTAAGAAATCTGGACATACAGACTTCAACCACAGCTACTTCCTGGTCTAACTAGAACGAAAAAGCGGTTTCTCAGACACCCGTGCGTGGCAGAAGTCACACGCTGCCTCAGGATCACCACACGGTGCTCTGGCTGACGTTTGTATGTCCGGACAACAAACCAAAAGCACGAAGCCTCCAGAAAAGTACTTGCAAAACTACGGGACAGTGCAACTTCATTATAAACATCCCTCTGATGTCCATTACTAACGAGCAATACTCAGATCAGCCACCACAAAGCAAACTAAAGCTCCGCTTGCAGAGTCAGAGCAGATGCGTTCGGGTTATCCTGTGCTGGCCAGGCCTCCTGCCCTAGATGGGTGACACGCTGCACTTGGATCTGTGCTGCCTCAACTCCTCTCCCTCCACGCTTCACGCACTCACTCTTTCTAACATAGATTTTAAATAAACAATGCAACTTATTATCGCGGCGCACGGCATTGTAACTTAGGTGCTTCTTAACGTTTTATGTGCAAACACGCTCAGTAATTAAAGCCCCAATCCAGGGTTCTTATTCAGTTTTTTTGCTTGGAAAAGCAAGTAAATACATGCTTTAAGTGTCTCTCTAAATACGGAAGCAGTTAAGCGAATGCCTGATTAGGTCCCTTGTTTGGGACCTCACCCATTAGCTGTTATTGTTTCTAATATTATTACTTACACTGCAGCCGTGCCAGGAAGCCCATTCCAGTGGGCACCTTAAAGGGGCCGTTAAAAACGCAGCTTGAGAGGGTTAGGCACATTCTGCGTGCGTGAGACGTGGCCGTGTTTGCGGCACATTGACTGGCAGATCTTACGCAAAGAATGGGACGATTTAGAAGAGCCTGATAAAAACCAGTCTTGACAGCCCCAGCACAGATCTACTGTCAGCATTGCAAAGATTAATTCAGTATCATTTCTGGTCCACATTAAGAGAGAAGTGAGGCTGGTGGGAAGATACGTGGCTATCTGGTGAGGCAAGATGTATAGGATTTGATCTCATGGCCTGCAGGGCTCCCTCGGAATAAGTGAACACACAGGGCAGCACTGCAAAATTGTTCTCTTTATTTTCAGGGGACCAGCAAGAGGAGAAACAAGTTATCGTGTTTAGGTCCCATCGCCTTGTGCATCTGCCCACGCGTCATAACACTGTCTTCACACCTAAAAAGCCGCGAATCATTTCCGATTCTCAGATTGCACGCAGAAGCTTCAACCCAAGTCACGTTCCGGACAAGCGCTTGGCCAATTTCTGTTTTCTGAGCGGTTCTTCCTACTGTTCCGTTCTTTCCACTGACAGTACGACGGCACTGACAAGGAGGGCAAGATAGCCTTTCCCCTACGTTACAATTTTTTCTCTCCCAAGACTTTAGCGATTTGTAGCTTCCACTTCCCTATTTCAAATGCATACAGTTAATTTGATCAAAGCTGTAAAAAGCCAATCTTTCCTCTGAAGAGACTTTATCTTTCTTACAAGATTGAAGTTTGAATTGAAAAAAAGAGAGAAATTAAAAGTGAAAATATTGGCTGCATTTAAATACAGGCCAGATGTGGAAGCATACATCTCCAGATTAAACATTTACTGAGTTGGCAGCAATGGAATTTTTGTCTCACACACGCACACATCAAGTCTGAACGTACTCTCCTTTCTGCCTACACGTCTATCTGCCACTTGCTCTCCATCGCCTCGCAGTTAAGAAGGCAGTTAAGGCAGCAGTTAAGAATTATCCCCTGGACTTCCGCACTGCCGCTACTCCTGTCGACACAGTGGAATCGCTTAATCTCCAAAAGATTCAGAGACTATGATGAAAAATCCTGGATGCCGCACGTGAGACAGCAACACGCCTAAGCAGGAACCTAACGGTGACTGACTAAGCCATAAATACTACTGAAAGCAACAACAGCGTAGGTACTGAAAATCTTCAAAAATCAGACCACTCTATTTGTGAGTTAGGACACTAAGTCTCATATACGATGAATAATACCATTGTACAAGGAAAGGACTCCGGAGTCACAGATAAATAGCGGTAACAACGTTTTTTTTGCCTCCCGTACGGCTAGAGAAGGGTTCCAGCCGACACGCCTGGAGCGACACCAGCCTTCGCTGGCCTCGGTCTCATCCGGACTCCCTAGTTTCACATCCTTTGCCACTCATTTCCCCAAAGTCTCAACAGCAACTGGCTTGCTATTACTGGGATATTGGCCAACAAACACAGCACACAGTCGTGACCAAAGAGCCAGATGGTTTCGTAAACATTAAGTATGATGACAAACAACTGAAAAAAACCATACCTACTTTTTGTGAACTATAAAACGAAGTACTGCCCTCTTCAAACCGTTTGAAACCAGTATCTTTTGTCTAAGAGAACCAATGAAATTTACTCTATCAGTCACGGCAAAGGCCTTACAAAATTGCAGTATTCAAGAGAGGTATTTTTTTCTCAAGCCGGAATTCTTTCACACTGTAGTATTACTAGCAGTATGGTAATCCCTGCAAATTAGGGTGTGGAGTCTGTCTAATGCTCTCCAAGATTGGAGATTACACATTCTGAAAGCTCCAGATGTTTCCACCTTTTCCCTGAAATTAAGTTTGGATTTAACTCACGGTCTACATCCATAACATCCGATCGTTAGAGACACTAATGAGCTTCTGATTTGCAGGCATTCAACACTACCGAGAAGCTGAATTCTCTCGCATCAGCTGGGGTAGCTGGAGAGTGACACGCCAAACGGACGATGAATGGGGTCCGCAGATGTACGCCAAGAGCGAGTTACCAAAGAGCTTCCCTTTCAGAGCCAACTGAAGTAAACACACCACCAAGGCAACTGGAGAAATGGCTAACGGTGGATCTTTAAACACAAGGACAACCTCCTGTTATATTTGCAAAAAAACCCCTCCCGATCAACAAAACAGGAAACACCAGAACAAATACAGCCTGTCTTCCTCTAACACCCATTCAACATCCTGCTCTCTGAGAGCTGGAAGGAGATCCACAGTAACACATGTCATCAAGTACGGGCTCACGCTGCCTGTCGTAGGTGACCTGCTCCTACCTCTAGCTGCTGTAAGCAATTAAATTACAGGCAGCCACAGAGTATGCCTTGGGGCTGGGGAGAAACCATTTCCAGAGGCTTCGGGCTGGATTCTGGGATTATCACAACCCGTGCCTGTGGGTCGCTGCTGCCTCGCTGCTCCCAGGGCGCAGCTGGGGCACAGCTGGAGTTCGGTTCGGCTCCCGCCGCCTGCTCCTCGAAGGAGGAGAAGTTCTCTGCACAGCTTCTGCCTGGCATGGCAGGACTGCCTGTGCCACAAAGCATGAAAACGCGACTTCTTCCCTCTCAGCTCTCGCCTGGGTAAGCGGGGAGCAGCACTCTTCTGTAAATTGCTCTCAAATCTGCGGGGTACGGCGTACAGCAGGGAAGGAAGAAGCTGCCTCATGCCCCACACTTGGGAATGTATTGCTGGCCATGATTCGGCCTACAGGTCTTTACAGGTTACCAGATGGTATCTTAGAATATACCCGACAATAAAATGGGAGGGAATTCCAACCCCAGTTAATGAAGGACTGCCAAATGCTGCGCCCACTTGCAGCCAAAACAGACCACAGCTGAACTACAAGAGGAGAAGGGCAGAAGCTGATGGGGTGGTTCTTGCCAGTAACAAAAACCAGCATGCCTTGTCTGAAAGCACCCGTGTGTGTCGTGATGCGCTTCTAGTGCAGATGAGGCGCATCACCCCAAAACCCTGAATGCCGGACCTCCCGTGCTCCGACCGATGTGTGCCAGGGCCAAAACCAAACGAGTTTCACTGCTGATGAGATAGGTAAGTGATTTCAGACCATTAGTTCAGGGGAAAATCTAGGACCCGTGTAAATGGCTCCTTACCTGGCTCTGGTTTAAAGAAGGTGGCGCGCACTAGTAAGAAAAAATGAAAACACTGCGACCACAAGCCAAGTGTGAGGATGAAACACCACAGTGTACACTATCAAAAATACCCTATCTAGCACGCTGCCACAGAAAACTAATGAAAAACCAGGGCAGGAGTTCACACAAAAGTGAAATAGTACATTTCCACTGCGAGATGTTCATGTCGTCCTCATTCGCTACGAGAGGCGGTCAAAGTACAGCTGAACAGACAGAAGGGAGCCCAAACTTCGTCTTTTGCTGTGCTTCTTCATTCAGGGAGCTTTCTGGTATGGTTCCACAGAGTGAACATTCTCCATTTTCTTTGAACAAATTGTATTACACTTGTTTCGCATCAGATTACATAAATTAGCTGAGAGCGAATGGATTCAATTACAGTCCAGATTCCAGACCTCTTAAGAACTTACTGCCTAACACATTCCTTTCATTTAATAAAATGGAACCAAATGAGGATTATATCATATAAATAATACTCCCTCCATAGCGCAATGCAATAAAATGGGAAAAGTACTCAGAGGAACCGCGCAGATCAAATGCAAGAGCCTCTGATATTACCCACCGGATTTAAAGTATGAACATCGCATAAACTTAATTGTACAGTATTTTTGCTTTGTATTGTGAACGAGAATCTGATTCAGAAGGTACTTAAGACCAAGTTTAATATCTTCTGACAGCCTCAGACAGCTAAGGAAAAAACGTGTTGCAGCAAAGTATGGATTTCCATATTTAAAAGATAACTTGATAGCTCTGCACAAGACGCTAACCTCTCCCGCAAAACCCAAGAGTTACGATCTCCCAAGGGACTAAGAGTAAACACAACCAAGAGTAAGGGCTTCGTAAAGCTCCAAGTGAGGCAGTTTCCCAAACTGACTTGGTCTTTAAGGAGGCAGCATTTTGGACCAACTGAGACTGATACGACGACTTCTAGGAACAACCGATTCCGACAGAAACACTCGCCCAGCCTTTCAGCCTGAGAAGTAGGTATGCCATCTGTAGGCGGACATTTTTATACCTGCCTAAATGCGTAAGTATCCAGGGAAGAAAAATGCGATGAAAAGACGTGGATTGAGAGTTCAACAAGAGATTCAAAACTGAAGGCAAAAACTACATACAGTCAAATTATCCCCATTCACAAACAGCATGCTTGACGCATTTTGAAGAAGCTGGGTAGAAAACAAAGAGGCAGATTAACAACACTGCCAAGACAAGAGGTGACCACTAAATGTACAAATACCTGTAAGAAAACTCTTTTTAGATTACCAAAGAATGGCTGAGGACAGTTTTGATGACAGCCGATGTAATTAGAACTCGTCTAATCCTAAAGCTGTATTTAGCCTGGCATGCAACTGCAAGTACAGGATCCAGCAGGTGAAGTTCAAATTTAAGACTCAAACCAAGAAACAAGATGTTTTTATCTACTCAATAAAAAGGTTTTCAGGGGACGTGGTAAGTTCTCTGCCAACGAGAATCTTTACATCAATACAGTACTAGCCAAGGCTTTACTTCCTGGGCTTCTTCATACTACCTGCCCTCTGTCTGTCCAATAGCATTCTCAACGATAACCGTGAAAGACACGGCGGGAATGAAACGCGCTGCTCTGAAGACACCTAACTGATGCAAAATGGGGCGCTCGACAACTCCAGCGAACCACGGGATACATGAACACGGTCAGAGATTTTCTGTGACGTGATGGGGCTTTCACGAAAAGCCAGTTTGTACACGTGATGCATCGAGAGCCATGTAATTTAACCATAAAGTGAAGGTTTTTTTTCTTTAGCCAGCGTACAATGTAGCAAGTCTTCAGTATATACAGGGGTAGTTAAATGTATATATTTATATATCTCTATATGAACCTCATTAACTACAGTGCCTACGTTCATACACACATATATAAATAAAACAAACTAGCCTTCCTGGCTCTGCATACACTTTATCTGAACTCCCCTTTATGTTCAGCTGGAAAGTTCAAATGCAGTTTCGAATGGGATACATTACAGTTGTAAAACTCCATATATAAGTAATGCTCTATCCCCCTGCCTTTTTTTTTTTTTTCTCCAACAGAGAGGTAAAATAAAATATCACCTGAAGCTATAGTCTACCACTATAAGGAATGAACATGCTGAGCTGTCCATGAAGTTTGCAGTGTACCCTAGTTTTGACACACGGGAAGGAAAAAGAGGTTGAAGCATACATTAAATGAGACTCTTTCAACTCAGAATAACCAGGACTAAGCGCACCTGCTGGATACAACAATGGCATTTCTTATTGGATATGACAACAATGATTCAAAAGGCTTATTTATGAGTCACTAATAAAATCCTAATATGTAGAAAGGACAGAATACGCAAAGCAGACACAATGTTATGTTCATTCCTGTTCTCATTTCCATCATAAACAGCAACTGTTCATCCCCATGATTTAAAAGCATAAAATCAGGATTTTTGCTTCCCATCTCAGGTAGTGCTGAGAGAATTCAGTATCTCTGCCTCATTACTGACATCTGCTGTCCCGTGAACGAATAACACAAAACCTTCACCAGCCCACTCGTCCCCTCCAGCACTCATTCCCGCTTTCTCGCCCCGTAACACATACCAGAATTTGATGGAACAGTATTTGCAGCGATTTGCATTACAGAAAACCAGTCTCAGAAAATGGAGAAAATGAATTAACTCGTTTGTACCGGACACCTTTTTACCAGGAGACACTAACCGCGCATGACATTGCAGCTAGCTGTTGACAGTTCTTACCTTCTAACACGTGGGAAGGGGAGACTCCCATAACGATTCACAAGAGCAGCCCACTGAAATTTTTACCATCTCTCCCCTCACGTCAACAGCACCTGCCTGCCATACCACGTACAGCTTCTGTGCTAAGCATGGTCCCAGGCCTCAGTCAGACTGCAAGCCTTGCTGCACCAAGCCTCTTCAACTTGGCCTTCACCAACAGACGGGCACAAACACCTCTGTTACGTGTATCTCCGGGCTCTCAGGCACAGGATGTATTTTAAGGAAAACACATTATTCAGTGAAAAAGCTCACCGATTATGTTTCTCGTTAGTCGCAGGGAACACGCCACCTTATTTGCCACCAGAAGGCCTCTGCAGGCAGCCCACTTTCAAAGCAAAACATCCTCCCGTGGACTCTGTGGAGAGCGGGCAAAGCTAGAGGTGTTCTGGCAATTGCTGACTGCCGCTACGTGACCTGCGGTATCTCCAGAAGCGTGCTCTTACCGATCAAAGCATGTCGCTATTTACAGACTCCTCAGGGTAACGAGAGATGCAGAGACAGGCAATGGTTGTTCATGCCCTGGTTAACTTTCATGCTCTGGACTAAATAAATCTGACAGGGACCCTTCTTAAAGCTGTTCTCCACAACTAATTCTGATCCATGGTGGTTGCCTCTCAGTGAAAAACAATATCTAGCTATCCTCCTACTCAAAACCATTTAAATCTTTCTCTGTACATTGCCTAAATGCAAATAAATGAAACCAGAGTCAGGACAAATACCTCAGATCAGTGTTCCGAGGGAAAAGTCTTTTCTTCCCACTAAAGTAGACTTCAAAATCATCTGTCGTCAGTCTGTGTGCATAGTCGATGTACGCAGACACCTCCTGACAACGAGAATTCCGGTCGCGAATGAAGATTACGGACTGGAAAACACAAAAGGTGGCCACAAATGAAGAACAGAAACATACATACGTGCACAGACTTCCGTAGAGAAACATCTTTAGACTGTATATAAACATTTTCAGCCTCACCTGGGCCAGGCTTCTCTTAGGAGTTAAGACACTGAAATTAGGGCATATTACGGCATATTCTTAACACAAGCCCGGCAGCATTGCAGTAAAAATAAACACAAATGCAGTGTCACACACCATGCTCTCATGTATTCCCCAGGTCTCCCGCTGCCACTTCTGAAGGATTTTCCCACAGGTCCTGGGCCATATCTGCCAGCCCCACGCACACAGTCCTAAAGCAGTCTAATGCCGTTGGACACCTATTTTTAAGCAAAAGGGTGGTTTTGTTCGGCCGTTCTACAATGCTACTGTCCATGCACTAATTGCTGGACCAAAGTAAGAAGGGTGAGAATGTTATTTTATTTGGGATGCCCCTCTACAGCCAAAGCAAAAGTTATTCAACTTAATATTCACAGCAGGTTTTCAGCTTTTCAGAAAGATGACAAACTGGAAACTGGTTACCACACACCTCTTTATTCTGTGCTATGACCAGAGAACAGAGCAGACTTTGCCAGCCCTCTCTCTTGCAAGACAAGCCCTTTACTGTTTCATTCCTAATAGCTAATGAGTTCCAGAGCAAAAACCTGATAACTTAAATACAAGCAAACAAACAGCAAAACAAAATTTGTGCCTAGAAATAAAGCTGACTAAAGCAGGGTGGCTACAAGTAGGCAAACAAATGACTCATTTAGCTGTCGCACCTCCATGTTGTCAGAGCTGAAGTGAAGGTGGCATTGAGGCACCTGGAGGACAGTGACACATTCCCCAGCGGTTCTGGCTGCAGGAGATTACCTTCTGCCTTAGGGTTGCAACACTTGGAAGAACATCTCTGCTGCTGCCGACATGAGACGCGCATCACAGACAAAGGCGCTAACGGGATGGCTTTCTATACCGCTTGTTGCTGGGAAACCCAGTTTTCCAATTACTCGCTACTCCTCTCTGTTCCTTTACCTTTTATTTGCTTTATTTTCCAACTGAACAGCTAACAGGTTAGTAGAAGGCCATTCTTTTTCACACACTGCCACCACACAAAAAGCAAAAAGAACCAGTACGATAAGCGTGGACTTGCAAGGCAGAAGGGTTCCTGCACCCTGGGGTCCACGTAAGAAAAACTAAATGCTGAGCATAAAGGTCATTAGGCAGGTGAGGTATAACACTGTTTGTTAGCTGTACACGTTTGTTTTTACTCAGCTGAAATCAAGTGATATTTCTTTTTTGAATGTGGGGGAAATGGAAACAATACCACATGGAACTCTTTCAAAAAACATTTTTTATTTTAACGGCAGCAGATTTCTAGAGTGTAATGGTTTCTCTGGGAAGCCTTTGTTATACTCGAGACATGTTTCCTTTTCCAACTTCACATTTAATTCCACCAAAACATGTGTTGTTCATTTTGCAATTTTGTACCGTCGACGTCGTCGATAGGAAGAGCCAGAAGAATCTCCTACAATATATCTGACCATCTTGAAATATATGTCTCCTCCCTATCCCTCAGCACCCCCCATTTGGAACAACTGATTTATATGTCTGGAGAGCCAGGTAAAGGCAGATATGAGACAATGAGAAAAATAAGACTGTCCCCAGCACACAGCAAGGCAACTGTGCACTGCACCCATGCTTAGATACAAGACCAGGTTTACATCATGCGTCTGAAAAAGGGATTCATCCTCCTTCAGAAAAGCTAGTTTTAAATGAACGCCTTGACTTGCACAGTACGAGCCGATCATTTAAAAAAGTTGGCAGATGTTACGTTACTATTTGCAATGTTAAACAGAGGGCTACCTTTCAAGGCTCTTCAGCTTATAAAATTAATCTCCTGAAGTAATGTTCACATATTATCAGCTAAAAATCAACACAGGACTGACTACAGGCAAGCATAGAGACTACCATCAAAACTGCTTTACGAACTCTAAGAGAGCAACCAGAAGATCCAGACAGAAACATTCTATGCTAAAGGTACACTTTCGAGGCTTCCTCCTCAAAGCTAAAAGGCCTTTGAACCTTCTCATCTGTCAACATTGTTTCTCCCTTTCCTCATCTGTGATTCATTTCTCACCACCTCTAAGCATTCATTCATTCAACTATGAATCAGCTTGCATTTTCTTAAGTTATTCTAAACTTTTTAATTGTGTCGCACCTTTTTGCCCTGGAGAAGACTTGTACAAATTAGCACTCTTTCCTCCCAAAACGATACAGCTCCTGACTGAAAAGTAACTGAAAAAGAGAATAAAAATACCATAAAACCCACAAACAGGAAAATCCTCTCCTAAAAGTCTCTTCATTATTCTTCTGATTCGTCTCTAACACAACAAACCCTATTAAGCACAGCGTCTGTGCTTTACATCCATCTGCAAGTTTTCAGGAACTTATTATATGGTGAAAACTGAAAAAGCTTTCATTTAAGATGGGGTTTGAAAGGTACACTTACATACAGCTTTTGGGCCTAACAACTGGACCTATTTACAACTAGAGTAAATTGACTTATAATTACTACAATTTGGAACAAATTAGAAGGAGCAGAAAAGAATAGTTCATTCGCAAGGGACCTACAACGATCATCCAGCAACACAGAGTTCTCTTTTCCCTCTTTTCTGGTCAGAAGCTAGAGAAGGGAGATGCAGTATTTATAAGGGATAAATATGAATCTCTGCATACATTTACATTTATTTATTTATTTGTTATTTATAGAAATATGAATCTCTCCATACATTTACATTTATTTATTTATTTGTTATTTATATAAATATGAATCTCTCCACGGGGGAGAGGCTGAGGCGGTGGATAAAATTCAAGATCAGGAAACTGTCATGTGGAACAGAATAGGATGCTACATTTCCCCGCTTATCTTTCTCGCTTCCATCTCCAGCGATACGTTTTTACAGTAGACAAGTATCGCGGGATGCCGACGCTCTGATTATTCCAAAACCATTTGCATCTACAGCTTCCTATAGACAAAAGCAGAACATTTATAAGGAGCTGCACTTGGCTATGCTAAATATGGGGGCACTGTCTTCAGGAGCCTATGTATGAGATCCTTGGAAAAGACCAACACCAACCCGTCATACTTCAAACCGGATTAAAGGAACCCAACAAACAACTGCGAATAAACTAATTTATCCAGACATTTATCGATCTTCTCAGCTATACGGAATATTTCTACAATTCTGTTGCCATCACTGTTTGCCTTCGAATGCGCAGCCCTACCAGAGCATTCCATTAAGTGTGTTTCTCCCACCCAGCGATCACCAAAATCAACTAAAAATTTGCACTGACTTCCCCCAGCTCAAAACCAGGTCCTGTGCTATCACTTAGAAACATTAGAATTAGGTCAGTTGGATGGGGACAAACATGGAAAGAAGATCAACAACTGAGTACTTCCAGCACAGACAGGAACTTGAAGCACTAAGGCGTTTGATTTTGAGTTGAATACCTGTCTTCTTTTTTTTCCCCCAAATACCAGAGGTTCTGTTAATTTGGATAATATTTCGGGAATTTTTCTGGACCAAACTTAAACTACAAAACTTTTGCAAGTTGTACACTACGGCATACACTGCTTCCTATAAGTCCATGTATTGACAAATATTTTATGTACTGGGTGGGCCTTCTTGTTCGTGGCACACACCCGATCCATCATGAAGATCCATTCCAGCCTCCTGCAAGCACTTCTAATTTGAATAGCAACCTGAGGGCTGTTTCATCCAGCTCATTCAAAGCAATGAAACCTAAGTGTGTGATCTTTGTATCAAGCTCCAAATCCGCGAAAGACAAAAAAGGAAAGCCAGAAAAGCTGTTCAGGCAGGAAAAATACAAACACAGCTTTCCTTTGGCCATCATTTGTAAACACTGCGGACTCGATTCTCACTTATCTTAATGCCATTATATACAGCTGAGGGAGTATAAAAGGATTTTAGAAGAGGCACAAATTACATCTACCTCCTGCTTACAGTTTGCTTATACATCACTAGCATTAGGCTGGGTAAGAGTCTGGCCCATAACTGGACTGATTTGGGTACTGGGTTTTCCGGGGTTTTGAAGCACGTTCCTCAAGCTGTGCTTCAAAAGCTACTAAAAACATCTGCTTAAAAGGCAGGATTGTGCAACTACGAAGGCCTTCCACCTTTATCTTTAAAAGAAACAAACTATTCTATGCACAATTTCTACATGATATCTGAGAAAATATTGTCTGTGTTGGGGTCTAGTTCCATCTGTGAACTTTTAAGTTGTAAGAAAAAAAACCCCAAACACCACCTGCCAATGGATTCACGCCTGTATATGTTACTTCATACAGCGAAACGTATTTCCTAAAATTGGTTCCGATTCCCAACAAGACCTTAGCACGGACACCTAAATGACCAGGACTTGCCCATCATTTGGGGTATATTTGTATGCATCGAGAGACAGGTTCAATGTTCATCAAAGACAAAAGACCTGCTTCCACTGACACTGGCGAGCGCTGATCAGATTTGCCGGCTTGGAGGAGAATTTGTTTGCATTTCTTCCCATCTTGTTAACATTACCAGAAAGAATTACATTCCTCACATTAAGCTAAATCTGGCTCTCTGAAATATTCCACACCTGAAGGATCATTTCTCTCCAGTTAGAGCACTAGGGGGGAACCAACGGACCTGCCAAACCAGTGCCCCACGCTTCTCTTGGAAGAATTGGTATGAGTATCTGCCCTGCGTTGCCGTACTGTGGGGTTAGTCCAACCTGTGATCTTAGTCTGGTGCTGAGTAACGCTGCTTATGGAAGAAAAGCTATCGATACAGATAAGCCTTCCGAGAGAGAACGACCTCAAATTTGTGATAATTACCCACATACCAGAAGGCTGTCTACATTTTTTCGTAAGGTGATACTGCAAATGAGGGCTCCAGAGCTCAGGCTTTTTTTTTTATGCTAGCAAAGTGTCCGGTGAGAGCTAATGTTGTTTGTAAGACCAATTAATATCCCTGGGAGGGGGAAAAACAACAGGTATTTATTAGGGATTAAAAGGTATGGGTGGCAATTATCTTACGAAAACTTCCAGCTCTCCCGAAACCCTTGCCTTCCTCTATCCTTAGAGTAGAACACTGCTACTCTGAAAGAAAACATTTTAATACAGGCTTTTCTTTCAGCACCTCCCCCGCACGGTTTGCAGGCACGTCCTACACACTAATTACAGCTGATTTTTAACTGCAACCAAGGGCTTTGCTGGACTGGGACCTACAAGATGGCAAATGAACTGGAGCGCGCCATGATTCAGCTTTCTGTGAAATTATTGCAACGCAGACATGTTCAAGTGCAGCGTAGCTGAGGAGAGAGAATATATGGGAATATAAAGAGACCAGCCGTGCTGTCTGGTGAAACAGTCTCGTAATGCAAGTCCTTTAATAGCATGCCAAACTGAAAGTAGATGACACGAAAGTAAAGACAGACAATATTTAGGAGTCAGTTACTAATTCACTGAGGAAGCTCTTTTCATGTGGACAATATCACAGCTGGGGACCCAGGGGAACAAGCACAATTAGGCTGAAAGGCACAGGCGTAAAATACATTACCAGTTGAAATATATTTTTAATGAATAGCAATTTATTTTTGTTGCATAGCGTTTGGCCTTATTTGCCACCTGCAGATCACGTTACATCTAATAGAAATACCAGTGAGCAACAGTAGTCGGAGAAAGGACCTCACCTCTGTATCTTTAAAACAGATGCTATTACCATTTCTGCTTTGCAAGTAGAAATAAATTGCTGACCTATTCCTTTGGCTAGATGGGAGTGAAAATAGCATAAAACGTAGGCTTACAGGTTGGGATTTTACCTTCTGCCCAACTTCATTTCGGGTGAAGGGGGTGGGGTACAGCGGAAACACGTTGTCCTTTTAGTAGAGAGACTGAACCACCACTAAAGCAAGCCTAGAACATGCTCCGCGCACATTCCCAGATTTTTATCTGGAAATACCATTCTCTTATGCTAACTTTGAAACATTTCTAAAACTTGTCATATGTCCGAAATTACTTCAGTTTCCTTCTCCTATGCTCAAAAATGCCAAGCGGCCTTTTAGAAAACACACATCTTTTACCTGCCTATTACTGTACAAAAGAAGAAAAACCAAGGACTTTGAGAGTAAGCACAGGATCACAGCAGCCTTTAGTCTGCTTTCTTCTCATCTATCCAAAATAAGCAGGATGTGGTCTAAAGGTAAATGCAAGTTAAAAAAAAAAAAAAAAAAAAAAGAGAGAGAGAGAGAGAAAAGAAGAGATCCTTCATATAAAAATTACGTTTGCCTTGGTTTTTTTTCCTTGCTTAAAGTATCACCAAGCTCTGACCATATGAGTTAGATAGCATCTCTATACGCTTTCCCTGTTCAGCACCTAAATGCTGAATTCCAGCCCCAGAAAGCACTGCGGGGCGCTAACCTGGGACACCAGAGCATGCAGAAGTACTCTTGGATATTTTGTTTAGTTAGCAGAAACAGAGACAAAAACTGTGCCGTAATATAAAGCAATACGCGCTGTACCTTGTACCAAATCATAAAACTCTTCTGTGTTCACAGAAATCTAGTTCATGCTGGTGTTGCATGACTAACACCGAGAGCAGACCACACAGCTGCTAAAATTATTACTCAAGGCCCAACACTTCAGTTGTCAGATAAGATATAGCTTTCACCGGGATAGGCAGAAGACTGCCATGCTGAAGGACTTCAGGCTCTCGTTAGCAACTGCCTGTATTCTGTACATTTATGTGCCAAAGGGCATCAGATGCAGCATTCGGGTGATGTTTTCAAGGCAGAGGCACCACAGAAAGGTCCCGAGAGCAGGGCTGCTCTCACCTGCCAGGTACTCAAGTCTGGATTCAACCCTAGCTCTGCCGCACACAGCCTGTACCTTCTTAACCCCATCCCCACCCCCCGAAAGACCTTTGCAGTTTAAGGATGTAAAAAAAGCAGACCACTTATTGCAATAATTTAAATAAGCAACGGAGATATGGAAAATATGTTTGTCTGTCACCAGGGCCAAATTCTTGGAGAAGTCAACTGTGAGCGCACCCTACTTTCATCCATCCAGCCTGGCACCTTCACATTTATGCCCCGAGAGCAGCCCCCGACTATTCAGACTGCAGAGCCTTTGCACAAAAGGGTAGATACCCTGTCTCACTGAACTTCAGCCTCTGGCCAGCACAGCAGCACTGCAGAACAGGCAGAGGAAGCGCAGTCCAGCTGCTGCGCTGCCTGCGGTGACGGTCCTCGGGGCTGGCCGCGTGGTACCGCTCTACAGCAGCGGCTGAGGTGCGAGTCACAGGTCCACAACAGAGTTTGCCTTGTTTAACAGTTCCCTGTGTTCCCTTGGTGTGGTTCTGTGCATGTTTCACAAACAGAGGCACCGAGACGCATACATACACAATAACAACCTAACCAAACTTTTCTGAACCTGGGAAGCAGCGTTTGTGGGAAAGAATGGCTGGCCAAGAAGCAGGTATTCTAGCTTTCAACTCTTCAAGGAGGAGGAAAAAAAAAAAGGAAAAGAAAAAAGAAAAAGATATGGTTACCCTTTAGAAGAAGAAATGTTTGCTACGTATGTGAAACACGTGCTTCCCAGTCCCTTACTGTTAAATGCTCAGCAGCTGCTCCAACTGGAAGAAGCTCTGTGGACTGTGAATTTGCTTATCTGGGTAAACAGGGTGTTGCCTCAGTTTGAAAACAATATTCTGGCTGAGAACAGCCTGCTAAGAGTGTGAGTTTAGATTAATTCTGTTAGCATTAAAATAGAGGAGCTTATTAAAAACAGAAATGCACACAGAACCTAAAATTTGCTCAGACAGACACAGGAAGTCAGCGTTAGCAGCAAGAAGGTAGCCACAGCGTTTGGGTGCAGCTAATGTGGAACAAGGCACGTTTTCCTGGCAGAAGAGCATTCGCTCTCCGGGTCGATGAGGGACAGTTACTGCAGGTAATGCTCTGAGCAGAATGGAGAGACATAAGGAGGAAAGAAGCAGAAGTATAAAGACAGTTGTCTGTACATAAGGAAAGGGGGCGGGGTGGGGGAGGAAAAGGAAAACAACAAGAAACAAAAGAAAAAAAAACAACCCACAAACACAAAAACAAAAGCCAGTGCAGGACCCCCCACCCCACCTGAATTTAAGCGTAGAACTGGGGAGAGGGGGATTGCTTTTTAATTAAGACCTATCAAAACAGAGAATTGCAGATGCTTCCTGAAGCCTTTATGCAAAGCCAGCTTTTCTTTAAAGCTACTGAAGAGCTACAAGCCTTTGAGTAAATTCAGAAACACAAAGACAAAACCAAAAACCAACTCAGTACGTGAAGACAGAAGGACGAGGGAAGAACACCCAAGAATGCCCAGAAGAGCTGCCTTCTCAACCTCTTTACGCTCTCTCGAACTAACAAAGTCTTTTTGAACCACATTCTCCACTACGGTGCTGTCTGAGAGAGTGGCTCCACTGAGCCTTGCTGTGAGACTTTAAAGAACAGGGAAAACTTCACAAAAAGGATCCTTTGTCAATCAAAACCTTCCATGACATTTAATTATTTTAAAATAGCACCCTTGAAACTTTTTTTGGTAAAACCAACTGCCTTGCAGGTACAAGTCCCTAGCGAAATATACTGAAATTTCCTGGATGGTTTCACCGTTTTCTCAGTATTTGCTCCATTGCTGAGCTCTGTTTGAGCTCTGCTTCTACTGAACTTACACCAGTTCTTGTTTTCCTCAGCTAAATTACTTTTTTTTTTTTTTTTGGGGGGGTGGGGGTGGGGGGGGTGCAGGGGGGAAGATTTTAGCGCCGACATTAGTTTAGCACCTAAACAAACCAGAAGGAAAAGAGCACCACTAGCTTCCTCTCTCATTTTGCTTTAAATACATCAGCTTAGAGTGTGTTTGATAGCCACATATTTTACTGTCGGTAGCAAGTCAGTGATCCTTGCATGTCAACAAACATAGTGTATACATATATTCCAAATCATCATTACAGCTGATGCTCTATCATAATAGTAACTTTGATAGGAAACCTCAAGCATCCCCAAGAGAGAAAGAAATAGTCTCAACTCAAGAATCACTGGAAGGAAAGCTGACTGACTCATATCTTCCAAGTTTTCTCGAAGACGTGTGAGAAAAAGTGTCCTTATTCCCTGTGCCTGAGAGAAACCCAGACAGAAATCCCCCTGAGCACACAGGGACAGCAGCCAGTAAAACCCACTCGCCTGGACCGCTTCAGCCCCCACTGTGCCAAAGGGCAGGAAGAAATGTTGTTATTAGGACGCGAGGCTGTGCAGGAGCCCATCAAAAGCCAGAGCAAGAGCTAGAGAGACCGAGATAACCCTGACTTGCAAAATTACACACAAGCAACAGGTTTGGCAAGGACCCCTTGGCTACTTGTTTTTGACACCGAGGCCAATTTCTGCAGCTTCTAAGAGAACAGCAATAGCCAAGTCTGGCTGAATGAGGCAGGAAAGACATCCTTCCTGGATCAAGACTACCGTGGCCACAGGACACATTCACTTACACAAGAGCCATTATCTTGTTCTGTACCCCGTCTATGTAAAAACCCACAGAACTGTATGCTAACAATAAGCGCATCCTACCAATCTTTACAAGTTCCTACCTATCCTTTACAATCCTACCCATCTTTACAAGTTCCAGTTCTACGGTCCATCCGTAACAAGAACACAAGAAGGCAAAATACCACTTGTTAAAGGGGATTTGCTGGCTGATGGTAACGGCAGTGGTCCAGTCCCGGGAAAGCTCTGTCCTTGGGTCACAAAACCAGAAAACCAGCAGACTAAAGTCCACCAGAGTCCGTTCCTGCCCCTGAAGGGACCAACAATACCTACCTGGGAAAATACAGAACAACAGGGCAGGGTGTGTAACGCTGCCTCCTCAATGCAGTATCCTGAACCTCATCAACCTGCAGCTCAGGCACTTCCTAAACCAGGGGTTTTTAAAACTAGGCTATTAGATTTTTTTGATTAACGCTTCCCTGTGAGCTAAAGAACGTGTCGTGGGTCAGACAGCAGAATCCATTGCAAGTGTAGCTGAACATACAGTCAGTTCCAAGTTCGCAAAAGTAATCACGGGTTTGCCACTCGCCCGTGGTACTGTAGGAAAGGAACGTGCAGGAAGAAGCATCAAAATTCAAGTGGCTTTCCCAGGTGACTCACTGAAAACATACATTTCTATTTATCCTGCTACAACATCTAAAAGCTGTGCAATTATTAGACAGGTAAACCATTAGATAAACAAGCAAAAGATTTCAGCCTGGAAAGTATATGAGAAGAAATGCAGCCTTTTCTTTTTTCCAAGAACCTCAACTTTCAAAAGTCCATAAATATTGCTTAAGGGTTTTGGGGTGGTTTTTAGTCTTTTTTATTCCCCCCCCCCCCCCCACTCTCCAGTACCTGCTCCATCAGAAGGGCATCAAAGTATTTTCCCTGGCAAGCACCTAATTTATGAATAAATAAGTACTGAGGCATAAGAAACTAGAATAATAAGGGTATGCCTTAAAGTCAGTGAAAGGGACTGCTCAAAGCCTGCCCAAATATTGTACCAACTGGATTTCCACTGGCAAGCCTGCCCCCGAGACAACAGCAGCACTGCACAGAGGGCTCCTGTACTCACACCTTGGTCATCCTTGTTCTTCCTCTGATGGAAAGAAAAAAATTCATATATTTACTATTAACTGGCCAAGAAACCTTGCGGGGCCCCAGACCTGTCCTGCTTGACTTTCTCTCTGACCGCGTGTGTCTGGGCAGACACCCAGCCAGGAGAAGTCTCCCCGTGGCGCCCAGCCCCGCGGGTCCTGCTGGATGAACAATCCCCCAGTGTTCGGCATGCTGCAGGTGTCTCGGGGTGTCAGCTGCCTGCTATTTATTATTGGTTTGCTGTGTACAGGGAGCCAGGCCAGGCCATCACTAACAACTCTGTGCAAATGGGTCAGGGAAAGGAAAATAAAGCCTGTGCAGCAGGAACTTTTAGGGGCTGGGGTTTTGCTGGCAAGGCCTGGCCTTGTTCCTCTTGAGGTGCTACTTAAAAATTGCTACTTGTTTGACTTGGAAGCAACTTCACATAGCTGAGGCTGCGCGAAACATGCGTCGCAGGGAAACCAGCTGGAGGCAGGTGTGCTGCTTTTTTATTTTAAGTCGTACCGGAGGAACGCTTCCTCTGCCCAGTTGTGAGGGGTTTTCTTTTTAGAAGTCTGTTTATATAATTTGTTTTCCAGTGGAGAAAAATTACTGTAAAAATAGTAAAGGATTCATTTGCATGTCTTTGAACTTGGGGGTTTTGTTTTGGTTTTGTGTTTTCTTTTCACAATTAAAAAAAAAAAAAGGCAAGAAAAGACCTCTCACATGGAAAAACATAAGCAAATAACTTTCCAAATCTTCTCCTATTTTGCACTGACCTAAGAGTAAAACATGATCTGTGCCGCCCCTTCGGTGCTGATAACGGTTGCAGAACCTCTTACAGTTACATTTTTTCTTGGGGGGATTATAAAACGGGACTCACACGTAGCTTTGGAATTAGACAAATAGCTCAACTTCAGCAAACCAGACATCTCCAAAGCTGCCGTTTAAGACATGGCCGAGGGAACCTTCTGGCAGCGCAAACAGAGCACAGGCGTGCTGGTCGCAGGCCTGGGGACTGCAGCTGGGGGAAGGTCACGTAGATGGGCTGTCAAAAACAGCCTGGGAAGTTCAATGAGGAAAACCGATCTCCCCGCTCGCACTCCTGGATGAGCACAGGCACCCCCAGCCCGGGCACGACACGGGACTCTGGCTGGGTATGCACGACCCAGCGGAGTGACCCGAGCATCCTCCCCTGGATCAGGGCTTTGTCTCACAAGACGTGGAGTCCGTCCTGGCCAGCAAATCTACAAAACTCAGCATTATTTTGTTCTCAACAGACGTAACCTGTGCTCACCCCAGAACGTCCCACTGCCTTGGCAAACGTGATGTTTTGACAGCCTACCGCTCCAGTCATTGAGGCAAACCACAGCGCCAGTGCTACGCTGGACTCTGCCGCTCTTCAGCAACAACCCCCCAGAGTGATTTACATTAAGAGATTCTGTTATCAAGATAAGTCCTCCCCTAAGGAGATACATAAACAGAATTCACTACGATACCAGAATGTCCTGATTTTGTACCAGACTACCTAGCTACATGGGCATCGACGAACACCTTAAAAAAGCAACAAGTTGCATAGAATTTAACAGCCTTCCTCTTGAATGATAAGGACTGAAATGAATACATCACCCCCTGTGCCCTGGGGTCGTCTTTACTCCCATAACAACTTCAAGGCAGTGATCCTGCTGACACAAGCAAGTGTTTGCTTTTCTGAAGCCTCCCCTTACTACTACTTGGCCTTTTGGGCAGCTGGAAAACTAGCTGTGTTTGGCAGGTGCAGAGGGGCCAACCAGCACTAACATCTACAGCCACTTTCTTCTCCAAAAGGAGCAGAATACGCTCATTCCTGAATTTATTCACACCAAGGCACAAATGGGAACAGTTTACTACAACTGATAAAATGGCACTTCTCTTGATGCCAGTTCTGATGAAACCTGTGAGACACAAGAAAGGCAAAGGAGAGAGCAAGCAGAAATCAAAAACCACAGGAGGAACATACTCTGATCCAAAACCCAAGAGGGTTGAACTCCAGGTATGACGACAGCGGCTTCTAGTAGCAGCTGTGGGGTTCATGAACATCTGCTATGCGATCACATACACACTTCAACTCTCCTTAAGTTACGAGACCTGAAGGAGGACCACTGCAAAAATTCCTGCCACAACAAGAACAAGCATTCACTGATGGCTCAAGGTTTATACGATATGGTTAAAAAACAGCTTTACTGAGGTCAATCAAAACAAAGCTAAGATCCCTGGCCCTAGAGAGCTGCACAAAACTTAAAAAGCAGCTCAAACATCCACCAAAGTCCTCAAGCCTCCACAAAGGGGATGGGGGTGGGGGGGAAAACAACCCCCGACCAGAAAAAAAAAAAAACAACCAAAAAAACTAACAACAAACCCAAAATGAACTAAAAGGAGAAAGGCAGGAAAGGAAGTAAAATCAAAGCAAAACAAAAGCATCTTGCTTTTCAAAGTTTATATGCTTTTGATCGTATAAAAGCATACTCCTTTTTTCCTGTCACAAGGCACAGAAGTCAGTTGGGCTGTTGATACTGAAATCCTAATTAAAAATAGGGTTTGATGTACATCTGCCTAACTCTACATGATCTGCTCAGGGTGTAAGACTTCTCAAAGACACCCCTCTGATTCCACTGAGTTTTTCCCAACTCGAGGACAGGTCAAGCCCGACCCATGCAGCCAGCTCCCAAGCCCCATCCTGCACACCCACCTGCAGCACCTCCCTTCCAACCACGCTGCTTCTCCAAGAGAAGGGAAGGATCTGCAATCCTAACAGCTTTCTCCACCTCTTTTTTTTTTGTTTTTGTTAAGGAGTGAGCTTTTAAAACAACTCACCTGCCTAAAGAACACTCTTTCCTGGTATTTGTCAAGGATATTTGAACAGATTTGACTGTAATGAATGTCATGCCTCCGACTGTTGAGCTGAACTAGTCATTCCCAGATTTCCTTTTTTTTTTCTTTTCTAAAATGCTGTTTGCTGAAACGTTCATAAAATCTACTTGGCAGCCTCAGGGGCTTGAACCTCGGCTGTATACCTTGTGTGTACTTAGCACTGGCACTGCTGGAAGAGACCAGGGAGAATTTTTCACTTTTGCATAGGATCGGTTACAGATTCATTACCCAACTTCAAGGGAGGGGGACAGGCCAGGGTCTATGAGCTCGTGGTTCTGCACAGATGTGGAGCAGTGGTAGGCTCGGAAAGGCCTCGCAAGTTTGCAAAATCTTCAGGGTAGGGAGCTTTTACTAACACCTATTGGCGAGTTGCAGAAGCCGTTCATGGATTTTTATTAATAAATACCAAATCTACCGCCCAGAGAAATGGTACGCTCCGCCTCCGGCATATTTTTCCTGCTGCTTCCCTTGAGTAGAGCACCCCGATTCACCCTTGCTCTCAACAATTGCTGACATATTGTAAGGCAGGCATCTGCAAGCAAAGCTGGCATCCAGGGAAGTTAATTTCTCTCGTCTAATAAGATTTTTAGTTATGTAAAGCCTATATTTAAAAAAATATAATTCAATTACCTTCAACACCACTGAAATTGACCTGCTTCTGTCACGGGAGGAGAGAAACCAACCCATCAGTCCAAACTGGGACCAAAAGCACTGGGAAATGGTCAAAAGGAAGAATCCTTTGCAGAGGGTTCAATCACAGTATGCAATAATAAACAAAAAGAGAAGACAGAACCGGGATTGAAAAAAGTAGCCTAAACTGTCCAAACACCCCAAAAGCTTTTGTTGAAAACACACACACACACAAAAAACCAAACCAAACAAAAAAAAAAAAAAAAAACAAACAAACCAACAAACCACAAAAACAAAACAAAACCCCCCCCAAAAAACCCCAAGGAAATAACCTGAACACAACCTAATTACCGACTTTGGAAGATGACCATCTGACTTAACTGAACCTGCCCAAGTTGAACTCTGCGAATCCCCCTTACCAAACAGGTAGGACAGCACATGGCACTAACCATTTGGGAACCGGCATTAAAACTGCACCAGACATGTAGAAGTCTCTCAACATGTTTAGCACTTAGGTTAGGCCTTCATTTTGAGGTAGAGCTGTTCCTTATCCACTCACCTGTGGTATCTGTAAATACTACATACCATGAAAATAATAACACAAGCAAAACCTCATACCCCAGTCTTCTTTGGATTTGATGCAAGGCTTGTGAAAATCACCAGAAAGATTCCCTTCCACTGCAGAAGTCAGGCCAAACTCAGACGCTCACAGCTCTTCTAGTCAAATGCAGAAATGGCACCTCAGGAACACCATTTTTACCCACCGTTGTGTTTTACACCCGTGGTTTTTTTGACAGAGGACTTAATGGCTCTAGGAACAACTCCTCATATGGTGAAAGCAAACGAGGCCTCGTCATCAAGCACTTTCTGACTGGTACAGGGCGAATACTTGCAGTTTAAACACACGCTTTGCTCCAGCCAGCGCGATGCCAGCATGGCAAATCCGCGTGGCCGGTTAACAACACAAGCTGAGACGTGGCACGGTTACGCAAAGCAGACATGATCCATAAAGGTGAAAAAGCCTTGCGAAGCATAAAGCATCAAATAGCAGCAGAGACTGGATCGATGCCTACACGCTGAAAACGTGCTGCCGAGAGCGAAGTTAACTTACTGCAGGAGCGAAGCGGGTGACGTTGGCAACAGCTACGGTTAATTTAAAAAATGTCTCTGTGGCAAAAAAATCTGAAGGGGCTGGCTAGGATAGCCTAACTTACAGAGGCTTCGGGGCCAGGGAAAGCTCTCTCATGCGAGCAGCCCTGCTCTGTAGCCCAGCTGCAAGCATCCCCCCGTTTCTCAGTTAGGAGATTTGTTTCACCAAACCCCTGCTCCAGCCTGGGCTGGTGCAAATGCCATGTCCTTCCCACCAGGCTGAGAAGAACGCCAGGCAACGACATCCACCAGCAAAATCACAAGATGGAGATCCCTTCCCATGTAATTACAGGGTGGTACCACTGTGCAGATGTCTTCATGCAAAGCTCTGGCAGTCCACAATTAACCAGAAGAATCCTGCAGCAAATGTGGTTGGAAAGAAGGGGGGGGGAGACAAGTTTACCCTAAATTTGACGGAACTGCCTATAAATAGCTATAGGACCTTGTCAAGCACATCTTTGCTGTAATTTCTCCTAAAATATCATGTCAGGGGGATTTAGTACCACGTGTGTATTTTCTATCGGAAAATAGCCTCGCTAATACATCTTAAAGATGTCTCACTGCTCTCTGCCTAGCATCTGGAAGGTATGCACGTGGATTTATAAGGCTTATGTGAAGCATAAGTCAGCGGTTAATCCATTTGATTGTAAATCATGTGACTGCGTACCGTGACCACATTAAAACTCTGCCATCAATAAAAAATGGGAAAACTACAGCTAACCTATAATTTTGGTTGACTGAATCGAGCCTATTCCACGGACTCGCATGCATTTGGTCCCAGATCTGTCATACAAAGGAGACGCTTGACAGTCACATCTCAGTTACTTACGAATGACTTACATTTGCAGCTCATGGGGCTCTTCTCCCCCTCAATAGTTATTTGCTTGACCAGAGAAAAAGAGAGAAAACTGAACATTGGCATCACGAAGGGTGCCGACATGGGAGAGGTGACTTTTATCACAGATGCAGCCTTACACTAAAGAAGGAGACGTGAAATAAGGCTAAGGCTTAAACATCTTTGGCAAGACTTGCTTTCTGGTGACTTCGTTCCCCGAAGGAGCGCCAATGTTATATTGAAGGCAAATTTCAAGCAAACACTTAGGTCCACTACTTTGACAGTATGCCAATACCCTCATGCCTGTCAAACCTTAAGACTTAAAGAGGCGATCTACGTATTATTTTTCCTACCATTGTAAGCATCCATTCAGTCAATCTGCCAACTGACCAAGCGGTGGAAAGTCACCCTTTAAATGCAGGCCCTTCCAGCCCTCACGTGCACGATTGCAGCTCCTTGACAACCCACGGGAGAAGAGTGCTGCTGGGATTATTTCCCACACACAAATCAGTAAGCCCGACAAGCATAACCGGCAGCTGGCATGCCACGGCCTATGCGATGCAGTACTGGCTCTTCTAGAGACCACAGATCACGTGGGACCTGCGCAGGGCTCAAGAGATCAAAGTCTAGCCTTTCCATCCAAAGACCCCAGCTGGACTTCCTGTCCTGCGGCAGACCAGCTCCTTCCCAAGCCCTGCTGGCTGACCCTTCCTGCCACTGGGCCGCAAAAGCCCGCAGGCGGGCGACGCGGAGCCAAAACTGCTGACAGCAAAATCGCACCTCGCTGCCCTTGGAAAGGGAAAATGAGTTTTTCCTAGGAAACACGTGCACCACAACTCGCCCCTAGCTTCATGCTGCAGCTCAGCCGAGGTTGTGCGACTGGCACCGCTGAACCATCCCCTCGCTCGTCCCGGCTGAGGCGCCAGAACCAAAGACTGTCATTATCTATCTCTCAGTGTTATAAGTTATTTACTTTCAGATATCTTCCACAAATATTTCCTGCCCCCGTCCCAATTTCAGCACTCCACCTCCCCAGAAGATGTACTTCTAGGCAAGCTACGATCAAAACCTGCACCGTGTGTTGTGCTGCCAACTAGTTTCACTGCAGAAATGGAAAGCTAATTCCTCTCTGGAAGGGGAGTGAGGAAGGCAGTGGCAAGTCCTCTCCAGAGGACTTGGTTCTGAGGGTTTCCCCTTCACATCTCGATGATTTCCTCAGAGGTTCTTCCAAAGACGGCAGTACTCCAACATCAAAGCTAGAGGAAACCACACTGCTGTGCTTCTGTTTGGCTCCTTTATCAGAGGAGCAGAGCTCTGCAGAATACTCAAAGCCTCGCACTAATTAAACATCAGTGTCACTAGGACAGTAATCATTACCTAAGACTCTATTCATGGAAACGCTGTTGCTTCTCCAAGGAAAAGATGCATGACTGGAGAGGGAAGAAAGAAGAGAAGGAGAAGAGAGAGACGTTACCCTGTATTATTCCTTTAAACACACGGAAACAAACCTTAAATTGATTAAGTCTCCCCATCCAGTGTCTAGCATCTATTAGCTGTGAAGAGACAGGCTTCTTAGGGGGAAACAGGCTTTCAAATACACAAAGAAGCAGACTCACACCTCCCCCTCTCATAAATTATACCACAGCCTTCCTTTCTAATCAATTTTATGATTCAGTCAAATACGCCCTGATATTTCGGACTCTGTTAATAATCACCATACGTATGGCCGCACTGCCTCGGTGCAAAACGAGGATGGGCCCGTGTATGTACGTGCACAGTCGCAGAAAAGTGTTGCTATGCTCCTGGGATTTATTCCAAGATAATTGACAGATCTGGCCCTCTCTTCCATGCCTCTGCCTCATTTGAAAATCCCTCGCTCTCCCCTTGCTTCTCTGTTGCACTGTAGCTCCCTTCCTCTCTTGGCAGCTTTTATTTGCATTTCCTAGTTATCCACTTTATCAAGAGTACAGGAAATTGAATCCTGGCCCAATAGTGATCTTTGCATAGCATTGTTCCCATTTTCTGACTTCTTTATTATTATGAATTTCCCGGGCTCTTTTTACAGTCCGCTGGAGACCTGGAAGGAGGTGCCACGATGCCGGACTTCACAGTTTTGTGGTGAGGTCTGTGGTACTTTGTGTTGCCCCAGCACCTACAGCACCGATTAACAAAACTCTCAGATTTCAGACAAAGAAGCCAATAACCTTCAGCCCTGGAAAGGACAGCTTGGAAACCTGAACTGATGTTAGGGGCTCAGCGGTCAACAGCTAAATTATGATGAAAAACCTGTCCTGACCAAGCTCGATCAACATCCCTGCACTGTTCGCACGGATGAAAAAATGCATTCAGCCTGCATGAACTCCGCACATTTGACATCTTCCTAAGTTGTCTTGTGTGGTCTATCTCTTATATGGAAAAAAGCATAAGTAGACCAGAAATCGTCCTGATAAAATTATCTATCTGCATTTCTAATGAAATCTGACTGGTAACTCCGCTTAAGTCTCCCTGTCCGCAGGAGTGCCAATGCACACCCTGCTTCCTTATATCAGTAAAATTCCCCACTCAATCACTTCAGCACGAAATACAGCTTAAAATAAAAACTGTACATCTGAAAAAACAAGCAGACAAAAGATATCCTAAGCATCCTAGGAAAGATCCAGTTTAAAAAGTAGCTGATTTAATCAGAAATGTTTCCAAAAGTTCAATAGCTTATAAAAACACATCTGAAGCCATACAGTTCACTTTCCACATGTCCCTTTCCCCTCATGTCACTAACACCATTTGTTCCTGATGGATTATTTTGACTTTGCCTTCATTTCTCATCTGAAATCATAATCCACTTGTTGATCGGTGCAGACTATTATTCCGTGTGAAAAACAAAGCGTTTTAAGTCTCATCGGAAGAATCAGCAGGAGCATACAAAACACTAAAAATTTTTGGAGCTGCTGTTTATGTCAGGAGCCCCATACAGCAAGCCAAGAGACATGAGAGATTATAAAATTAACAAAGTAGGACAAAGTGGAAATTGCGCATATATCACCTGATATTGAGCCTGATACTTTTCAGAAGGGCAGTAATTCTGTTAAAAAAGAATAAGAATTTCTTTTTTTTCTTTTGAGGTTCGAGATGCCTGATACTTAAGCATAAATATTCAAAAGAAATGCCAAAATAGCAAGATGGGTCAGAAATCTGTTTGGTTCGAACGGGTTGGGGGCCACTCTGCCACGGGTGCCCCAGCAGTCCCCAAACACTGCTGGCCACTGCAGAAGGCAGTGGTGTTTCAGGGGGTTGTGTTTCCCGAGGGAAGCTGGGCAGCATGGCTAATCCCTCTGACAGTCCTCGACGCCCTGGGAGGACGTCTCTGTGCACGGATAGGACACCAACAAATTCCCGCTCCTCACACGCTACCTCGCACTGCAGGCTCGATGGGGGCAGATGCAGTAACGGGGATGGTAAGATGTCCCTGGAGGCTAAACGAGCAAACGAGGCAAGGTGTGCGTGTCTAATGTGGGAACTGCTTGATAGTAACTGCAGGGAATGGGAGGTACCTCGATCCTCACGGGAGTGGAGCGAGTTTCTCAGATTTGCCATAGACAAGAAGAGTCCGCCTGGATAGCTGCTGCAGAGGTGAAACTGAACTGCAAATGCCCGAGTAAGCTTTCTTTCTGATGTTTTTTTTTTTCCACGCGCTCAGAACTGTACATTTGGACCTTTAGGGTGCTTCATGCCAGGCACGAGCACACATTCAAGTAGTAAGGTGGCTTGGTTCTGCAGCATAAAGGGCAGTCATTCAAAACTGAGGGGCCATCACAACACGAGTACTGTAGGGAGTGTGGGAAGCATCAAAACAAATGGCTGGACTGAAATCAGAAGGTATCAAAACGGAGCTATCGGATCCCGAGGAGCACTTCTCAAAAACTGTTGTCTTTAGGTATAAGTTAAATTCTCTTAGGCACCACTTCCGACTGTTTGAAAATTTGCCCCACGGTCATCCTAACAGCTAGCTCGGAGCAACTTATCTGATCCCAGTTTCCATTCTTGTAAGAACCTCTTTAGCTCTTTGAAAAGTTCCTTAGCCGCTGTACTTAGACAGACATTCCCAGCAGTACAACAGACAAGGTGTAATCTCGTAGAGTAACAGCAGGAAATGCCTACTGTGGAATTACACATTGGGATTTTCTTGACGATGTTCTCTGATAGTGCCCTGGCACCTTCTGAACAGGTTTTTGCGGCAAAGAATCGCTAATATAAACATACTTTGTTTACATTGCTCCTCAAAAATCATTGTTCAACATCTTCTAAACATCTGAAAAATCACCAATCAGGCCAACTTCTACAACTTCTAACCCATCCAGATTCCAAGTTCAGAGTTCGAAACACATCCTCTGATTCTAGTTAAATCGCTAGCTCTTAAATCAATGTAATGCTCCAGCTGATGCACTACTGAAGTTTTTAAAAAGAGTACTATGACAGCTTTAAAAGGATTTTAGGGAGGAAAATGCCCAGCAGTTCACCACTCCGTTAATTCCTGTAGAGTATAAGGAGATGAAATAGCCCTTCAGCTTTGAACAAGATCCTCACAATCTAGTGCATTTGATTTAAAAATACTGATGTTTATCTAAATCACGTATTAATAAGAAAAAAGCATTGCCGTACAGCTAGGGTAAGAACACATAACTTTCCAGAACACAACCACAAAAATAAGGAAAGGAAGCTAATTCCTGTGCTTCCCCCCTCTCCACGGTAACTACTATACGTTATAGCCCGCAAATTTTTACCCAACATTGCCATTTACTTATAGCTCTTGAAAACAGGATTTTCTTCCTCAACTATTAGTCTGATAGCTTTTGATGTTGTGGTTGCTTGTGTTGGCAGAAGGTAGTTTGCTGGAAGGCTGTAGGCAGAGTAGTAATTGTAGGGGACAGAAGAACCTCACCTCTGGGGGAGGAACTGAATCTATCAGAGTCGTGATACAATCTGGGTCACAATCACTTAATATATGGTCAGCAACATACGGCACATATAGCACAGACACACACGTGAAGGCTGGGGAACAGAGGGCCTGCCACCATCAAGTGATATATTCCATGACTGGTTTTGTTCACGAGTGCTCCTCAGTGCTTGAGAGCCACGTATTAACTTCCCATACTTTGAAATATTTAGTTGACCAGAGCGAGGGCGCATCAGGGCAAAAGCACGTTTCTTGACAGAAACCTTTTCATCTCAATATATCACTGTCCCCGACGACATTGCTGTAGTAAGGTACGACGTGGCTACGGGGAGAGAAGGCACTACATACACTTCTTCCTTGGTCAGGCGTGCCAGAATGGCATCCCCAGCCCATCATATAAATGTGCACACCCTCAGCTCCGTGAAGAGTGTTTCGATTCTGGAAATCAGGCTATTATGCAAAAAAGTTACAATTGGAACACGTAGCGTGGTTAAAAATGACTCTTTGTCCAAAAGCAAGAGCCCATCAAACTCACCTACCAGAGTTCTTGTTAAGCTCCCCCTTCAGACAAAGCAAACACAAAGGGAAAATAAAGAAAAGGCAAAAAAGGCCTCACCAACAGCTCATCTGCCCTCTTGCTTTCTTACCTACTGGCCACCTGGTTTTAGACAAACATACAAATCTATTTTGAACTCATTCTTAATCCAAATCTAAATAAGGCATCATCATCAGGCCCATCCATAGTTTAAATTCCATATTCCTGTTGTAATAAATCATATATTATCTTTTACGTAAGTAGCATAATAGGTAAGCAAAGTGCTATATATAATTGAGTTCTTGCCCTCAAATACACAAAAGTAGAAACACTGACAGACAGATTACTTTTTCCCCCCCCTCATCATTTTACTTTGAAGTGAAGTCAAGGGTGGCTCACGATCAAGAAGGCACTTGAGCATACGTGTGCGCAGGCCCACAGGAAACGTTAAACACAGTTCAAATAGAAGCGTGGGGATTTCCTCTTAGCTAACTCTATTAGCCATGCTCACTTTTTTCAAGATTAATTTTCCAGAGGAGCCAGAATGATTAGGTTGTCACTGAGCATCAAAGCCACCGGTCATGCAGCAAATACAAAGCAACCCTGTCTACAAAAAAAATTACACTTCAAGTTACAGCCAAAAGCATCTTAAAAACAAACACAAACTGGAAAAAAAGACAGCTTAAGCAAGGAGAACTGTGGAAATGTCTGATGGTGCCGGCACACTTCCTGGGCGCTGCTCAGATGGTAAATCTACCGGAAAATCTGTTGGAAAAAGAAGGGTCGTCCTGCTGCCCTTCCCTACATGGAACAATCAGAGGAAGGTGGAGCGACGTTCCCACTCAGGAAGGTCAGGTGAAGTAAGCTGAGAGGACTATTTTGTTGGGTAGAAAAAAACCTGCAAAACAGTTCCTGCAGCTATAGTGACCAAGCTAAGGCTGTAGAGCAGGCAAGTGCCATGCCTCAGACTGATCCACAGGAGTTGCATAACTGGAAGGCAAACATCAGTCAGAAGGAAAAGATCAGTTTTACCATCAAAATGGAGTTTTCTTGCGTATTGACAGAGTCCATAAACAACAGATACGGACATTCCCTAAATGTTGACACAAGAACAATCCATTTGAATTGGAAGTTTTCCAATTAAAAAAAACAGAGGTGGTGTTTGCCATTTTTGTTTATTTTCCTTTAGTTTTTTCAAATGAAAATACTGATCACATATAGCAATGGTATGACATAAAAAATCTGATCTGTTCTTTTCACCAGTATGGAGATTATCCTATTTCTTCCTTTGCACTGGCTGCAGCAGTACTCGGAAAACGGCTACGAGCAGATGCATACACATGCTTATGGGGCAGAGTCCAGCTCTGAAGGTCCTTCACTCTACGCTGACGGCATCCTGGCTGCATCATGTTCAAGTTCATATCTCACTAGATGTCCCACAGGAGCCTTCAAGTAACCCCTGTGTGTGTCTAAGACTCCAGTGGTGAGCAACGCACAGCCCAAATAATGGAGCTATGGGCCACCTCAATGGAAATGGAAATTTGGACATTTTCCAGTTCTTTGCCTGACTTCTCTTGGCTGAACTGTACCATGCTTCGTAGGGTCAAAATACGAACAAACGCATCATTTCTATATGAAGCTGGCAAAAGGGAATCAAACCAAAGTGCGCACACGCTAAATTGAGAGCATAGGTCTAAGTATCTAATGACTGACTGAAGCCTGGCTTCCAATAAACCAAAACAAAACTCTAAAACCAATGCTGAAATACTCCTCTTGAAATTTCACTTCACCTCTGAGACTGATTTCAGTCCACTGAAACCAAATTGGTAACCTAAACGAGCAATTGTATGCGCTAGTGTTTATGTCTTCATTATTTGGATACAAAACGAAGATTTAAATATAACCTGAGCTGGCCCTTTCTTCCAAGTACCAGTTAGATGTTGTACATACAAGTCTATCAAAAAAAACAAAACAAAACAACCACCACCCCCCCAAAAAAAAACAAAAAACAAAAAACAAACTGTAAAAATTTTATGTAACGTACAACAGACTTGGAAATGTCAATTAAAGTTCCCTACACAAAATTGATTTCTTCCACAAAACCTGCAAATATTAACGCACAGTCACCAAGGATTCTGTCAAACATACATCCTCAAACAATTAAGGATTGAAAAACACCCAAACCAGGGTGATCTCTGGTTCTGGGAGTACTTTCTGCGCTGGCTGTGCTTTGCACAGGTACACTGCTCAGGGAGGGGAGCACATGCAGCTCCTTTCCCGCACCTGCTCACATCGTGCCAAATTAATCACGCTTCTCACAACACCCAAGGGATTTAAGGAGCCTGGGGGATGGCTATGCGGAAAAAAGACAGAGAACGCATTTCCCACGCCCAGGCACGCAAGCTGCTTCTTTGGGTGGGCTCTCCTGGCAAGCAGTCCATTTTCACTGTGCAGCATCCTAACCCCCAGGTATTGCTACTGCCTTTCCCAGAACAGTTTGGAAGCTCATTGCAGGAACACAAGTGTCATCTACATTCATAGCTTTGTCCAGCATCAGCTGAAACCTTCCTCATGAAAACCTCATTAGCTCTTTGAAATTTCGTTAGCTACTGTACTCAGTCATTCACACCAATATGACAGAGAGGTGTAATCTCCTAAATACCAGCAGGAAGTGCCTACTGTCAAATTAAACACGATGATTTACTTTGATGACACCCCGCGACACGATAGGATGCATTTTCACATCAAAGACTTCGCGCTCATTTCTCACGTACTAACTCCTCGGGCAGACAAGCCCTAAGCCCCATTTGCAAAACACAATTCTCGACCTTGAAACCAAAGACTCATCGCGAAGACAGACGTGACCAAACTACTTAATCAAAATAAGAAGCGGGTTCTTCAGACCCTACGAAGCAATGTGGTAATCCTAACTAGCAGTATTTTCTGAGTAATTATACTCTTAGAATAATGATGTTAATAAAAATAACAAATAAGAGGGCACCTGGGATAGTTCTGTCGTGTGTTGAAATTCTAGTACAAGCTTCTGGAATTCATACCAGCGCACAGTTTTTTTAAAAAAAAAGAAAAAAAAAAAAAAAAGACGTTATCTTGAACGTACTTCACAATTCAGCTAAATCAAAGCAAATGTTATTCCCCTGAAGTCTGATTCAATGTCAGTCGATGCTAATGAGCATTAGCTGAATGAGTGAATACCTACGGGCATTCAGCCTTGGTGCCAAAATCACACATGGTATAACTTGTTGATGAATTTGCCTATATGGGTCATCAAGAAAATATTTTCTGCTTCTTTGTAAGAATAACACCGGTTATTTATCTCCCAGGAAAAGTTTTCTACTGAACAATGACAGCTACTATACAGAATTTAGTTCATTCCAATTTTCCTTCTCCAGACACATCACTGTTAGACAAAAGATCTGGCACCAAAGATATTCTGGGAAAGGCTGCAACTTATTAAGGTGAAAATCACATCCACCATTCAACGGTTGCATTGTCAGGAACATCTTTTACTCCTTTTGAACTCAAGTCCTCAGCTGGCTCAACCTTTTGCTTTGGCAGCCCTCTAAAGAAAGGTGATTTTTGGCTACCTTGATAGACTCCAATTTTCCTTTAACCTGTACTTCAGGGAAGCTTGTTTCTTTTCGGTATTCTCTCAAACCTGTGGAATAAGAAATGTTCCCAAGGAACCCCAAGGACGGACTGGCATCTCCAATGATGGAGAGATGGAGAGAACTTGTAATTTCTTTTTTCCCCTTTCCCTTCCTTCCTTTCTCTCTCTCTCTTTTTTTTTTTTTAAGAGTCAAAACCATGTCTTTCCAGCATGGGAATCAAGCACCATTTGCCCCATGATTCCCTGAGAAACCAAAGCCATGTGCTTTCCTCACTGGGAACAATTAGAAAGCTCCAGTCACTGAATGTACACAGGGTTCTTTAATATTCCAGAAATTCACCTCATCTTTTGACTAGTCTAAAGCTGCACCTAGGATTATAACAGGACACCTTGATAAGAATCTTTAAAGCTGGTGCTGCCTATGTGCACGTGACCCCGTGCACAGGCGCTCCTGTGCACGGAGAGGTGGCAACTGAACGGCCCAGCAGCCAGATGTTGTTTCTCTCTTTCTCCCCAGGGGCAGCGGCATGCCCGCCGTTGTGCCTCAAGTCATTCACTCCAGAGATAAAGCGATAGCGGTCTTGACAGTTTCTGCTGTCTCGACAGCACGTGATTCATTGGCTGACCCAGCTGCAGATGCGCTGCCTGCTGCAGCCCTCCATTCCCACTGCTTACCCAAAGAAAACATACAAGAACCAGCAAGTCGGAGGCCTCCATCTCACGGTGCCCTACCCAAATGATAAGGCGAGGAGACTGAGGCATTCCTTTGGTATGCTTTGCCTTGGTATGCTGCTGCCTGAGAAGGAGGGAGCCCGTGCCCAGCCCCACTTGGAGCCAGCTTCCCTTGGGGTCGGTAGCCCGTGTGACCCTCCCAGGCGAGGGGCAGCAGCATGGCTGTTCCCGGCTGTGCAGCCGACGGAGTGAGAGACAGCAGCTATCGGACACTGCATCAGTATTCGACAAGGACACGAGAGGGAGAATTGGTACAAAATGGCAGGGTTGAGGGAGAGATGGACTAGATTCTCCTCCACACACATGGTGTTTACACCGAGAACCAGTTATCGCAGAGCCAAAACGGTCAGCGTTTCCGTCTAGCTGCAGCAACCACCTGTGCCAATTTTTGACTTTGTGTCTGAAAACCCAGTGAAGAGAAATCTCTCCCTCTTGTCCCTCCTGCCCTTTTTTTCTTCCATGTGCCCTCTCGGCTTGGTGTGTTTTTGTATTTACGGCAGTCACGCAGCCCACAGACCTAGAACTCTTAAGGAGTAAAGTTTGGGGACTCTGCATAAACATGGCAATAGCTATGGAAGGAAGGGGTTAAGGATGGATTTTGTTCACTGTTCTAATTGCCCCATCTGCCATCAGCCTATTGACCAGAAGCATAACAATGGACCTACCATGCCAAACACTTAAAATTAGAAACATCTGAAACGCCTCTCACCCACTGAATGTTTTGAGAGTTTTTCTATGTGCCAAATAGTGGTGCAGTTTCATCCTTTAGAACTTCAGCAGAGCTTCTGAAAATAGCTTAGAAGCCCAGCTAAGATGAAAATATGCTATTAGCCATTGCTATTATCCCGGCCCAACCAAACGCACAAGTCCTTTTGTCTTTGCTGACTACGCGACAGCTACAGATTTTGTATTCGCCCATTTTAAGCACTTCAAAACATTTATGTGAGGGTCTTGACAATCTTCCAGTAAAAAGCAGCTGTCAAAACGTATCGTACAATATACTAGCAGACCTCCTCTACACTGTTGCTATAATTAGGTGGGGGTTTTTTTTGTTTGTTTTTGGGGGGTTTTTTTGTTGTTGGTTTTTGTTTTTTTTTTTGGCTCGAAAGCAACTTGCAAAGAATATAATTTTCAGTTTGACTAAATAAAATGTTGGGAGCACATCAGGTCCGTATGTATATTTCAGTTTGAGAAGAACGTGTTCAGTTTAAAAGCAAGCAAGCAGCAGAGTTGGTGGTAATTCATTTTACCTTTCACAGCTTCTGAAAGCCAAACCCTCAGAGTAACTACAGTTCACAACATACGCAGGAATTTGGGACCTCCCTCCCAAGTGAGCTCAGCATCCACATTGTCCCTTTCAGGGCAGCACTTCGTAGGGAGCAGCTCTGAAGAAGCTTTTACCCTCCAACTCTCTTCTGACACTTTCTTGACTTCAGTGAAATAGAGAATTCAACTCCCCACCTCAATGGCCACAACAAATTACAGGGAAAAGGGCACATCTCCTATTAGGGTCTGCCTGTTTGTGGTGCTCTTGTAACACAAAATACCAATGAACAAGGCTTAACTGCCTTTATGGATGCTCTGTGTCGATGCAAGTATGCAAAAGCGCCAGAGGTTACTGGGGAGCCCGGCTCCAAAAGCATACGTGAGCGCATTTTTTGAGAGCTATGTTTAATGGGGCTTCTTTTTCAAAAGCCTTGGCCAAACGCACCCCGATACAAGCACGCTGAAGCCTAGGGTCCTACAGGAGCCAGTCTGACCCTGCGCTGCATGGCCTCGCAGCCTCTTCTTAGGCCAAATGCCCATCAGTGTCCCACAAAGTTTTAACCAAGGCACAAAAACAGTTTCAAAGTGCAGTTGGTTTTTTCAGTAATTCTTCAGGTGCAACGTACAAGTGAGCCTTGCCGGCATCAGGACAAGAACTACACTCTGACTCAGAGTTACGGTTTCTCCCACCTTCACACAGAAGAAAAAGCTGTGAGGTTTTGTTATTTGTGTTTTTCCTAACATTTCCCCGTTTTCTCAGTAATTGCCCCAGTCTCCAACCCTGCAGGGTCACTGCTTTTACTTGCTCCAGCCCTACCCTACCTCCTCATCTCCCGCTCTCTCTTCCCCCCCTGCCTTTTCTCCTCCTGTATTCTCTCATGTTTCTCTCACGTTCAGAATGTTCCTATCTTTACGTTGCTGAAAACACACTAGTTCCTTTCTACTTCCTGTTCACAATGTCATGCTTTAAAAAATAAAATAAAAGGAATTGAAAATCATTCATCTTTTAAAAAAAAATCAAAAAAACTCTAATTTTTCCACCTGTGGCTTGTTTTTGGCTGTTTGGTCGGTTTGCATTTTTTTAAATTCCTCTGCTTTTCAGCGCACGCCTCCGAAGAAGTGCATTTGCAAACTGAAGGTGACATTCTTTTGGAGTTATTTATCAGAGACATGAGTAGCGTGATAAACCACGAGGACTTTTCCCCATCCAGGCTCTCCTCTTTGTCTTCTCTTCCTCCAGCTCAGTCCACCAAATCATTGTTTCCTAACCGTCAACTTTCACACCCTTATGGTCTGTTTTTTGCTAGGTTTATTTCTCCAGCATCAGAGCTGTTCAAGTCACCGATTTGCTCCTCAGAACCAAGTCTCTCTGCAACTTCAACTGGCTCCTCCACCCACCGATTCCTCCTCATGTGGGGAACAGCAAAGTTCGTGTGAAAGTTCAACCCCAAACCGCAATGCTCATCCCACAACATCAGTGTAGGTCTTCACTCGCTTTGGACAGAGCCTGCCGTTTGCTGAACAATCCCAGCCACTGCTGCTGCTATCCCAGAATACTTCCTTTGATTACTCAGACTGCTAAACAAAGGGATCATGATTTACATTTGCTTAACAACATTTATCATAAGTGCTCAGTGGGGACCTACACACACTATTCGTGTACATTTCCAGACCAGAGGGAGGGGAGAAAACCTTACGCTGTAGAAAAGACCAAGAAAGGCCAGATGCCAGGTCATCGAGACTGTGAAGAGGACACTGAACCAAAACGTTAGAATAACAGACCCCTCATTTCATTGCCAAAGAGAATGTGCAGATGTTAAATTCTGCAGAAAGCCTTCAGCAGGATATGGCAATAGGCTCTGAGTTCAACTACCTTCCTCCCCGCTTTTAACAAGCTAAAAAGGGTCAGACTCAATGGCAGTGCTTACGCAGAGACTGATTATTTCTGTTTTTTTTCTGTTAAAAGGAGACAAGTGGATGAACGATGCTTCCACCCTCCCACTTACCAAGGACACGCTCTCTTAGGAAGTTGCACCAAAGCAGTGATGTCTGCTGTCTGCATTAGTTCTTCTAGCAACAAAACAGAGCAAGACAAAGGAGTCGGAAATGAGAAGGGAACCTGGTCCTTGACAGGCTATTTTACGTTGGCAAAGGAGTTCCGGGTAAGGTTACTGTTGTAGATGTTGGCTTTTTAATCCAGAAAAGGATGACTGTTTGGTTAGGATAGAAGAAACAGGGCAAAAGTCATTGGTTCTTGTAATAGAGGGAAGTTTGGGAGTTTTGCAGGGCTCTGTGCTAGGATCTGTGTGGTTAAACAAGCACATAGATGCCCTGGAAGAAGGGGTGATGTGAAGCAGTGATAAAGCCTGCTGATGAGACCAAGTCGTTGAGGTTAACAGGGGCTCCAGCTGCAGTCACTCCACCTCCCCACAGTCAAACATCAGGAGACAAATCACAGATACAAAATGGCTTCTGTACAAAGAATGTATGAGTAGACTAAGATGATGTGAGCCAGTATGACAGAATGTCCTGGAAAGGGATTTACACTTCACTAGTCCAAGGAAGAACTATCGACCATGACATGAGACTACCAAGTTCAGAGCTAGCAAAGGGAAAGGCTCCTTGTGCAAGGGATAATGAATCTGTAGCACTCCCAGTCACCATACGTGGACACCAGAAATTTGCTGATATTCAAGAAATGGCTGGACAAAGGCGGGGGAAATAAAGCCCCAGGAAGTTACCGAGTCCCCTCTGTCTCCCAGAAACCTCTATTTTACCACTCAGATAAAACTGGGGACAGCTAATAATAAAGAATTGAATTCCCTAAATATAATCTCCTAGCTGTTCTAGCTGGGCAAGAAGCTAAATGCAGAGAGAAAAACAAGTGGGCAGTGAACGTCCATCTACAACCCGAGAATGCCAGTACCAAGTAACTTGCACTGCCTCATTTTTTTTCCTAGCAAATGTATTTTCAGACAAGTAGACCGAAACAATGAGTAACTTTGAAAATATACACAAGAATCTATCCTAAACAGGCTATATAAACATGTTAAAGCAGTCCACAGCCACTTTGAACCTCAGCCTGATCCTACATAATACATCAGCACCGTATACTGCACAACTCTCCAATCTTGCCAGTTCTAGGGGTGTGTTTTTATGCTGACAAACTGCCCTCTAATAATCTTTCCTTCATATTTAACGAGATAGCTTTCTCCTCCATTTCTTCAGTTTATTTTTCATTTTGCGTAAAAAAAATCCCTTATATTCACTCTTCAGCTCCTCTGAACTAGTCTTACTCTTTCACTAGGCAAAACAGAACATCAGTAACGCGCCAAGTAAAACCTTGTTATAAGCCACTGCTTTCTTCTTGGGAGCGAGCGTGAATCCCTCCTAAGCCAAGACTCCTGATACCTCTGCTACCCACTCAAAAATGCAGTCCTACTCGTCAAGCATATGTTGCGAAGTAGACGTGGCTTTAATCTTCATTTGGATTCATCCCATGCTTAGTCATTTCCTTCTGTCAATAGTATTCCATATCCTCACTTTTTTTATTTCAAAATCTGATACGGTTTTGAGTTAGGCAGCTTCAAAAGTAATTCAAAAGTCCTCAACAGTAAGGAGACTCATTAGCCTTTATGTCTCGCTCTAGTACATGAATATACAAAATCAATATAATAAGCTATTTTACTAGAGAAATAGGGAATTTTCGGGTGATTACAAAAGGCAGACAGCCTGTCGCTTCAGGGAATATAGGGACCTTAACTCTTTTTTGGTGAGCTCGGGGTTTTGGGGTTCTCTGTGTTTTGTTTTGGTTTTGGGGTGTTCCTATTAGTTTATTTAAATGACAGCCTAAGTACTTATGTTGTATATCTTGAGAGGTGGTCTTGCGGCAAAGCGTCGTAGAAGCATCATAAATAGACCCCTGCATTCCAAACCCATCTAAAACATGCCCAGGCTTATCTCATAAGATACAATTCCACTCTCATTTTTCATAGCAGATAAATGCCAACAATGGCAGCTTCCTTATAGAAGCCCTTGTACTTGTGCTGTCTCATCACTCGGACAGTTTTGTAGAAGCTCGAGGCTGCGACATTATGAGCTGCTCTGAGGCATTAGGAAGACCGCATACACCTGCGGCCACGGGCATTTTCCTCATTGCTGCCAGAAGGCCTTCCAGTTCAAAACTTCCGTGACTATCTCTTGCGCGTGAAGTTGCATGCAAACACAATCGCATCAACTCTTGAGTCGCCACTGATCATTTTGACACTGCTACTGCTTACACAGCAACGGCAGAAAGTGTGAATAAAGCTGTCTCAAAAGCAAAGCACCACTTTTTACCAGCTGAGTCACTTCTACCCCTCTTGTCCGAGTTATCGTTCACATGGGGTAGTTCTGGAAGTCCAAAAGCAATACAAATCAACAGGATGTACCACAATCTAGTAAGGATCTGTCTAGTGTACAGCACTGCAGAACCATCAGACTCGCAAATAAAATGGGAAAGGTACAAACAAACCGCTATCCTTAGGATAAAATACATGCCTATTCCTGTTAGTCATATCTACTTGTTAATCATCTGTATCGCTGTGTGCATGTCACTCACCCACCACCCGCAGACGGACAAGCCCATCCCCGCGGTTGGTGTACACGAACGCAGTGCTGTCCAGATAAGTGGAAACGGGCCAGGTGACAGGGACCATGCCTCGTCTGCATCCCCTTGGCTGCAGCAGGCGGGTACCAAAACAGTCAATGCTGTTGGTTACCAACCTGGAAAAGCCCTTCAAAGTTCTCAACCAATTCTACGACTCATGCCTTTTCGTCGGAATAGTATCTGTTTACCATCACGTAGTGGTAGAGACACCGGGCATTTCTGATATTTGAATTCCTCGTGGAATGTGTTCAGACAACTAATTGCGGCTAGTCACTTTTGCATCTTTACTTTTAAAACATCGGTATACACATAACTGCAGAACGCTCTAAATGGCAAAATATACCTCCACAGCTTTCCTATGAACTGGCTTAACTCAACCATTTATTCATAAGAACCAAAACCTGCAAGAAATGACACAATTTTTATAATGGAGATTTTTAACCGGGGCCTCGTAACAAATTAGCCTGTGCTCTGTCTGTGGCCTGGTAATTATGCTACATTTCTATTACTGCTCATTTATTTTTTCCATTCAATTAAAAGTCTGCTTTTGGGCATGAGGAGAAGACAAGGAATACTTGCTCACTGGTATCAACAAGGAGAGAAAAATGGCGCTGGCTTCCCATTCAGCATGGGGAGCCCCAACCCAAAACAATATTGAGTGGACTGTCAAACATTTATACCTCTCGTGGCCCTGAAAGGTATGATAAACAGAGAGGAGGGCCTCGCAGCACAGCGGTACTGACAGAAACACCCACTTCGTAATTAACTGCTGTTTTACTAGACCAGCTCAAAGATTTAACATGTTTTCTTCTGCTCCCTCGGTTAGTCCTATCCTAAATCCTAGCCAACTTGGCCAGGTGGCCCCACATCAGCGAAGAAAACCAGAGACATATTTGGTGGGGATCCACCGTGGTGTTTGCAATCCCGGCACCCAGCTGCCCTGTGGGGAGGGAGGGGAGAAGGCAGAAGGCACCCATTTCCCAGGATCAGTCCTCGAGCTCTTGGACATCATTGTATGGGGAAATTCCTGGGGTGTCTGAACAAGGAAGATAAGAATTTATCTCTTGGGTTTTTACTAGCATAGCCCTAAAGATACAGGTATTTTAGGCTTATGCAAATTGAACTATATGCAAAGTCCAGAGCACTCGATGGATTTTGACCCCTTTCTGGCAACACTATTGACAAAGCAGCACCTGCTCCAAGCTAAGACCTCGGGCCTCATTCCACGGGTGAATATAGCAGATGAGCAGAGCATCAAAATAAAGGGATTCGCATCATTCAGTACCTCATCCCTACAACTGACAGCATGAAGGCAGTGTCCCCTGGGGGAACAGGGCACCGGCAGCACAGCCAGGATGCGGTGGATTAGAGGAACAGAGCACTGAATACTGCAGGATCCAGTCAGACATTTCCTATCCTGTTTTCAGGGTGAACAAAACCTACACCGTGGTCCGCATTTTTCACTGGACCGAACCTGGCTTTTTTTTCTGCCACTAAAACATATTCTTTAACTTCAGTAATTTGCAACTGTTGTACGTATAGATGTGTCAATGTTCCTGCTACAGATTAGTTTGCAAAATAATTAAGGATCGAGTACTAGAGTTTTAATCAAGTTCCACTGAACCTAATGAGAAATTTACTTGAATAAGAATGAAACTCGATTGATTTGACACGTGGATTTCACCATGAAAAGCTCAAACTGATGTCCCCCACCTCACCATACACAGGCATCGTTGTCAGTCCTTCAGCTTCACGACTTGGGGGTGACTCAGCACAATGCCCGACGTGGGTGCACGGTACGTAACAGGCATCCAGAAGAGCAGGCATGGGTCCGCTTGTGGTTAGGAGAGCCCTGTCACACCCGGATCAGCTGTTGTTTTTTCAAAGATGCTTAGAAAAGATGACTTGAGAATCTGCAATTACCGAGCATGAAATTGCATCTTCACGCTTGCGCTATTACAAGGATTCCAGTTGCGTTCCAGGAAACGAACGCTGGAAAGGCAGGAACGGTTACGATGAGCTTCACGTGCCGTTCGCAGGGCCAAATTCACCCTTGTTATCATTCCGATGACTTTACTGCAGCTATACCAGAGATGATTTAGGTTCAGTGAATTCCACAGATGCGTGAAATAAAAAGGGGTTTTGTGCAAATGACGCAATCGTGCCCTGTGTCTATCTCTGAGCATTTTCCAAGTCTGGGAGGCCAGGAAGACATCGCAAAGTCTGCAAGGAGCGTTGCTAATCATGCATGCGGCAGAACACCTCGCCAGCTCTCATCTGCCCAGAGGGAGAGCAGAAAACGGAGCCTGGGAAGCTCAAAACAGAGAGGCGACAGAGGCTGCTGGGGTAATGGCTTCCCCGCTGGCTGCCATTTCTGCTTCCTAAAGGGGAAGTGAATCGCACATCACCTATGGCATCATTTCAACTTCCCTCCCAACTCGCTTGTTGGGCCACAAGCGGGAGCACAGGAAAGATCCATCCACTCTCCACCAATTCCCTTCCAGGGAGCACGGGGAGCTGCCGTTCCTTTCCGCATGCACCCACCCACACCTCTGACAGATACGGTGACCAACTGGGTCCCTACCACTGCAACAAATAGAGCACATGTGCTTTGCGGGGAGGGAACAAGTTAGCTGTCAGTAACACACTTGGCATCGTCCTAAAAGCAGATGAATGCAAATGTCTGACTTGTAAGCCAAGCACAAAGATGTGAAAAGGCAGATTGTACAGATAGAGCTCTGGCGCAGAAGTCACGGTGCTGTATAGCACACCAGAAGGCTTTAATTACGCAGATCTCTTTCAAGGTCTGGTTTGAAAGCGGACAAAAGCTTATAGGCAGTTGGGAGGTATTCTCTTCCTGCAAAAAGTGTTGAGAGTGTCTGAAGCAAGGAAAACATCTGAAACATAAATTAAATGAAAACCACTAACCCCACGAGTTGGATCTTTTCTTGCCTGTTCTTTTGTTTCTTAATCCCTTTTTTCCCCCTTCACATCTGCCTCTGGCTCACCATTATCCCCTTGCTTCCATAACACTCTGTTATTTCTTCCTGGAGCTTCTTTCTCCACTGTTCTCCTCTATCTATTTTATTCCCTTTCATTCCTTGAAAAACAGCACCTCTTTATCCTGAACCATTTGCTCTCGTTTATGCAGCTCAGTGTCTTCCCAGATCTGAGGATCTCTTAGTTCTCTCTCCTGCTTTCCTAACCACACACTCATCCAAGCCTCCTTTGCTCCACAACCCCACGAGGAGTCAGGCCCAGCAGAGCACGTAGGAGCTAGCAGGCAGCTCAGCAAACGCCATAGGAAAGGGATGCTTGTACTACGCAGGAAGCAGCTGGTCAACTTGCAGATAACTCCCTCAACTTCACCTTCGTCCAGCCAAGAAGCACTAGCACAGCTCTGCCTCTGCGACCACAAGGGAGAAGAACAATGTGCTATCAGAGCAGAAAGAGAAGAAAAGGAAAATTGTCTCTCTCTCCTCTGCAAGATACCTGCCCTTACCATTCCCGTGCCACTGCCTGCCAAGGCACCCTGGTGGGAATTGTTTGACACAATGACTACAGGGTAAAACACTTCAGAGGCTGGGACGACACCTTTTCTCCATTAGTCCCAATAACAGGAATAAAATGCGCTCTCTCCAAAACATCAGTAGCAGGTCCCTTATCTTCCTGTGGACCAACTATTGAGACATCTTTACCAGCTCCTACATACACACGCATCAGACTATTTCCTTATCTGAACCCAAGCCAAGCAATACCTGGTGAGTTACAGAAGTACACGCTACATCAGTCTTACATTAACTCTAGAAGTCAAACACATCATTCTTATTCCAAAGAACTAACTTCAAGTGTGACTTCGGAAATGCTCAGGTCTCAGCACCAGGTACGCTGCAGCATTTCTTATCAATCTGAATTTCTAATATATTGTCACGGAGTATTACAGCTGGCAAAAGTAACTTGAGGCTGGCAGAAATGGTTTTGACTGCAACATTGAAATATAAAGAAAAACATCCCCATCCAGAACCATCATCTACGTGTACAAGACGCAAATTCTTTCACAGAGTGCCCATGTACTCAGATGGCATAAACTGTAGTATTTCTTGTGTTGAGTCAGTGTGTTCGTAATCTCCCGGTCAGCCCACTTACCGGAATACTTTGGTGTGTTCCAATAATAAAACTGCACATTCAAACCTCTTCTCACTCTCCTCCGTTTATTTATAAGTTACACAAGTATGCTTAATTATTAGAAACATACACTGGAATTCACCATAGCTTCTACCCCCGCTTATGGGCAAGCCAAAAATCTCTCTCACAGAATGCAGTGCCAAAGCATTAAGCAGCTGGAGGAAAAGGAAAACAAGGCAGAGTCTTTCCCCGCCGGCAAGCCAGGCAGAGCTCTTCAGAGTCCAGATCCAGAACAACTTGCTTTCAAGCTTCACACTGATTTCAGCGTTAAGTCCTCTTAACCTGAATGGAGTGCAGCTACTTAAACCTTACAAGGAGCTGCTTCTCCACTCTCCAGCCTGTATAAATATATACAGTATATTTTCAGGGGACATCTCAGAGACCGGAGAGCCATTTCTAAATGTCAGCAGACTTGATGGTAACCTTTTTCAATGAGTTATATGAAAACATAGAAGGTAAAAGGTAAACTTAAGTCTATCCTGGAGGAGATACCATGCACAGCAGCTGCTTTGAAATGTCCTGAAAGAGAGAGACATCAGCAGTGATTTCCTGGAGGCAAAAGAGGAAAACTCACAGCTTACTCATGTGCTTCTGTCCTAATGACCACGACCAGAGTTGAGTTTTCAGGAGAACGGTCTAAATAAATATTTGGTTTAGACCTGGTTTAAAAATCCCCTGATACTGAGAGACTAAGGAATATCATAAAACAGGGATAAAATTCAGGTGCTTGCAGACCGGCACGTACACTTGAAAGGAGTGGACGGCAAGAACAGAAACAGCGGAAGGCAGGATGCTCTTTATGGAAGGAATACCTCTTATCTGGCCGAGTGGAAGCAGGATAGAAAAAGATGCCTTGAGAAGTATGTTCTTGGCCACTCTCTTAACCGGCAAGACGAAAATGATCCAGCTCGAGCCTCGTCTGTTCACAATTACTGGATCTCATGTACTTCTCAAACAGGTTAGTATTCCAGGTTTGTTACAAAACCCAGACTCCTGACACCCAAGAAAATCAAACATGTTGTAAAATGGCTGGCTAGTGGGTAGTCTGTCTCCAAAAATCACAAAGCAAACTAAATGGAAAAACACAAAACTTAGTAGCTACAAAATAAAAGTATCCGTGTGTGAATGACAGTCACTTTTCCATCCATACAGAAGAAACGGAAGCGGCATTTAATGTTCCAGGGTGGACTTTGGCTCATCTGTTGGCTTGTTTTCTACCAGAACGGATCACTTTTGGTATGTCAGATAATGCCACCTTTCAGTTGTAGTACAGTATCACTAGGAATGAACTTGACAAGTTTAATTCATTGTTATTCATCACAAGCATAAAGAATAGGTGAATAAGCACAAGTCCTCTATTCTTCTTATTTTAAAAAAAAGCACATAGATCAAATCTTAGCTAGTGTAAATCAGCTTACCAAAGGCAACGGAAAATCACCTCGCACAAGCCGAGCATGTGATTCTGTTCTTAAAAAAAAAGAAAACAACCACACCTGCTATTAGTCCACAAGCCCTTGTTTTGAAAGGCATTAAACTCACTCACAGACACAGGGTTGGTTTCCGCCCCTCCCCGCCATTGGAAACAATCACATAAGCACATGAAAAGGCACAGGTACCAGACTTCAAAAAGGAAGTCCCACAGGAGGTTATTCCCTTCTGTTGTGGAAGAGGGCAACAAAGATGAGCACAGTTGTCCCTCCTTGACTCAAAACCAACCAAAACTGCTCCTCTTTTTTCATAAAAACTCTCCTTTTTCCTCCACATCCGCATTGTGCGTATTCAGGATAAAGCAGAGGTAAAAACTCATGCCTACACCACAGCAATCCGTCCTGAACGAGGCTGACCCGAGTGAGCTCAGCAGAAACAAGTCCGCACAACTGGGCTGCAGGCAAACGAGAGCTCTAACTTTATTTCTATATGCAGGATTTAAATTAAGTCTTGAGACAGACATCTTTCTGCATTAAGGCAGATTTGCCTTTCAAAGAATTACCTGTTTATTCACAAAGTCACCCATTACCAAACCCATCCCTTTGCATTATACGAAGTTGTAAAAGCTACCAATATAGAACTGAATCTCCCCCTTTTTTTTTTTTTTTAATAAACCACCATTTTCCCATGAAGCTGGGACATTTTTCTCCCAAAATGCCTTCGCGCTTTCACTTACTGTACATAATCAGCTTCCCACTTCTTTTTTTTAATTACCGAACAAGTAATTTTTCTACAGAGTGGCATCTCATAGCAGGCGTGAGCACAACATACACAACTCGATGCCACAACTCCTGAACATCATGCAAGCCACAGAAGTGTTACCAAAATGTATAATGAGGCAACTGTACTGACTTCAGTGCCGTGCCTTATGCTGGCACATCCCTTCCCTGTGTTCGTTTGTCTTTTCTGTCCATTTCCGATTCAAACACAGGTGGCACACAAGCAGAGCAAAACTTTGCTTTTAAACTCTTTCAGGTAGACATGGTATTTATTCCGTGTCATTTGATTAATCCTCCTAAGAGAAAGTAACAAGTCCACAGGTTTAAGAGAGCATTCGTGTCAACCCCGGAGATGCTACACCTACAGCTCATAGCACAGCTGCTGGGCAGGAGCATCTGCCATGGGGAACTGTGATATACCTTCCATTACTGGTGAGAGGGTCGGTGTTAAACATACAAGTAAGCTACGCTCCACGCTAATTTATGTTTCTAAATGCCTAACTGTATGGTGTACGGTTAGATATTGTGAACGCCTACACTTAATGTATGTGCACAAGACATTACAGTCATCTACTTTGGAGCAGATAAATGAATAACTGCTGAAAGATCACATCAAAAGAAAAGAATTTTCAGTCTTCCCAACGAGAGCAGATGGAGAGAAGTACTTCAGCACATCTCTTTCATAAGCAACTTGGTGCTGAGCGAGAGCTCGGATTGTGAACACACATCAAAAGTGGTAATGCACATCCTCTGTCAAGGGAGGAGGTTTAATCCTAACCCATTCTTTTCACAGCTTCCCGGCCTGAGCTCATTCAGGATGGAGAGTTATGTCAGCTGCAGGCCAGTCTTCTTTCCTCACAGACATTGTGTAATTCAGTCTAGGGCAGCAGTAGAGATGAAGAAGTGGTATAAAAATAGAGTTGGTTAATAACTGCAACTAGTTAAAGCCTTAACCTTTGAAGGTATGAAAGAAATTAACTAAAATCATACCCTGTAATGAGACAATCGCAACTTATTAGGTATACTGGATGCTACAAACTAGACGTAAGACCAAACCGATCTCAATCTCCGGAACCCACAAGTACGTAACACCGATAGCTCCCATAGCCATTTCTCTATCCCAGTACGTTACCAGGATCAACCGCATCTAAAAGCAGAGTGGTGCCTCCAAAAATGGATTTGATCTCACTGGGTCCACCTCTGAGATTCAGAGGCCCGAAACCAAAATGGGGACAAGAGGAGTTCACGCTACGGCACTCAAGGGACGCTAGTAAGAGTGGATCTGGAAGGACTCATCAACACTTCTGCTATTTCAAACCCAAACAGTAAATGCCATTATGCAATGTGGTTTGGCAAACTTCGAGCACCAATATTTAGGCAGGTTGGGTTTATTATTAGAGCCATTCACGTGGCAGTGACCCAAACCGGTGTCTGAGTTTGGGGGCACTGTCATAGTAGAATCCCTCTTAAAACGGCCAAGATTTTTCTAAGAACTACCTCAGAAGGGGCAGCAATTATCTGTCCGGCAGCTTCCATCTTTTTGGAACGCAACAGTTTTTTCACATGAAAATTTGTATTGCAGCATCTCTCCATTCACAGGGATGCTTCAGGTGGAGCAAGCACAGAGGGATGCGGCAGCAGCATCTTTTAGGACAGTAACACTGACAGTACAAGGAACAGCCTTGGCTGTTTTACCCCAAAACAAAGTTTGACTCTGCTAATCTTGACAGAAATGAAGTACGATGGGTAGGGACTGATAAGAAGTAAAAGGCATAATGCAGCTTTTCATGGATTTCCTTTCGGTGTCAAAGGATTTAATACCTCATATTTTCCATCCTTGCTCAGATTCAGAGTCCTTAGCCCTCACAAGATGAATGTTTCCCCCTTCCTCAAAGTAAAGCTTTTTTTTGCTGTTTTGAAACGTATCCCAAGTTGTCACTAACAACAGACCAATCTTCTGGTGACCACAGAATGAGATGGACGACTGCAGTAAGATAGTTCAAATGTCTTAATTGTAAACAGTATTCCATTGTGTTCTCATTTATGTAAGACAGCTCTCGCTATATACCCCACTGTATAAAAATACCCAGTGAGTACAGTGACCACCCAGAAGTGAAGGACTGAATTCCAAGAGGTTGCGGGGGGGAACAGAGTTTAGTTACACACGTGTTCTTGTTTATATAATTCTTTAGCAAAATTCAATTGAGCTTTAAGAAAATAAAATTAAATATTGATGTCAACAAAATGCAAATTTCCAGAACATCTGTGTGTTGGAAAAATATAATCACGCTAATCAGAGCGCTGGATTAAACTACAATTGCAGTAGTCAGATTTAAACAGAAAGAAGAATATTTTTTACTTTTTTTTCCAAAGTGGAAAGTCCTATAAGATACGTTACAGAAGTAAAATGTACTGCTTTTAAGTAAACCAAAACTACGGAGTAGCTTAGTCTGATCTCCTTACACCAGTCTGCATGTGCATTACCGTTACTCCACTGAAGACAACAGATTTCCTCTTGTCTGAGTGGCGAACAGTTATTCCCTATTGTTTGTAGCACAGTGGTGTATTGAAAAGACCTCTTATACACAAATGTTTTTTAAAATCTCGCAGACACAACTGAAAAGATAAATATAGCTCATCCCATTTCACAGAAAAAAAGCAGTTACAGATTAATAACTGTTAAACTGAAATAGCTATAAACTGATAGAAATCCACTGGCTTAAGTGCAGTGCTTTCAAACCGTACCACTGAGAAAATCACCTTCATCAGCTGGCCATGAAAGCAGGAGAAAATTGGGATCTGCTGCCAGAAACTAGCGGATGAAACCAGCCATCCTGTGGTGAGAGGATTGAAGCAGACGTCAAGACCACATTTTTATTCCTAATTTGGTCCAGTATGTCTTCTAATTGCATAAAATAAGATGATGCCCACATTTTTATCTATCAATCACTCGGTCAAGCAACCAAAGAAAAAAACCCAGCATCTGAATTTCGTACGTCCTTGAACTCCCTTGCACTTGTCTGGAAATGAGCTATCATAGAAACCTTTGTTTATCCTGTCATCAGAGAATCTGAGAACTTCTATTCCTTAACTTCTTTATTGTCAAAATCACCCTGGTAAAAACTCACCTAAGACAGAGACATCTTATTAATGTCTCATTTTACAGATTAGGAGAAGAGAGTATAATCCACATGACCGTTCCTAATCCCCTTACCCACTGTGTCATTATCTGACACAAAATACTGGAGAGGGAGCTCAGTGCTTTTACAAGCTAGGAAATTAAGAGAAAATGACCTAACGACCGTACTGATATGTTCTGAAGGAACACACAAGCTTCTATGAAATGTTGCTTTGGTGAGTACTACATTATCTTTTCAGTACTACCCAAGATTACGGTGATGGAGTCATAATGGGAGAGTGCGTCAGCAATTCTCAGAGCACCAGAAGACTGATAAAAAAAGCAGGTTTCATTCACTCTTCAGATGTTTATCTGGAATTACCTGTGGACGCTCGCCTTGGCCTCAGCATCCTCCCTCTTCCACTCAGCTCCTCTCCCCTCATCAATCTCTCAGACATTTCCATCCTGCTTGTCTTAAAAAGTAAGCCTATCAGCTAGTTAATCCAGCCTAGCGCATTAACAGCCCCGTTCGGTTTTAGCATGGTTTCCTCCTCTCAGCCCCACAAACCCGTGTTTTTACAACATACAGCTCTGAAGAGCCCCGGCCCGTGACGGGGTGCTATAGTAATACCAACGGGAAATAAGACACCAGCATTACTGACCCTCAACAGAAACCCAACCTGTGACACTGTCCTAACATTCAGGCACTTGTCCCGTGTCAGCAGAAACGGTCTTTACCTAAAAAATGGCACTGTCATGAGAACACATGGTAAAGACTTTGTTCTGCAGCAGCGTTTATCAAATGCTGCTGTAATGGCAATACCGCAGCCATGGCATCAGGCCTGCGTGAGACCACGGAGGTTCGGCTGGTGTGGACACAACTTCTCACTGACACTTGGAGCAGAAAACAGCACAGTGGTTCTAATCCCACATACAGGCAACGTTCCCATTGACGTCAAACATAAATATCAGAGAGTTCAGCTGTGTAAGCCTTCTGCAGTGTTGAAAACAAGTATATTTTCAGTACTAAATGCTTGGCATGTTCTTAAAGGGAGTTCAGATGAAGCCTCAAAGGCAGGTCCTTCCAAACAAGAACTTGCCGCCGTACCAACCGTTCAGCTGAACAATGTTCCTGCCTATGTCAAGACATCGGAGCATCAGGCCAAGCCACAGTACAACAAGCATCTCACCAGTCGTGTAATCCTTCTCTAGCCTGCTGTCCTATCTCAGCTGTTAATTCTGTGTCACACAGAGAAGCAGTAACTGCATGCAAAGGCACTGCAGGTATGGTATCGTAAGATTTTTGGGCACCACCTAATGAGTCACCCCTATGTGCTACACAGAAGACATGACCACCTGCTTCTCTCCCGTTGATTGCATTAACTGTTACATACATTTACATTTTGGAGGCTAAAAGGCAATCGTAAACAAAACAGACATCTGTCACGTTGCCCTGTAAGCCACAGAACACGGCAGACTTTTAAGCCAGGGCAAATGCATTGTGCATAAGCAGACCCTGCACCTCTACCACATCCCACGCTCCGCATGTGCACGGACATGCCTGTCACAGCAGCCAACTAGAAGAAAACACTTCCAGGCTCCTTTAGGAGCAGTCAGTATAGACTGTCAACAGTGTACAATTATAAGGGCTCGTTTTATGTTTTTTTCCCTCTGCTCATTCCTATTTTCATGGGCAAAAATCAGTACCAGAGAAGGAACTCTTCCATTACAGCAGGAATCACCACTGCTGAGCATATGCGCTGATCAGGACGGCGGCGTAGCTCAACTTCGGTCTCTGGTGCAAAGCAAGTGGTGGTGGGACTGCACATGTCTGTTCCAGCCAGGGTAGTTTATATTTATTAGTGCAGAAGTGTAAAAATATTTGGTGGTAAAATGAACCCAGCGGATGTTTTTGCTGGCACGAGACTAGGAGTGACAACTGTACTACTCATTGTGAAAGAGTAACAGCTGAGCATGTGTTGGAGTTGCTTTCACACTGACAAAGAGGCATCCAGTACTGTGTGATTAATTGGATTACAGCGGCTTTCCACTTCCCACCCAGATCAATTGGCATTTCAAGTTATTCACTTATCACCCTGGAGGGTGAAAGGTTGAAATGAATAACTTAAACAACAGGCCTTTTGCAAGAGTTTAAAAGACGCCTCCTCTTCCCCCCAGCCCCTGCCTCCAGCTCATTTCTTTGCTACTTCGCTGCATTGTTACTATGCTCAACTACAGCATTTTTCTTCTGTGGCAAAACAATCAATTAACATGACGCAAAATAAAACATTGGGACATTAATATAACTTCCCCCCCTCCTCAAAGATAAAGCAAACAAAACATTTTAAACTCCGTTTTATGTGAAATCAGAAGGAACATGCCCTATGAAAACGGTTTCCAGTATAACCTGAAGGAGGATTTCAACTAGCATGAAAAGCAAGTCAATCCCACAAGATCTGTCTAAAAAGTAGCCTTCTGGAGAGACCTTATCCTGCCACTGTAGGGGTGTTTCTTACACAGTTTGAAATTAATAGTCAGTAAATACTTTGATCTTTCTTTTTACTCTTTGTGAGAACTCTCTGATCAATTTCAGTGAATGAATTTCCTTTTAACTCTCTGGTCTTGACATTACTGTTCAGTATATTTATTAGCATTTGAGAGGGCGTAGCCATAAAGGGGGAGATCACAGAGAGATATTCCTAGAGTCAAGACAATTTTTCAGAGGGCACATAAGAGGTACAGGGAAAGAATATACAACCCACTCTCACACCTCCCTATGAAGAAAACCAGAACTTAGCCTGTGGCGCGTGCAGACTTTTGACACAAAGGCAATGCAGGTTCAGCATTTCTCAGAAGTGCAGAAAGAGCGCATTTGCCACGCAGAATCACAGGACAACTCGTTTGCAAGCCAGAAGGGAAACAGGCGCTTTCTTGAGTGGGTTGATAAAACAGATATTGGTGCTTCAGCACAGTGAAACATGACTGAAGTAAATAATAAGTTGCCACGTTTTTTCTTTTAAATACAAAGGAAGTATAAAAATAACACAAAGTCACTTTCTTTTTTTCCCCTGTAAAGAGGAGGAAACGAAGAATAAGTGAGAATAAAGTGACAGTAGGGGGTCATCCCAGGAAATGAAGTGCCTAGTACCAATATCTTCATCAAGAAAGCAAATTATCTTCTGTATACTTTACAGCACAAAGCTTTCTACCTCAAAACCATAAAACACACTGAGTCACCAAGGCACCAGTGATGAAAACTATAATGAAACTAGGCTAAGCGCATATTAGTTGCTTTGCTGAGATGTCATGAAACTTCGTAGGTTAACTGTGCGTGTCCTTTGTAGGTATAGAGCGCCAACGATCATTTTCACAAAACATGACAAACATGACAAACACTGTCATTCTGGCATGCCCAAGGCTTTGTTTTTCAAATGGTGGTGTCGACAGTCTGCTCTGTCTTTTATATTGCCAACATAATCAAAGCCGCGTTTTATTGGCTTGATCAATGTTTGGCATTTCTTACATAGCTGGTGCACAACTCTGTGCTGTCAGCACACCAAAGGCAGCTATCATCAGGCTATCTGAAGAATTAGCCTTAGCAGAGCTATTGTTTAGACATCCTCTGGTGTTTTCTCTAACCTACTGGTACTGTGCTCGCTCCACTTGGCTCCACCGAGTGATGAAACCGCAACCTCTTGCCAGTGTCATTCACAGAGGAGCCTCAGCTATTTAACATGACCAAACAAATCATAGGCAAAGCAGCAAGTCAGCTGCATTAGGCTTAACAGTTCCAAACCCACAGAATGCAGAAAACAAAGAATATAATTAATGTTTACTAGGGGTTTTTAATCTTACGGGACAGGTGCTCCCTTTCTGACTCCTACTAATTGCGGCTGGATGCCAAGTGCAGAAAGCCACAGGTAAAATCCAACTAATTCACAATTTACGAATCCCAATAACTGAATCAGTGCTTGTTGTTAATACAGTTGGACTGGTGATGCCAATAATGATCAGTCTGCAGCTGAATGTTGTACCAATAACTATATGAAGCTAAATAATACAAAGGGCAAGTTCAGAGGGCAAGCAGTACACGCCGTTTACCCGAGCTCTGCATAAGCCAGGTGCATCAACTCCTGCATCCAACTTAACTCAGAGACAGCACCTTAAAACAGCCAGGGCCCAACAGGACAGCAGTGGAACTTCAGAATACAGCTACTGGAATAACTACTCAAATAACATGTGGCTCTTCAGGGAGCTATCCCCGCATAAAAAAACTCATCATGAAGTTAATGAAAAAGCCAGAGATTTTGTTGCCTCCACAAGTTGGAATTACTTTGTCCCGTTTCGGTGCTCAGACCCACGCTGTCTCGCATCCTGGTTTGACTGCCCACAACATGACAAAGTTCTCTAGTGAAATACTTCCACCCCACCCCACCCCCCCCCGGGAATTAAGTCCTTACACCAGATGCTGAACGAGCAATTTCATCAGATCTCTACGAAACGTTCACGTCTCCTATGTTTATCTTCTCCGCAGCAAGCAGATCTGTGCCCAAGAAAAAGCCACGTACCTTAACACTCACAGCTTAAGAAACCCAAGCAACATACCCCCCAAGAAATTACTCTGACTCTTGTTGCTAGAGGCTGCCAAAGTTTAAGGATTCTCAAACGCACCTCTAAGAAACAAGAGGATCTGCGCCTGTTTGTTCGTTCGTGTACCACCTGTTTCACAAAAATCCAAGTAATTGCTTCAAAATCCTGAGATGCTACTCAGAAAACATGCAGCAATTTCAGTACTCCTTCATACACAAAATACAGTCCACAAAGTTGAAGAACAAGAGAAATAGCGAATAACCGATTCCTCATTTGAAAGACTGGGACTGACTACAGGTACTTCCCCTGAGCTCAGCTATAAGGAGAGGAACAAGACTTCGAAGGCCACAGCACGGGACACTGCTTCTCCCCATTCCAGCACAGCATGTGGTTACCCACCCTCTAGTTACTAATTCATCTCTCAGTTACTTTGGTATCATTCAGGAGAAACGCCTGGCAGACTAACTCCCTCCTTTTCACAACCTCAAAGAACACAGGAAGTGTTCTAAGTGCAGCACCATCCACGGTTCCTCCAAAAACACCAAACACTCGGACTCGAAGTCTTGCTCCCATTCCAGCACAAGTCAACCAAAGAAAAAGGCTCAAAGAGCAAAACTGACATTTGCCATCAAGTCAGCTCGTCCTCTTATAGACAACAGCTCTGAAAAATCAACCTTCTTCCTAAGAGGGATGATCAGCTCTCTGGATTTGAAAATATCATGCTGGAGGTAGTGTGGCTCCCATGAGGATCGCGTGCTCTTCTCCTTGCTCTGCAACCAGCTGTACAGTCTCCTCGTTTTCAATAAAAAAACCTTGGCTTCTGAACATATGTCTATTTTCCTCAATATTATGCCATGCAACTTTAAAAAATAGTTCTGAAAAAATCAAAATAAATTCCTTGTTCTGAGTCAACTTTATCTACAATTCTGTTAACTAAAAGGTTTATGAGGCATGATTTTCCCTAGGAGAAGCCATAGAGTCTGATCCACCTGGAAACACTTAAGCAAATGTTATTCTACACGATTCTATACTTCGTTAGAGTTTTGTTTATTTCTTCCATGCAGTTGAATGGTGCGTAACTCCCAGAATTTTTCTGTCTCATGGTTCAAATAAGCCTTGAGCAGGTCTCTAAGTGAATGTATGCAAGTTGGTCGTCACTTGTTTTTGTTTATGGGCTTTCTAATAGTCTCGTATTTGAATTCATCCACATGATCCTGAAATATTTCTATCTTCCAGACATGTATTTAAAAAAAAAAAAATCCACCAATTGTAAAGAAACACGACAGTTCTAGTATCGGACTGATCTTAACTGCTTAATCAGGCAAATTCCCACTGACTTACTGGAAGCTTTGGTTCCATATGAGGATAGGTGCATTATTTGATTTACTGAACTGGCTGACGTCCTTGAGTCATAATTGAGCAGGGTGGAACTTAAATTAACTGAAGCTTTTCACCACTGCAAGTTTATACAGGTTGTGAGGGAGCTGCCAAGCATTAGAAGTCTAATTCTGGAAATCTGTTCTACTTTCTTGATCTCTTCAATGTCCTCAAATGTTCCTAAATGACCGTTACGTCACCTAGGAACCACGTCAGACAACTCAGAAATGCCAAATACGCACAACATTATGCAAAAATACATCATGCCCTGTCACACGTTAATATTTCAAACCCTCCCTCTCAGAAACACAGGCTCTCACAGACAAAGATCCTCTGAGCGATAGTTCCTTGATATACTATTGTTATTTGACATTGCAAGATGATGTTTAATTGAAAAGAAGTTACCTACCTGGGGCAGAAGCAAATAACTGAGTAAATTAATTATGACAGCATGCGTATTATGATCATTCAGATTTTTTCCACTGAAGAAAAGCAATACTGTTTAGGCATGCCTTCAGCATTTGCTTTCACCTCAACGTGAGCTCATTAATGGTATATAAAGTTTTTGTTTTTTTTTTTTGCCTTAGGGATTTCAAACAGGAATCCCAACCATCTATTTATTTATTCAGAAATTATTTTTCACATCAACTTTAAATTTTAATTGTTTTTAATGATTTTTTGAAAAACATTATTATTGGCTTCTTAACTTATTCATTCATGACACCAAGTTAAAAAAATTAATTTTCTGGTATAAATTATACTCATGGAACATATGCAATATCTGTATTAAAAGCTGTAATGATAAACAGTTTTTTCTATGTATATAAACACATATTACACATTCACCATTTGTTCAAGATATATTTCTGTAATGCTGCCCACAATGGAAACCTGGCCTCTAGGTTTCAAGGTAATTGCACCAAACAATACACAAGCTGCCATAATGGACCAGCCAGCAATTTTTCTAACACGGTGGGTTTTTTTTTTTCCCTGAAGACATTGATTCATAGCCTTTGACCTATAAATTTACATCTCAAAATACTGATTACTTTTCCTCCACAAATATGAAACCTTGCTACACTTACGGTGCATATTTACCTCTTAATACTCATGTGGAGAGGCTGTAATAAGATCTGAATGCTTAAGTGCAAAATAAAGAAGTCACAGATCAGATTTTTACCCCAGAGTAACTTAAAATATTAAGGATGTGTCAGTAAATTATTCCATCAGTGCTTTCCAGGCAAAGTAGCAGCTGCTAAGGGAGAAAAAGACAGGACTGCGCAGAAGGGAGAGGCAAACATTACAGATGCAATTGCTGAACGGGAACCTGTTGGAAAACATGCTTTCCACATCTAAACCTGCCTCGAAAGGGACAAAAGCACTTTCTGCAGGCTGACACGCGAAAGCTCAGCCCCACAAGTCAGAGCAGGCAGCTCCTGGTTCCCCTCAAGTCCATTCCCTTCAGGTGTACAGTCAACAAGGTTGTCAAGAAAGCAGCTTCCTGCTAAAAGGCATCCTGAGCTTCCCCGGTTGTTCCCTTTACGGCACCGCAGGTGGCGGGCCGACCTTGGGACACGTTGTAAGTGCCGCTGCATGACAGGTAATGAGAGTATGTGGGACAGGAGGAAGGCTGCAAACAGACAGGTCAGAGTTGATTGTCACTTAGTTTATAACCCCAAATCTGAAATGCAAGGAAGTCCTAGGCAATGGCAGCTCTGGTTACCACTGGGGCTGGACTGGGAGGAAACCTTGACTCTGCCAGTAAGCCTACCTGGGGCTGGGCTGCTCTGTGTCAACTTACTGGTTTGAATATCTGCGTGCTTCTGTAAAACAGTTTGGCTCCAAGAAGTGGCATTTATGCACAGCAAAAAGTGTTGTCAGATTTTTTGTAATAGGCTATAGCGATTGAGGAGACTGTGGTCTTCCACGGACAAAGAGCTCTATGTCAAGAAAGCAGTTGCAATACTACTTTCAAGAAACCATAGTCTCAAAGCTTGGTCCTGCAGAAGTAGATCACAATTATGGCAATCTTCTGCAGATAGATTTGAAAAGGTGTTTAATATAGCCGAGGTCTTCTCTCATTCTCAAAGCAAATCACCGTGAAAACATGCCACATCATGCCACAGATGGAGTTCACCCTCCGAGACAAGCTGTACTCTGTCTGAGGCGGCATTTAAAATAATGACCCAAATAGCAAGGCTCTCGTCACTCAAAGTAACGGTAAAAGCAAGGTTAAATGCTTTTCTTTGTGTGACAGAAAGAACAACTTGCTTACTGTCCTATTATGTTATTATAAGCTATTATCTACTGCACTGTTCAAGACAAGCAATAATCTTGTATAGGAAGGACCCAATAATTTACAAGTCCACAGCTTGCAGCTAAGTAAATATTTCACCACTTCATTGAGAGTAGCTCTATCACTTATACAAAATACTTCTTTGTTATATCATCAAAAACCATCTAACTAGTGATCAGACAGCCATAAAACAGACCCTGCAAGTCATTACCTATCCTTGTACCTTATCCATTGGTAAGAAATTACTGAGGTTATGGTAGCACGTGGTCTGGCACTTACCTTCCATGGCCTCACCGAGCTTCACTGTATCCTGCTCAGCTGCATTTAATGAACAGCATCCATTCTCTGGTGTAATTGTTGAGAATTTAATTAAATATCCATGAGAGTCAAGGAAGTCAAGCCTTGTGCTGAGCCCTGCACGAGACCATAGGGCTGGTGGAAAAGCAAACTTTCCTCCTGACACCCCCCCAGCCACTTTCCCCACGTGGGCCGGGCTCCTCGCTTTAGGAAGCGTTGCCATCATCAGATTTCGTGAGGATACAACTTCCAGTTAAAGCAATTTCTCTATGACAAAAAGTCTTGGCAACCTCCATCCACAAAACCCAAGAATGTTCTGGAAAATAAACTAGACAAACTCTCCCAGAAACAGTTTTCAATGATTTTGAAGTGCAATATCTCATACAAACATCCATATCGAACCATAAACTTTATGGGGCACAAAGTCCTTCTTAGCTCTCATTATGGTTGGCAAATCAGTTGCTACAATAAAACACATAAGGTGATAAACACTCGTCTCCAAGCACTTACTTGTTTGCTACTGCAGAATTTAATGTAGTATTGATAATATTAAACTTACACAGATGATAAAAACTTGATAAAAAAAGTGTCTGCTTTGCCACCTTTCCAGCAGGAAAGCTTGTGTCCTATTCCCACCTGGCAAGCCTGTGTAACGAGTATAGTCTAGAATCAGATCCCACCCCAGCGTACATCCTGGGCGGCAAGGACCAGTCTCTGGGTGGATGGAGACTGGAAATCGGAGGAAGCCATTTTCCTCACACGGACTACCTGGGGACCATCACATCTCACTGGCTGAAGCATTCGGCTCAGGCAGAGACGCTCGATGGGTAAGGACAGGAAGATGAGCAGCCCAAAGCTGGGCCAGGCCCTGGCTGGTGAAGCCCCTGCCCTGCATGCCATGGCATCTCCCCCTTTGCTGTCCGGCTTCTCAGCCTTCAGCGAGCACCAGCCCTCGCTGCCTCCGGCCCCTGAGAAGTGCCGTCTGTGAAGATGCACAGTATCATCCAGAAGTTGACAAACGAAGGAAAAAAAAAAAAAAAAAAAGAAGAAGGAAATGCCAAGAAAAGCCACACAGATACTGAATAACAATAATTATTGTAAACTTTTTTCCCTCCTGATCAACTACAGAGAATGAAAGAGTCTCAAAGTCTCTTTCACATGTGGTCCTGATTACTTGCCTATGACAGACCGATAGACATTATATCACCTTTCTATTATCTGAGTGTGTCACAACCTTCCATTTATACGATGTTTGCGACAGAAGGGTGTGAAGTCTGGTGACATTTTACAGGAAGCACAGGGATGCTCAGAGACACGGCAGACTCCACCTAGGCAGTGCTGGAGGTCTGGAGAAACAGAGAATTTGCCTTTCCAGTCCCACAACTGATACCTCCCTACCTGTCTTCCCTTTCAACCTCTTTATACTTGTGTATTTCCCTGCAAGGATTTGAACTTTAAAAATCACAAAAACAACTCAACAAAAACAAAACAAAAAAAAACAAAAACAAAAAAAAAAAAAAAAAAAAAAAACCAAAAAAAAAAAAAAAACAACCAAAAAAAACCCACAAACCACTCCACCAAAAAAACCAAAACCAAAATTTTCCTTATCAAGAATTATAACACAGATACACAAATAAAGCGCTCACGACAACTGCAACGTTAAGTCCTTTTAAAACATCAACAGAACATCCCAGGGACCAAGTGCAACCATTTCAGCTCTGGACACCGCCATTTAACTGTTCACCATTTAACTGCCAGCAAAAGGCCTGACAATCATCATCTACCTGAATCTGTAAGGAAGAACTGCTTGGTTTGTGGCTCCAAGGGAATAAATGGCAGGAGACATACCGCATCTCTTAAGGGCGGTACAGCTGAAATGTCTCATTCTTTAACCGAGTCCTCTGAGTACCTACGGCAGTTCTCCAAAGCAGCATGAAGGAAAAATCTGAAACTGAATCATTTCCTTCAAGTCTTCTGCCTCTTTTGGCCCTTTTCCAATCAAATAAGCCTCCTTCACAACTTCCTGCTCTGAGTGTCTGTGTGCCACACACGGGGCTCTAACGGGCTGACACACAGACATTTCTGGATAATCAAAGCATTTTTAATGAGTACGTTACAAGAACGAAACACAATGTGGAGGTTCTTGACGATAAATATAGCAAGATGCTTGCAAATGGGAGATTTAAAAGTGTAATAATAAAGTGAAATCAATTGTATGTCATCAATTGCACTAGCGCACACATCACCCAAAAGTATGTTGGCTCACATACAAAAATATGGCTGACAGCACTAAAAAAAAGAAAAACAAAACAGAACAATAAAACCACCACCAAAAAAAAAACCAAAAAAACCAAAAAAAACCAAACCAACAACAACAACAAAACCCAGAAATGCTACATAGAGAATACAAAAACCTGATGCTTAGTTGTGTCTTTTGAATCACCAGGCACAAGAACCTAAAAATACAGCGTAATGACCTATCACCGTTTCCTTATTGCGGATCCAGTGACTATTTTTTTTTCACAGCAGCTGTAAAAAGAATGGGAGGATGAGGTAGAGCAGTAGAAGGGAGCTGGCATCTGGAAAATCCAGAACTGAACATTTCAAGTCAAACAAAAAAAAAAGACTAAACAGAAAAAACCTTAAGCCTAAAGGCCTTCAAGTTTAGTAATGCTACACAGGTTACTGAACTGGGATCACTGGAGTTTGAAAGTCATTTTTTATAAGCCACCGTTCTGTAAGTCTGATACACACGTCTTTATGCCCTGGGACATATTTGAGTGCCAGTGAACATTCAGTTTATGTTTACTTTTTCCTTGTTTACATTTTTAAGAATTTATATTAGTCATGTTCATGTAATCAGTTGCCCTACCTGCATTTCACTGTGTGATATAAGCTTTAACAGCCAGAGCTATTAAATATTACTTAAAGTACTGAACAGTAAACAGAGTTTAATTATTAAACCCAGGGCTACAACAAACATTGACTTTCATGAGTAAAGTAATTCAGGTATTTTTGCACACATATAAAAATGGGTGCATCTCTTTAAAGAGCAAACAGTTGTGGGGAAAGGCTGGCAAATTGTAAAGTCAAAATTAGATCCAACTACGATACAAAGAGAAAGAAATTATGAAGCTGGAAAACTCTTCTGCAGGCTGCAATGAATATTTTACAGTTAACCTCATACAGGTTGTTTTATGTACGGGAAGGCATTTTTCATGCTGAGCGTGATTAATCATATTATTACTGCCAACATTGTAAAACACAATATGGCCCAGGTTTATGCAGAAAACCATAATGCGTGGTTTCCAGGGAGCTGACTGCCACTGGTCACCAGTACAAGCTCCACAGGCAAAGGCCAAAGCGGACCCAGCCAAAGCACCGGGTCACGGATGACGTTTCCAGAAGCGCCTGGCACCGACTCGCTCTGCCGAAGTTAACGGGACCTCGGTGGCAAGGTTTGCAGGCCGATGGGTCCGCACAGGCCTTCGGTGTTGGTAACACCCCAGCAGTGGGAGACTTGTCCTGGGTTAGTCAGTTAGTAGGTCTATGTTTGATACTGTTCTTAAAGCAATACATTGCTCCTCATTTCAGGCCAGCTGCCCCCTAATTTAGCCCGCTACAAGCATGGGAAGAATGAGGATCAATGTTTTAGTGAGACATTTATGTTAAACAGAAATTTAAAAAAAGCTAGAGGGAGAGATCTGTAAATACATAAATCATTCCAAGAGACTTACAACAAAACTTCAGATACTGGAAAAGTATATGACAGCCATATCCCTACACTACCTCTGCACTGTGCGAGAGAGCAGGGTCTGAATGAACTGAACCAGCTCCAGAACTGGATAAGGACGACCGTCTTGCAACAGCGGCATTTTGACGTCCATGAACAGAGCTATTACCCCGGATGCAGCAACATCCTTCTGTAGCAGCAATGCTGTCTTATTTCTCCCAGAGCCCCACTAGTATTTCTCTGTATATGGCTCTGCACATGGTGGATACACCGACTTGGATGGTGGGAGCTCAGGCATCTCAACACCGTTGGCTATGTTGTGTCCTCAACACGTGGAGAAGACAAAGCCAGATCCCCTCCGGACACGTGTGGTGGAAAGGCATGCTGCACCACCTCTGATGCACCTTAACCTGGGTCACGGAGAGGGCCTCCTGCTTGCAGCACTGCAGCCTCTCCGCTAAGCTGCTGCGGTGGCTTTTCCCAAGCCTCTGTGGCAGTATCGCTGGTCTGTGCTCTTCTTGGGTTATTATTCTCATGGCCTTACACCTTTAAGGCCAGATATTTTTCCTGTAAAGGATTCTTACAGGAAACCAATCACCTCTTCTTTCTGCCCCTTATTCTATAGCTTTTACTTAACGTAGTGCATAACAAAGAAGGTAATGGTCTTCTAAATATCCAGTAGGTGTATCCAATAATACACAGGCCCAAAAGCTTAATAACTAGTCAGCAAGCAAGACCTGCACCTTAGAGTTTTACTGTTAAACCTCTCTCATATTTTCTCTTATGCTCAGTTTCTCTCTCCACCCCTGCTTTTCCTCTCTCTCTCTCTTTTTTTAAAATAAGGTAACTCAGAAGTCCATGTTTAGCATCAGCTACAGACCCACTAATAAAACCTTATCCACCTCTCAACATCCTCTGTGCAACATCTGTGAGCCAGCGGTCGCACTTCACTGTATTTCACCAGCTGGCCAAGCACTGGAAGAAGCTGCCCAGAAAGTTTGCGCAGCCTCTGTCCTCGGAGGTTTGCAAGACCCAACTAGGCGGAGGCCTAAGCAAGCGGGTCTGAATTCAGTGTCTCGAAGACATCCATAATTCTGTCTGTTCTTCCTAGGTATCTATGCTTAAAGTCTAACAAACAAGCAGGCAAGTCAATTAGGTCCACATTACTCGCAGGAGTACAACTAAGCCTCAGCCAATCCTCCTTTATGTCTATATCCCTGCCTGGGAGCCTGTCATGTTTCCCCCGAGCTTTTCCTCATGCCTGGGAGAAACTCCCTCTGCTCTCTCATAACCCCTTACAAAACTCAACATTCGCAGTGCTTACAATATTTCTAAAAGTGGAAGCTGCTTTGATGACTACTGTCACAAACGCTGGGTTGGCGATGCCTTCAAAGTTTCCAGGCACTCCCCATCTTCCAGCAGTCATCCACGGTTTATAGTCCTTTTCTACACTTGCAAGGTTTTGTTGAGAGAGGAACTGCTTTTTCTGTATTCTTGAGCAAAATAGATTCTTCGCCATTAGTAGGCTTCATGGAAAGGCAAATAAATCAAAAATGACTTAACAAATGCTGAGGGTAAACATTCAGAGATAGAGAGAGGGGAAGGAGCCCTCAAAAAGATGACGCAAAGTTCATTTCAAGAGACTCCTCAAAACAATGCCAATACTATTACTTCAATCACATCCACACAATCCTCAAGGAAAATGAAAGCTTGAGGAAAGCTCTGAAAAAGTCACAGGTAAGGGCAGCATGTGCACTACATCTTTGCAACTGAAGAGCATAGCAAGGGGACTGACTTAACAACAGCCTCAAAAGCATTTACATCGGATCCGGAAACATTCTCAAGCACCAAGTAAACACAGAAAAAGCAAGACTGATACCAAACTGAGCTGGGTCACCCTTACCGAAGCTTTAAAAAAGTTGTTTTCACCTCCACAAGTGAAAAATTCCCATCACCATAAAGCTAAAACCAGAGATGTCTAAAAACAGGTAAACAATACCTCTTTTTATGTTCGGCTTCCAGCAGCAATGCACAGATTTCTCCGAAGAGATCAAGGTTGATTATTTTTTTTCCTAAATAGTCAGCGTTGAAAGAGAGTTGTTCATTAACAGGCAGTAATTTGTGCTTCCTTGTACTGGACTGTCTAAGCAGTTAATACAGTCAATTTTCAAGTATGCCATATCTACAGAATGAAGTTTAAAACACTCATGTCCTAATCTCGGCTGATCGGGATATCTTCAAAACATCTGCAAATTTTGGTGCAGTGCCCAGGAATCATAATTATTTCTGAGGAGGAAAAATTGAGATTTATTGAGTAAGACAGGGCAATACCTGGAAAATTATGAATCTTAGGAAAGATATGCTATTGCTAATAGCATTTCAAAACTTGATGAGAGTCAGCACTGTGGAATGGTGAACTCCAGGCATATTTTTAATGATGTTTTTGATTACACTCTATTTAAAAGAATCAGCTGTCAACACCAATCATTTCCTTTTGTATAATTCATAAAGTGGTTAATTTCAGAAGCAAAAATATTATGGGTTTGAGTAATTGGCTGCTGAAGCACAGTAGGTACTAGATCTCCACATCTGGTGACTGGGAGCACGTGCTTAGCCTGCTACATACTTGCTCCAAAACGTACTGTGTGAAGGAATGTGCTTCCACACGCAGGCTTTCTGCCTGAAGCAGGGGGAAAGAAAACCTCCCCAGTGAGCACGGAGGCCTCACAATAAATCTACTGCTCCGTGTACAGCAAGCATGATGGCTCTGTCCTTCTCTAGAGGCAATATATCTATTTAGGCTCGGACCAGAGCATGCAAGGAGGTCGTGTTACGGTGAACAAAACCGTACCTGTTAGTGGGTTGCAGTGCTCAGGGTTGTTATTTACAGCGGTCCTGCAACCATGCCACCCAAATGCAATAATGCTCTGTCGAGAGCGTCAATCAGCCCTATATTACCACAATTTTATGCCGTTAAACAATTCAGAAACTTGGACCTGTGGTCTCCGAGGCATTCGTTTTCAACTTTTTTGTTTCTGAGCACCTAAAAATTTCTCCAGAAGACATGGAAAATTCACTTACACTCGCAAACTGGTTTTCATTCCCATTATGTGGTTTGCAGACATCATCCTGAGGTCTCAGCCAAGCTGAAGACCATGGTGACTGATGTGATCAGTACTGTTAGCGGTATGAGGCCTCACATCTGCAGGCTGTTCTCCCCAGCGTCACTGCTGGTGCGGAACGGTGACAAAAATGCATCCCGACAGCTGAGCTGAGAGCAGTGGCAACCAGCCTCTCAACCTTCTCACCAGGAGGGAGTCTCTCAAGCAAAGTCTCTCAGCCCAAGAGCCAGGGCCTTGTCTTTGCCAACGACACATAGGGATATCGTAGCACTGAGCCTCCTATTAACTATGCCCCATTTATGCTATTAGAACATACTTAAATACTGACTCTTTGCATTTAACAAATATGTTTCAGTGAAAGCTTTGATTGGTGTGGTTGTGGCACTTAGTATTCCTGCCAAATAGCTAGGCTGTGTTGTTGGCATAAATTGCTGATCTCAGGTTCTAAAGGCTGATGTTGATACAGCCAGAGGGCTATAAATACACAGAGGCTAGTTGGTCAATCTGACTTGCTAGTGGCATACGACCCTAGGAAGCCAGAAACAGAGAGAACACATGTGAAACATGCAGATAAGCATTTAAGAGCCATTGTTAAATATACTTTGTGATTATGTGCTTGGAAACTGGTAAAACTGGTAATTCGATAAAGTTGTAATCTGATTATTTGTGAATTTCCTTTGTGTTTGTGTTTTTGCTCCACCTTAAAGAGAAACACGACTGAATTCTAAACACAAAGCATCCCTACAGTTTAATGAGGATAATCTCTCCTATAGTACTCTTTACATTAAAAAAATCAGGAATACAAATCTTTCCAATATCTGCCTATGTAAGTATTAGAGAAAGGATCATATTTGTCTTCTGCTCATTCCCTATCTGCTAACAATTTATTCAATGAAAAAAACTTAATAATAAAAGCAAATCTTTTATCATGCAGCAACAGATCTTGCAACTTTGAAGTGAATTCTTGCTCTCACATCCAATGTTTTCCATTTTTTGGTGGGCACATGTAAAACAAACACATTTCCTAACGGCCAAGCCTGTGTGTGTCCGGCGGGATCTGAAAAATCAAACTGGGCCTATTTCGTTGATCACCAGCAAAAAAAATAAAGAAACCAATCTTTGCTCTGCACTATTTCAGCCATTTTGAATGGATAGCTGGGATTAAAAGCACAAGTTTGTCTTCCAAATGTAATTTAGTTAATACTTCAGCTGGAGATCCAAGATACGGAATATTTTCCAAATAATTTTCTCACAGAATGCCTTGGGAGGATTACAAATAAACCCTATTTAAAACTTACTTTAGTTATGACGTGAAACAGATGGAACCCCGAGTTTCGAACTATAAAAAGAAGTTTCGCTCTTTTTAGAGTGCTTCAGGAACTCAAACTGATATTTGAACTTGACCTCCGGACTCAGTTAGGCTCCTCACACACTTTACTTTCCATGGTAGCACTTCTGCACTGCCCTTAAATTCCTACCTCAAGCCTAATTTGTGAAGTATTTGACTCCACAAATATAAAGGCAGCGCGCCTTTCCTAGCAGTAACACTTTGTGGGTGGGAGGTAGCTGCTTCTGTCAGATGGCTTATTGTCAATACATATACATCTTTTTCAACTTAAAACGGTGTCATATAAAATCACTGGGGAAACTGTCTCAAATTTTCAGTGAGAGAGATAATTATGTTTTGCAACTCCTCTGCTTTCAGGTTTTTTCTAACATGTATCTATTTATGCAGCACACTGTAACCTTTACACTTAATAGTACAGGCAGCAGTGCACACTCTTTAGTAGGTGTAAGTTGCAGCGGTATCATTTGGAGGTCACTGCATTTCCTAGTGCCGCTGCTCTATAACCACAGCATTAGGCTGTCGCTTTGCAGGGAGGCATACCTGTGCTTCACTTCATGCCCTAAAGGGAGCAATTCTACTCATTTTAGTGGACCCGTTTGGGACATTAATTTAGGTATGTTGTATGCTTTCACAACAAAGTGCACCTATTTTAACCAACAGAACCATCTAATCATCTGTTTCTTATTCCCGTTTTTAATACTGAATAGGTCAAAATTGATCACAATTATTTGCAAGTATCTCAGCAGTCCCCATACCTGTCTATCCAGTTTTTGGTGCCTCTCAGCCAGGTTTAAGTGTCAACTACAACTCTCGCAGGTCAGTCTTTTTTCAATCTATCGCAACTGAAATTCTTCCCTTCCCATTGTCACAAACACAAGCAGATTTACTGATGCCAAGCGGCAGTGTGGGATGCCAAGGCAGGGAGTTTTCCCCACCGAAAACACTTATTTTTAGATTGGTCCTCCCACTGGAGGGAGATTCCAGACAGTTTGCCTACATACTCATCTTTTCATACACTACCATTTCATGTCGCCTGCTTTCTAAAAATACACCCTCTGACTCCAAGCCTGCCTCATGAACACCACATCCATTGCTAGCGTTTTCTCTGTTATTTCCTGCAGGAAGTACTCTTCCCAGAATGCCACCCATTACCCGGAGTGAAGCAGATGATGCTGCAGGACCTTCACTTGCCATGTCCGTGGAATGACTGAGAGAGTGGAGCACTGAGCAGACGAGAGCCAAGCAACAAGTCTAAGAGCTGAAAGGAACCACACAGTTTTATCTACAATGCTTTTCCTAGAACTGGAAAAACAGACAGCATTACTACCCTCCTCATACCGAAAATAAAACGCTGTCCTATTGAGATTGTTCGTAAAGCCAGGCAGGAATTTCTAATATTTTTATGTTCTGAGTCTCTGAACTTCAGCAATTAGAAAATGGTAATTAGTTCATTATATAGAGAAGTCTAACGTTTACTGCCTGCAAGTAGCTGTCAACACTGGTTAGTGCAGAACAATTATTCTGAAGAGAAAATCATCGACCTCAATTTCCATGGGTATGTGACAACAAACATGGTCGTAACAGCATTAGCCCAAGATTAATTAAAGTCTCCAGCAAGGTTTAGCGCCTTTGGAAAACACTGCATAAAATACCAAGAGGTAGCAATCCATTAAAATGTTTTAGGAACCGATAATTACTTTTCCCTGATAATTAGAGGCTTGGGAAGAGGCATGCTACTTTCACCATTTCAGGAATGTTTGATTCGTATCCAGCCGTAGCGCCAAGTTACATAACTCTGCTCATTAGCAGCTACATCGGTCCTGAATGGCACCGTACACAGGAGGCGAGACGAGTCTTTAGAAGTAAACAATCAGAAGGAAATAGGTTACAGACAGTACTGTAGAAAGATACAAATGCTACCCCCAAATCATGCTTTTCTTGTGAAGTTTGAAACCTCTTTCACAAACGTTAATGTAGTCATCCAATAATGCAACAAAACAACAAAAAACAAAACACCCCCCAAACAAAACCTAGAAGCTCTTTCAGGAGAAGGAGCAACTTCTGGAGAAACAAGAAAATCCTTTTGGAAGCATTGCCTGTTTGGTACCCAGCTTGACTGACTTTCGGGTGCCAAGAACACACACGGCTGCTCCAAGTCAGGGCGAGCTGAGGAGGATGGGCGCTACCGAGCTGCAAGCTCTGAAAGGGCCACCTCAAAACAAGGCACCCTTAAAAAGCTGGCACTGCATAAAAGGCAGCTCTAAGCACCTCTCCGAAGCAATACAGATCCCCAGTTCTTTGGTCTGATAACACACTAGGTGAGGGAGGGATTGTTGTTACTTGACTCAAATAGCTGTGAGAAATTCTGTGACAGCCAAAAGGCTGGAAACACATGAGACAGGGAGACAGTAGGAGCAAGCCCCACAGCACCCTTCTGAGATGATCCCCTCACCTCAGATAGCTTTCTAAGTCCTATTTTTGTTTGACTGTCTTTCCTCTGCTTCGGCACCTTTGCAGAGCTGGAATCGCCGTCAGTTCCTAAGCCAAGGGGATGTTTCCAAAACGAACAGCAGAGAAGCAAACATGCATTTTTGGAAATAATTTTGAATCTGCATGTTTCCAAGTTTTTCAAGCCTGCATCAAAATATTAAGTGAAAAAATCTTGGAGCATTTCATTTTTCTAAGTGAACAGTATGATTCACAGGAACTTTCTGCGGTGGGAGGTGAACGGGCAAAGAAAATCTGAGATTTTTAGTCGTAGAAGTCAGCGAACAAACAGGAAAAAACTTGAGGAAGAGCAAGCAAAAGTTAGGGCCCATGCTGCCCCAGCCATAAATTATACTAAAAGTAAATCAGCTGCCAAGAAAACATTTTAAGTTGTCAAGCAAAGGGAGGGCGGAGGAAACCACCCCACCCCCCAAAAATGTATCACAGTGCAAAATGACGCTTGTTCCACAATAGCTCTCAGTGGAGAAGGGAGGTAAAAAAAATTAAGAGCTCGGAACGAGTGCAATTTCCAGTGGGGCCCCAGGAACTTTTCAAAGACTTGTCACTCATTTTGTTAAACTCCTAAAGCTAGCAGTATAGTGGGTCAGGGGAGAACTGGATTCCCCTTCTGCAGGTGCAATTTTGCATATAGAAAATTAATTCCAGATGCAAAACAGAGTACCTGTCCATCTTTATAATACAAACCTGAAGTTTGACTGACATGTGCTTGCTGAGATTCCCACCTGCAGTTCAACTGTGGGCTAAAAATGCAGGGAGCCCTCTCCTGAAAATCTGTGCCAATCTAACTCAGTTCTGCCCCACTGCCACACATACAGTGATACACTGGGACACAAAGAAATATACGTACATCTTGACCTTAGGCAAAGTATTTTAGGCATATAATTAATGTATGCCAATTACATGTGCTAGATGAAAATATTTTTTCAATTATAAATTAAAGGGAAGAAAAACATCTGGAAAGGTCTTCTGTGTATTTGCAAATATGGAATTGTGAAAAAGTATGAAGTCTTTGGGGATGTCAGACTGTTTTAAATTCTTGATAAATCCCATTTCCAATTACATTTTTTTCACCCAGAATGCAAAGCATTGGAATCTGAGGAAAGCTCATGATAAAAAACTTCGGTCGAAGTAATCAAATGTCACAGCTGGCTCTAAAATGTTGTAACAAGCTATTGAGGTTTTCTGCCTTGGATCATTTCAATTACTTTATATCATCGCTAAATATCTAACACTTTCTGAATTGACTCTTGGCATGAGGAGGGGGATCCCAGTGCAGTGACACACCAAACATACTATCTTGGGCATATATATCACCTGAGGCTGGATGTTTCAAGGAGCCACAGGTGCCCCGTACGCAGCGGTCACAGCCCTGGGCAGGTTCCCAGGAAAGCTCCACGCTCAGCCACGGGAGCTTGGATAAACGTTTTCTCTAAGAGGCTAAACTTTTCTATTTAATTTTTCACAAGACAAAGCTGAAAGAGAAAGTCATGAGAAAACTGGTTACTAGCACTCGTAACTGCAACAGAATAAATACAACCGATCTTTTGTTTTACGTACGGAACACTACCAAAAAGACAGGTAAATCACTATCTGGAAATGAATGGCACTCGGCAGCAATAACAACTCCCTGCACTTTATTAAGCCTCACTGGCCATATTCTCTGGTGCTTCGGTCCAGTTGTTCTGGAGAGCAGAAGGATGCTCCACAGGGAGCCATGGGCATCTGTTCCACAAAGAAGGAACGCTACAGTCTCAGCCACCAAATCTCCACGTTTGCTACGTAAACGTGCCAAGAACCATAGCGAGCCAAAAGAACAGCTAAAGCATCTCCAGCTCTACTACACTGCTCAGGCTGTGCTCTACTACGGGCTCTCAGCTTACACAGACTCACTGCTGGTGCCCAGTAACACACCCAAACCCCAGACAAACTCAGCCCTACCTTGCAGGGGCTATCCAAAGCAACCAAGAAGGCGGCAGTCGATACAGGAAAAAACGATTTCTGATGTTGGAAGGAGGATTTAGAATTGCAGACTCTCGACACAAGTGCAAGGAAGCACAATTTCCCCTTGTGAAAATGGATGGCTCTGACTGGCAACGCAGAGCAGTTTGGTGAAGAGGACAAGGATTGCTGTTCACAAAGCCTCTCCAGAAGACTGAGAAGAGAATTGATTTCTTAGATTGAAAAATCTGGAAAAGATTAAAAGGGCTAGCAAGCTAGAATGAGACTCAGGCTAGCAAAACAATACATGTAATAGAGAGAAAGAGTTCATGAGTTACCCACTATGGTGCTTCTCCTGCGGGCAAGCTGTTTGTTCTGAGCATGATAAGGAGTAAGGAAGACAGTCAGACAACCATTTCCGTCCATATCTCCCTTCCCCACATGTTTAGATGCGCTTCTATCACAGCACACATCAGTCCAGCTACGTCTGACTACGTTCCAGCTGCAGAGAGGTACACCTTTAAGGAAACAGATAGTGGTCATACACAAAGAAGGGGAAAGATTTTCTCCCCCACGGCAGCAGGTATCAGGCACACTAACTGACAGCCCAGCTTAAACACACTGATTAGAGCAGTACCATACAGACTAGTAGGCTGTTGACTGTGATTATATATCACGGACTTCTAAAAGCTGCAGCCCAGGCTTAGTGCATGGGCAACTCAGCAGGACCTAGCACGTACTTCCCACCAAAACACAGCCTAGCCAAAAAGAAGGTGGGAGAGAGGCGGCATATATTGGAATTACAGAGGCTTTCGAGCCCACCAACACCGCTACAAATAAGAGGTTTCTGCTAACAGTTATTCACTCCGTTAACCATGTTGGGTTTTGTGGACAAAAGGAAGCCGTATCAGCAAATCTCATGTTTCCTGGCTTAACTCTGTGCTGATCCAACAGGTCCACAAGTAAGAGCATACCACTTGGCATTTTATGACAGGCAGCAAGGTTCCTTCCTTTGAAGCTGACGGAAGACACGGTTAGCTCACACAGCTTCAAGAGCTAAATATCTCCTCTCATTCCTCTAAATGGATTAGAAATCCCCCAGTGCAGTGACAGAGGGTACATTTAAATAACAGCTTCAGGGCTGGCAGCAGCGGTGACGTGATGCTGGGGGGAATCGGGAGAGAGGGAGGCGGAGGAGGCTGCACTCATCTGTAGATACTCTCCATGTGAACAAGCAGATTACTACTGAGCGATACTAACGGGGACAATGGGGAGCTACAGTGTTTCCCCCTTCCCCCATGCTCCCAGTGAAGCTGCTCAGGGACCCAGCGCTTTCAGATGTACAGCCTCAATAAAAGAGATCGCTTCCAAAATTATCAATTTCTACAGACGTTGTGCTTATTAGGCAAGAATATCCGAACTATCCTGGGAGCCATTCTGCAATGGCTTTTGGCAAGTGGCAACTTTTTAAAAACAAAACCATTCTAGATAGATGGTATTGGAAGCAGCATCCATGTTATTTGAGGCATATTGTGTGTGGGGATGCAAAAATACATCCCAAGAGATGATTTTTACTCCAGGGAACTTACTAACTGCATCAATAAGACAAATGAAGGGTAGAGGGGGAGCAGAAGCACAAACCTGTGAAGCAACTTCCCCCCACCCCCTGAAAAAGAAAAAAAAAAAGAAAAAAAAGAAAAAAAAACCCACAACAAACCACCAACCAAAACACCACCATCGTCGCAAAGCAGCTCAGCAAAAAAGTCAGTAATAAAATCTTGGTCTCCCGATTGACAGCCAAATATCCTATCTGCTAGACCGTACTGCTTCCACTTGTATAAAAACACTATGTGCATCCATGCACCAACGAGCTTATTTACCACTAGAAATGTGCACAAGGTCTGACAGGCTGTATAATTTTTATGTTTAATGAAAAGAGAAGTGGCATTTTTTTAGAGGACTGACTTTGGAGCTACTTTTCCACCAAACAGGACTCCTGTGCAATTATAGTGTTACCTAACAGGCAGCAGACTGTTTATATTCCCATCTTTTTCATCGTCTTCAGGCTGTGAAATCACTTGAGCTCTCTGTGCATCACCGTGCCCAGGGATGATAAAGCCAGGACAATAATATTTGTGTGTCAATTTTAAGCAGCGGTATGCCTGTAAATCCAAGGCTATTTTCAAGTCCTTTGAAATTCTTAGGTGTTCAGATTCTTCTTGAGCCTGAGAACGATGACTGAAAAACTGAGAAAAGTACTAGGGGGAAATCACCTTGGCCACCAGGTGCAGCCCCTCAGGATCACACACGGTGGGTAAGACAGGCTGACCTGTGGCCGAGTCAAACACAGTCCAAGAGTGCTTCCAGGGCAGCTGCCTTGCTGAAGCTGGGACACATGGCTGCCCACTAAATCTCTTGGCTTCTGCAGGGAAATATCCATCTCCAGCTGCAGCTGGAATCAAGCTGACAGAAGCTGCAGAGTTTGACCTCCCAGGCTGCCCAGAGATCGAGCTCCATGACAGTCTTTCTCCTGTGGAGTCACGTCCTTGCCAGCGACACCATCACACACTCGCTCATCCACCAGCTCCCAGCAGTGCTGCATTTCCTGGCTGCAGGCTCTGTGAAGATCTCATCCTGCACCCGGCACACCCCAGGAGGGCTAGCAATGCCTGCAATGTGTGTGCATGAATGTGCTGGGAAGGACATTCCTGTTTCCTACGCCGCCACCACCTCCCGCACCCATCTCACCGACTCTGGCCATATCCAACCTGACTGACAGAGCAGAGGGACTGACACTGGGAATCTTACTGTTCTGTCCCCAAACACTGCAGCTCAGGGCCCAGGGCTGAGCGCGGCATGCCCGCTCTCCAACCCACACCTCCCTGTTACGCAGGGTGGAGGTGGGATGGGGGGAGTGCTGTGGTTACACCCTGAAGCAGAGGCTACGCATACCTGGGAACTGACCTAGACTGGGACTTCAGATGCAACCCCAGGTCCTCCAGTTTTGATGCAGCCATTCAGGTGCCTAGTTCAAAAGATCGGTGCCTCGTAATATCAACAGCGTACCACCCAAGGAGACCAGGGGAGACCAAGGGTATTTCCAGTGCATTCAGAGCACGTGCTGGCTGGACGGAGACTTGTAAAGACCAGGTAGCATTTCCTCCACAGTCATTATCTGCAACCATCAACAGAGAAGCCACTATCGTAACACAATGCCTATTTATACACAGGAGACTAATGCTGAAATCTCCCTGACCCAAACACTTGTGTCTGTAATGGCTGGGGCTAAAGGGAAAGCTCTGCTTCTCCAAAGCGCAGCTGCATTCTTTCCAAAGCGCATCCAGCCAACTAAAAGCAATTTTCAAAAATCTCCTAGCCCTATTTCTGGTTAAAAAAGAAAACATCGACATAGAAACCCAATCTTCAATTGGCATTAGTAGGATCAAGATGGATCCCTGAATTGTTGCAATCAGTGACAGCGGAGCTGAAGCTCACATACACACAAGAAGTAAATCAGCAACTCTCATCAATTACAGTAAGTTCTTCTTAAAACACGCAGCAGATTTGCAAGCTTTTAAGGATGCGAACTCAGAATAACAAGCCCTTGTCTTTAGATGAGGAGAGACAAAGCAGCATTAGATCAAAGCCAACGTTTGAAAGTTGGGTGATTATTTTTAATAGTCTGTAACTCTAAAATAACACATGTATTTTAAGACATATAATTTGCTTTAAGTGTGGCAATTTTCAAGCCAAATCAATTCTTCAAGCTGAAGTTGTAGCAATGTTGATCAGGGGGCACCTTCAGTCTGAAGAAACTACTGCTTTTCATAATATGCACATCTGATTTCAGCGACAGCGGTCACTTTTTGCTCGTGGTGTTTGGTTCCAAAAAAGAACCTGACACAGCTGTCCTTATTTTCTGTTCAGCTGCCCTTGCTGCTTTTGGAAAGTGCACATTTTCTAATAAGTTTGCCCTAGACATGCATTTAAATCACACTGGCAGATGTCTCAAACAAAACATCTCCCATATAGTGCATTTCAACAGGATGCTCTCTTCACTCAGTAGCACCGATGCTAAAAAACAATTTTCAAAGCACATCATGTCATTGATTGTCAGACGCGGCCTCTCATTCCCTCTCTGCCCTGGCCTAGTTCAGGACATCTCCTTGAAGGTCAGGGTTTTGCAGCCTTTCTGTCTACAGGCAGCTCAGAGGTAAAAATACAACTACACCAGAACTCACTCAAAATAAAAACGTATCTTCCATGAAGATGGTTTAGTGGTAACAAATGCTTTCGTACTAATTCAAATGACGACAAGGCATCTCAGGAGGAGAAAAGAGTATCTGCTGTGCCAGGGAAGCTTCTCAGCAGTAGGGCAAGTAACATCATTGCTTTTTATTCTAAGTGAGTTTAGATTAATGACGATGTGAAACAGGAATTCACACAGCGGTCAGCTGCGAATGGCAATACCAGACATAACCCGAGGACATCTCAAGGGGGAGTTCAACATGGCCTGTCGGATCATAGAAAATCTTTCTGCAAAAGGGAAGAGCAACCCAGGAACTGCAGCTCATTCAGAAAGTACCTGTGTACTTTAAACCACGTGCTCTGTGGGCTGCAATATTTACATTGATCCTTCTAGTCAAAGACTGGGCAATACTGCTGGCTCAAGGGACGGGTTGCTTTTCTGTCCTAGATCTTCATACGTGGTGGGGACCAAGAGCCAATGCCGAAGCTTACAAAACACATGGATAAGGTATACGTTGAAGTTCGTACAGAAGCCACTGACCGTGAGTCAAAGAAATACATACTAGTCCTGCATGAGTACAGGCAACATTCAGGTGGAAACATCGCGTGTTTGTGTATATTTGCCCCACTTTCAGGGCCAACATAGTAAGTTTTTATACATGTTATTAAATATATCAGAAAATGAAAATTTGCCAGGGCAAAGCCTCCCACTAGGTCTTTGTATTGTGAGAGCATCTATGGAGAGGTCCTAACCAACAGAAGTCATTGCACTTCATAAGGAGCAAAGAGGAATCAGAAAGGTGGCACCTGTCAGAAACTTGACAAAGTTAATTTGACGTGACTGGGGGTGTGATGATCCTGAGAGGGAGAACAAGTCTCACCAGCATCAACCACGAGAGGAAGGCAGGATATAGGGGCATACGTAAGCTGACAGGCTCTCGCACAGATCTTTCTCTGAACATAGGTGCGGGGGAAAGGATGCTGGAACGACCGAGGCACAATACGTGAGTCAGAGCAAGAATTTTACCTGTATGAACGCAGAGGGAAAGCCACAGCTCAGTTAAGTCAGGTGAAAAGAATCTGCAGAGCACGCTGACTGCAAAGACATTGAAACAGGGCCAAAGCCCAAGACAAAGCCCAGGCCACTGAATAAACATGCTGCCATTGTAGCCAAGGGGAAAGAAGAGTTCTCTCCGCAAACCTTTGGGGGATTTTTATGTACAGGACAGACACATACATACACACACGAATAGGTAATAAATCAATTATCTAGTAACAGTTCTAAATATTGGTTCCCTCTCAAGAACATGCGTACAATACCTGTTTTTCTATAAATATAGAATCATAGAATGGTTTAGCTTGGAAAAGACCTTTAAGATCATCAAGTCCAACCTCGAACCTAGCACTGCCAAGTCCACCACTAAACCATGTCCATAAGCGCCACATCTACAGGTCTTCTAAATACCTCCAGGGACAGTGACTTAACCACTTCCCTGGGCAGCCTGTTCCAGTGTTTGACAACCCTTTCAGTGAAGAATTTTTTCCTAATATCCAATCTAAACCTCCCCTGGCGCGACTTGAGGCACCATTGACTGAAGCCACCTAAACAACTGACCGATTGTTCCCTGACTTGCTATAGCTCTTGTAAATCTGGAGCATCTGGAGCACTTGCCCCGGGCACAGGAATACAGCTGGCATTCGGTCTGCAGCCAGCTCCGGCGCAGCTTCCCCAGCTATACGCTGCCAACAGAAAGCAGCATGCAGAACCTGAGGTCCTGTGCCGTCTTGATCAGAAGGTGAATTCTACATTTACTCCCACAAAAATCACCTCCTTCAGTAAGGATGGAAGATTGCCGAGTTTCACAGGTCCACAATGCAGACTTAAGCAGCCGAGCGCTCGGACACACTCTGCAGGTACCAGTGGCCCATCTTGGCCACAGCATCTCCCTCCTGCCTACACAGCCCTGGCAGTGTGTTCCTCCTTCAGAAGTTCCCTCCTTTGCACCCCTTCCGGGGAACCCCACCGATGAGGAATTGTTTTTCCTTGTTATTTCATTCGTGTTGCTGAACCTGTTCACCTGCTGGGAGACTAAGCACTGACACAGTTCAAAACAAAGACTTCTACACACATCTCTGACCAAAAAAATAGCAGTAAAAAGCAAACAAACATTAAAACAGAAAATCCCCAGAACACAGCCACCTTTGTGAGCCAAGACCCCAGTGTCAGCGTACCCACAGACCCTCATCACCCTGAACAGAGATGCCTGGCCCTCTTCCACACACCCTCTGCCCAACAGACCCACAAGTTCAGGCCACGCCCTGGCCAGGCTAGGTTGTATTTGCACGGTACTTGGCCTCGTACCCTACTGACCTTCTGACCTGAACCTCTGACCTGCCTCGCCCCTGCAAGCTGCTCTGGCGACCACTGGGTTGTGGCTGACCCTGGGTATTGCCGCCAGACCTGCTCTGCTGTTTTTGCTTAGGTACTGCGGGAGTGCCTAGCCGGCGAGGTCTCTGCCCTGTCTGCCGTGCTGCCACCCTCAGCCCCAGGCTCCCTGCCTTGGCAGAGATCCTCCCCACTCCTGCTGCTCCCTGACACCTATGGCAATTCATAAAGGGGAATCTACTAAGCTTGGAAGTAATCCAATTTTAAAAATTTATTAACAGCTTTAAGTGATTCACCCAAGGTAACAGGTGATATCTGTGGCCGAACAGGAAAACCACATCTGAGCTTTTACATCTTCAGCTCTATACACATCCCGTCTGCCCTTCCAGCCTCACATCTCCACCTTCCGACTCTCTGTTCTTCCTGCTGTCACCCTGAAGCCTGCAGAGCCGCCAGATGTTCAAAACCACAGCAGGCTTCACGGCTGCAAACTCACTAGGGATAATTACTCGATCAGAAAAAACAAAGTTTTATTTGATTTGAGATTGTGGATTGGAACATGATCTGTGTATTTTATTGTGCCTTTTGTCTCTCTTTTTTTGGTATGAGTTCTCTGCGCATGATGTGTAAACACAGTTTAGCTTGCAAATTCCTTGAACAATTGTGTAAATTGTGTCTTCCCAACAATAAGTATCATTCAATCTGATACCACTTGTTTCTCGCAGCAGCAGTTTATATACTACTTTGAGAGAAAGGATTTCAACAGGAAGCTTTTCAGTAACTGAAGGTAAACTGTAAGCTTCCATCTGCACCTATGAATCCTGCCACTTCAACCTCTCAAAACTAAATAAAGCTGCAAAACAGGCAGCCAGCAGAAGCACGCTGCATATTCAGACGGGCACGCCAGAAGCAACAAGTCTAGTTCGCAATCTGCACCCAATTTCACACCCGAGGGAAGTTTACTCCAAGTATACAGACATGTTAGCCACTAAACAGCAAGTTTTTTCCCTTCTCCTTTGGGCCATAACGAGAAAAAAACCACAAGGACTGTTCAGAGCTGACGCAAAGTGTGGCACATCATCGCTTTCAGTAAGGTTCATATTATCTGATGTAAGGCTGCTCGCTATAAAACCCCGATTGCTCTTCCTGAGGTCAGTCAATGATACAGTGCACGTGGGTCTGTGTGTTGTCAAAAGCGGACGGACAAAAGGAAAGGGGAGCTCAGCAAAACACCACGTAATGCTCGGGGCTCTGGACTACGCGCTCCTTCTGCTTCCAGGGGAACTGAGTGTTGCTAGTGCTAGATGAGCCTTTTTTCCTTTCCCTTCACACCAGACCACAACATGAAGCGATAACCTGCTGGATGAGAAATCTCAAGGGCTACGAGACACGGATACAGATTGGACAGTGGAGCGTTTGACCTCACGCAGCTCGCAGCATGGTGTCCCCTCAGCGAGGCTGCAAACCAACCCTGCCCTGCAGATGGAGAGCATTTTCAGACTCTTGGGAAGAGCTCACCGCCTCTCTGGGTTCCTAAGCGAGTGATGAGACCAAACAGTCCAAACGCTTCTTAATTTACAGCTGATGGCAGCCATCCTGCTGGAAATTAATCTCCTTTCTCACTGCCCCTCAGCCAGGAATTCCAGCATAAGCACCTTTTAAACCTGTAGTTTTCACTTTTTTGTTCTAAAGAATTTAGCATTTGATGAAATACCATGCTATGTAAACAAAAGAATTATCCCTAGCTATTAAACGTAAAGTCCCTTGTTTTGTTAAAGAAATACCAAAGCCAAGTACAAAGTCCCTAGATACGCCTACAGGATATTCAAAGCGATTAACCCCTTTGTCAGACTTCCCTGACCTCCAAGATGGATCAGCCACGTTTTCTGCAAGCATTTCTTCAGATGTTCTGGCAATACTGATGGTCTGTTCTCACCTGCAGGAGTGGAGTTCTGTGTCTGTTCTGGGACGCGTGCAGATTAGAAGCCAGGATAATAAATTGCGCTTTAACCTTAGAAAAGTCATATCACTTATCTCCGTGCTACCCACCTGCTGGAGACAACAATGCTGACCACATCTATTCTACAGGCGGCTTCTTAAGATCATTTAGAAGCCAACCCTGGCTGCAGTTCCCAGTCCAGCTCCCAACACAGTCATTCTGAAACGTTGCATATAAAAGGGATTATTCAGGAAACATGAAAGAGCCCTCAGAAACTAGCATAAAGACCCCAAATACTCCCCCAAATACAAACGCGGCAGAGCATGTAAGAGAGAAATCATGGACTCTCCCTCTGGAGAAAGAATTGCTGAAAACTGCGTAAACTGCATTGTTGATTGAGGAAACGCTTATGTTCATACTGCTCCAAAGCATAAACCAGCAGTGTCTTCAGGCTAAAAAAAAATGGAATCTAAAACTCAGATCTTGGCAGATAACAGGAAAAGGGGACCACACCCTCCGAGAATATAAATCAGCATAGCTTCTGGGCAACAGCTTCCAGTTTTAAATATATCTGCAGATTTTAACCTGATTTCCTGATATGCGGCCGAGAGAAACATGTGCACAACCTGAACTCCAAAACTACGCGTGCAGTTATCCCGGCTGAAAACTGTTCTCCGAAGCCATTGGTAACATTCAGCTGGACAGCAGCACTGCCCAACAGCTACGTCCGTCCCCAGTGGTGAATGAACAGATCACAATGGCAGCTACGCTTGTGCTAGTGGGTTTAACCCGTGCTAATAGTGAGGTAACATATAACTTTTATCTAGACTATGTGGCAGCTTAGAAGAGCTGCTGATCAAAAGAGACTGGGAAAAGTTTGCTGTCCTTGAAGATCAATTCTACTTCTGGCGTGTGGCAAAAGGAGATGACCTAAAGCATTCCAGAAAGAAACAGGCTTCAAAGATGACTCTCAGAAAGAAACGCAGGACCAAAATAATTTCTCCCCTCCAGCAAAAGCTGCAGTAACTTCAGTGAGAGCTCACCCTGGGCTCACGAATTCAAAATCTGTCCCACAGTGTGGAAACAGTCTCCTGTACCTTGCAGGGTAGCAGCTTCTTCTGGTACTATAAAAGGTCTTCATTGTGTATCAGCAGTCACGATTGCTAGTCCAGATTTGTAGGCTACACTGCTGTACTTCAGAGGTTCCACATTAGTGAGATCATCACTGAAAACAATGGGGCCGCACGTACCAAGTCTTGCCGTTGACGATCAGTGCAGGAAGATAAATCATTCTGCTGCCGGGCTGCAGCAATCCGTTTGCCAGAATTCTGAGCTCTGCTGAACAAGTTTTTCCATGTTAACAAGCTCTCTGCTCTTTACTCGGCGAACATGAAACCCTCTGGGACTTTGCTTACGCCTATTAAACTTAGGATATTCAACAAGTCTTAAATAAACAAGTAAATAAAACCAACTTGTGATATTTTCAAGTCTTACATAAACAAACAAACAAACCCAAAAGCTACATCACAAGAGTGAGGCAGAACCAGGAAGACATGCAGGCAGTAAGGAAAACTACTAACACGTATGGCCCGTAATCACCCTGCGAGAAGCAGTCAGAGTACGCATTTACGTTCTCTGAGGCTGGACTTTATGCAGTCATTTAAAAAGACGTCCAGACAAACTGATATTGTCACTTAGCTACAGGCTTGTTAAGTTGCAGGAGGCCATTTCCAGCCCTTGGCAGTGTGCAGCAGGTGCCTGAGGAAAACCATACTGTTACTTTGAAGGAACATTACCGAGAATGTTTTTATCCCGCAGAGACACCTCAGGAAATTTGTTTGTCTCAGAGGAATTAGACAGACCTGAGGTGAGGGACGATGCCTCCCCTTCTGCTTGTAGCTACCACATCCTCCTCAGCCAGACTGAGCCTACAGACGGTAACGTACAGGTCTGAGAACATGTTTAAAATAACCTCTTACTGCCTATGCACAAGCATTTGACCTGGTTGAAGACAGTAATTTTGAGACTTATTCCATAATACTAGTGTGCAGGAGGTGCAATTTCATATTTTGGCAGTATATCCTGCCTAGTACAAATGTCTGGTCTCCAAGAGAACAATGTAGGAAAAAAAAGGTTTGGCTCCTAAATCAGACTTCAGCTCAGCAGTAGTCAAATCATGTAAGCCCCAAAAAGCTCTGCGGCCAAGACCATGGAAATCTGGCTTTTGTGTCTGCTCAGACTTCTAAATTAAAGAATGTATTTGCAGAGCAGCCACGGTGGAACCGCACAAGGAGGGTTTTTCACCCAAATAGTAACAGTTACTGAAGAAGAGGTGAAAAAAAAGTTTAAAAAAAATAGAGAAATGTCTAGGCAAGACGGTAGGAATGATACGGAAAACGTATTTCTGAAACAACACATTTCTTATCATTCTAGGCAGCTGAGAATAACTTCAAAGGAAGGCATTTTCATCTATCTAGTGGCCACATGGAAATGACAGCAACCAAACTATAACCGTTCAGAGGCAGAGCTTATGCACTTGCTGTCAGCCGTTTCTATCTTTAAATATCAATTAAATACCATTCTCATTTTGCAAAGAATACTTTACTCTCCCAGCCAGCAAGCAGAAACTGGCAACTACACTGTACACCTGTTATTATGCATTACAATGAAATTAAAATATTTAGAGAATTTGGCAAGTCTACGCCGCTAAAACTATGCTGGTAGTTGTAACTGTGAACTGCGTAGATGAATGCTGTTCCTGCTTGCTAGAAAAATATTGCTGCATAAAAAAAAACTACTGGTGGCCAGCAGCTGGCCTTTCAAGATAAGTATCAAAAACATGCACTTTGTGACGTCTGGTCAGATGGCATGGGTGCTGAGGCTTCTGTTATTCAGCAGGAGCAGCAGGGAAAGAGCCGAAGAATGTCCCCCTTGCAAGCCACGTGCACTGACCTCAATGGGTGAAGTGCAGAGCACTATTTACTCAGGTGCAATAATACAAATCTTTGTGGGTTGTTCTGCAAGGATAAAACAAAGAGGATTCCAAAGAATGTGCTCCATGTGTGACTTCCCCAGCCTCACTGTAAGCACACCGTATTTGCAATATCAAGTGACAGCCAGAAGTAAAATTATTGTCGTTTGGGGCCGCCGAGCGCACAACTTGAGCAGCTTTTCAAAACGGAAGAGTTTTATGGTGCTGCAGAGTATAACTGGGATGTGGGGAATAACACGTGGACCCGACGAAGATAGGCTTTTTCTCCCCCAAGTACTTATTTCAGCTGTCCTAACCTTTTCAAGTGAAAATAAACAGGACAAGCTAGTAATAAAAGGCAATTTATGTGTACTACTTTTGTCACCGTGAGCTAGCTGCACTATTACAGTACAGGGAACCATGTGCATCCAAGCAGAGTCAGTGACCGTAGCTTGTGCCATTAATTACTATTCTTGTTTAAGACCAGAGAATTTATGCTCAATATGAAGCACCACGAGCATATGCGGGAGTTAGAATTCTAGTCATTTACGGAAATATATTTCTCATCATTCACAACAGAAACCAGTGCAGACACCTCAGCATCAATAATACCCTGCACCTGAAGATTAGTCTAAACATAAGCCTAATGCACAGAGGCTTCACCACATACACACACCTGATGCTACCTCTATATAATTGATGACATGACCAAATGACTGCAGTTTACAGTGTTATTAGGTTATTTAAACCTCATCCACATGTTGAATAACACCCTTGTCCCAGGGTTTCGAAAAGAAAATACCTAAAGGACCTGTGGTTTCCAAACAACACAGTGGTTGTTTCATAAAGAATATGTAAACTGAATCATCACTGATAATTTTCAGAGAATATTATATTCAGTAATCTTAGGCAGTTTTTCTATAATTAGATCAGAGACATATACTGGATGCAGCTAAGCTGTTGCGCTACACCTGGCCTACTTCAAGAGCACGGAGAGAGACGAGGTGAACGCAAGACAACTCCGGGTATCGTCACCCATGCCCACCCAGGGGGTGGGAGACAGCGACTCTCCGGGTGCTTCCACTTTGATTCCCAGTCTTGGAAACTGGCCATCACTGGTTTCCACAAGTGTAGCACTTCTGTTCTTTTTGCCTATGTCATGATCTTCGCGTACCCCTTGCACCAGACCCGTTGCACAGTCAAGAGGCAGTAACAGATTGTTCAGAGAAACAGCCCGAGCCAGGTACTGAACAGAACCTGTCTAAGTCACAGAAAAAGGAGATGTGAACTGGATAAACAGGATACGTTGAAGGTATACAGTAAAGGGCTCAGACCTTCCAAAGTCCTGTGGTGTGTGCAAGTGAGTGAATCGGAACCTACTCAGAGCACACCAGATTCTATGGTGTAACGCCTACATTCTTCTACTTTCACAGCTACGCATCTAAAACTAGCCAAGATCGATATTGACAGTAAATACTACCACTGCTACTTCCTGACCCTGACAGTTTTGGATGCTATCTGGCAGATTAGCACTTTTCTTAAGGATTCAGTTAATCGTAACTCTGATAGGCTGCTGGTAACACCTGACTCCTTCAGGTCACAGCTTTCCCCACAGGAGCCAGGTGCTTTTGTATACATTCTACTCGCCTTCTGACTCTTTCTCTGCAGGACACTTGTCCCCCTCCAGTCACAGCGTCCCCCACCAACACTGGTGTACATCTCTGCCTCAGCAGGTATCTTAGACTTCCTCGTCAATATTTGTCGCTTGCTTTTAACATCTCTACACACAAGACCCTACGTAAGATTCTCAGCCCCAGGAAAAATCTCTAAGATGAGCAAAAAAGACTCATTGTCAACCTAAGACATTCATTACATGTGGAAACATTCACTACTTACAGAGAGAAAAAGGGGAGTTTCACGTTTTGTGCTCCGTTCCTCTCCTGGATGCACACACATGTCCTAACCTAGAGGTCACTTCAATCACTTCTTCAGTCCAACTACACGAAGCAAAGAAGTATCTATATCACAGCTATGAGCATCTGATTCTTTACAATCCTGCTAAGAATAGGATGGAGAGACAGCCTCAGGTGAAGAAAAGATTATAAGAGCATTTGTTCCAAGTGAAAAGGGAAAGTTGAACCGAGAGCCTTTTTTGATTCATTTAAAGGGTAAGAAGCAAATGCCTGTGATCCTCAAAAGTCTGAGGATCAAAGGAAAAACAACAGATAAACTATTTTCTGCCATCAACTTCTCATTCAGCAGCGGGAGAAATTCAGGCCAAAGGCATCTCAAGCTAGCTTTTAGTCAGAGCAGACTCCATAAAGACTACAAATGAGTAAGTGTTTACCCATTTTCAGCTGTAATGAATACCAGTTAACTATCCACCTTCCTTCTGCCCTCCAAGAACAGAGGACAGTCTCATCCTTTATACCACACCTTTTCCAGCTGTGTGCCTGAAGTACAGCACAGAAAGATCCAGCTGAGAGAGGCATCTCCTTATTCTTCAGGAAAACAAGTCTTTCCACTTTCTGGCTTTACTTCCTACAGCTGAAGGCAAACAGGTAGCAAAAGAAGAGCCGATCCTGCGGTTCCCTGTGCATCCTCCTGCACTCCCCCTAAGGACAGTGTCAAACTCAGCTCTTGCGCGAGTAAGCACACTTCCTCAGAAAGCAACGTGAAGGCAGGGAAGGATGCTAACCCTATTTGGATAATGAATCAGTATTTTGGAAGTGAACAGGTAGTCCTGGGGAAAGGAGAAAAACAAATAAAGAAAAGCATTTTCTTAAACTTTTTCAGTTGTTGCTTTACAGGGATTGTGTTTTGAAACATGCAGAAAAACAGCAAAACAGAAAACTGCTTCTCAAGACTGTGGAGTCATTCGGCCCATTTGAATGACAAACAATAATGCCAATAGGCAGCTGAAAGCACAGATAGACCAACCAGCTCTGGTTGAATGCAGAAGCAAAGCATCAACACCCTGATCCGAGATCTTTTGGACAAAGTGCTGCTTGGCCGACATCTGTTTTTCTAGAAACACTAGAGTAAGCTAATAAGTTATGCATACCTTTGTCGTGCTATATATTTATCCCATTTCAGCTCACTTTTGCAGATATCTCTCTCCCTCTCTCTTTTTTTGTTTAAATGGAGGTCCATCTTTTTAGTTTTTCCTTTCCAAACTCTGGTTATGTTGTCTCCATGGAAAGTACAACAGAGAGTTGTTTTCCTTATAATTTTTTTTCAAGTTTGAGCTGTGGGGACATGAATAGATACAATCCCTTAAGATTGGCTTTTTCATTAGTTCTTTGCCATAAATTTCAACAAAAATAAAAATTAATATAAATTGGGAGTATGGTGAGGCTTGAGGGGTTTTTTTGTTGTTGTTTTGGGGGGTGTCCCTCAAAAATTGCTAAGGACATGACAGAGACAGCAACTAATGTAAACTCTCAGAGTCGAATGCTTTTTCTTGGGTAACCTAACTAGGGATTGGATTAAAATCATGACATTTAATTCAGAAAACACTACTGCGACATATAAATTTATTAAAACTGTAATTCTTTTGAGTAGCCATCTGAAGAGATAGCTATAAGCCCACCATATACACATGCTTGCAAATATGAATGGCCTTTGATGACAGTACCTGGGAGGACAGGATCAGTGTAATTTATTTGTGGAGACAATATGGAGACAAGCTACACGGTTCCAGTTTCACCCCCTGCTGATCTACCACTTAATGAAGCTATCCCAGTAGCTCAGGTGGAAAAGGGCCAGGTTACTTCATATTTCTGAATTCATTTCACTTAACTGTGGAGAGCTGTAGAAGGTTTTTGCATAGATGGGGCTGTCCCATCCTTAAGATTTGAAAACAAATGCCAGATGCAAAATATCTACCATATTTTCATAACATGTACTCATCTTTTGGCAATAGTTTGGAGTTCTCTTGTAAACACATTTTGCACATACTGAGGCATCTTGGTAAACTGCACCTTTGAGGATAGCTGTTGTTAGAGAAGAGCAAGTATTGGTCCCTGGCTCTCCCCCAGTCTTCTGCTGCTATGGAGAAGGGTTTGCAGTCAGAGGCTATGACAACCACACTCCCCCAAAGGTCAGCCAGGGACTCCAGGAGCTTGCTTAGGACTAGGGCAAAGCCCAACTGGCTTCAAGGTGAAGTTAGAATACATTAAATAAAAGCAAAGCAGCATAATTAGCTAAGGGAATTTTGAACCAGCTGTTTCATGAACAGGGTCCTGAACATAGGGTCCTGGACTAGAGTAAAATCAAGTCAAGTTGCCATCCTGAAGAAAAAAGTCAAAGAATCACTGGTATAAAATCTCTGTAAAAGTACTCATAAAAGACATTTTCCTGTTTGCCTGTGTAAATCTGCCTCTTGCCTCTCAGTAACAGATCTGTTGCATTTCTGAGTAACAGTGGAGTTGAGGCACATCCATCTATCCTAATGTGAAAGAAAACTGCAGAGACATCGGACACAGCAGGACACCGTCATCCTGTTTAAGAGATAGAGCTTGTAGAAAAGCTATCAGATAAACTGAGTGTTCCTTCGTCAAAGCTGAGAGGCCTCAGTACTAGGAACAGATGTTCCCAGCTGGAAGTTTTTAAGAAAACTTAAGCTTTCTCTTGCCTCATCTTCTTGATGGCTGTCAGAATTAAGGGCATTTGAAGAAAAGCCCGGAGGATCCCTCCGCTCATATGCAGTATAAGGAATTTGTCAAGGAATCAATGTTTCTCTTCCATCAGTAAGTTTTCTAATTTTCCTTCCTCCACTATCAGTCTAGATCACAAACTCTAACATGGCTAAGTAACATTGGCATGGGGCTCGAGAGGTAGCATTCTGCGACAAACATTCCCGTGGTGTTCCTCAGGCACAACAAAGGTTTGGAAAATTATACCTGTGGTGCTCCTGCTGGAATCTGAATTAAGCCATTAAATTCAATATGTCCTTGTCCAAAAGATTAAAACAAAAAAGCAGAGGTAACAGGAACCGATACAGCAAGTTTCAAAATACATTTGCATTTTGACCAATTTCAATTAATTCCTTCTAATAAAACAAGACATCTCTTCAGAACACAAAGCACTGGTTTTCATTGCTTTGTTTCATTGGGCAAGAAAAAAAGAGAGGCCCAAGCTCCATTTCTATAGTGGTCAAAAAACCCAAGAGAAACAAGACTAAAACATAACCCTCTCTCTCATTTAAGACTGAATGGTCAACTGTATGTGAAATACATTGATTATCAAATCATTGTTCAGACCCCAAATGTGTATATGCACCTGAGAGCATTCATCAAGATAAACTCTGCTAAAAAAGCCCGCAACAAAGTAGGTTTTGAAAAAGAAGAAACTGTGTACCTCTCCCTGTGTAAATCATACTGATACTGGGAAAAAATGACTAGAGTTGTTTGATATGAATGCAAGATACAGGCATTTTAATAATGCTGTTTGGTAAAAGTTTACCTTACCAACTACATAGGCATTTAGACTTTATTTCTTTCAACTCTAGCGTGTTTAGGAGGAAAAATATACAGGTGAAGAAAGCAATAGAGCTGGCAGAATTCAAAGGCTTGACATTATAGCTTCATAGCACTATTGGCCCATGTCAAAGGTGCTTTCTCCACATCTGGACATATGAAGAGAGGTAAATCACAAAACTAAAATACGTTCCCATTGATGGTTTGAGTAAGAGCAACTAACGTCGAGCTGAACACATATTCTGTCTTCATTAAGTTCATTGACCTATGTATAAGTTAACAATCACAGTAAATCAAAAGCACTTGCATTGCCAGCTCTCACCTCATCATTCAGCTTTTAGTTCTTTCAATAATCACACTGAGCACGTTCGAGAGAAACCTAGAGATTCCACCCTATTAAAAATACTTCCTTTTGCCTACGGAAATGACAGCTTCTATCAAGTGGATCTTCTTCACGAAAAGAAAACAAAAAGGGCAAAGTAGTCTTAGCAGAATAACCTTCACTACTGTCCTTAGCCTTCTCCGTGCAATTTTAGGTGACTTGCAGAAAGTCTGATTCCAAGAAACCACAGAAGAATACAACTTACATTTCAAGCTCATTGTTTCATATTTACCTGCTGGTGACTGGCACACCCCTGGGAAATGATTAAAAAACACCTCTTGGATAATATATTAACTGGGATTTCAATGCTTCTTTTGCCTATTCTTATGCAAAAAAGTATACTCGGCCCCAATTCTGCAGGAATGACAGTTTCTGGTCCTGACAGAACACCAAATAGACTCTGCAGAGAAATGAGGGTACAACCCGAGATGGCAGTTCTATAGTTATTAGGGGAGGGCTAGTAGAAGCATAGCACACGAGGCAAACGAAGGACTAATAAGCAGGAAAGCAGAATGGTTTCTCACTCTATAGCTACAATATCACCAGAACCACAGCAGCTGCCTCTGCCTTCAATGAGAGAGAGAGAGAGAGAGAGAGAGAGAGAGAGAGAGAGAGAGAGAGAGAGAGAGAGAGAGAGAGAGAGAGAGAGCGCCATGCAAGACGACACATCCAGCTCACAGCCTGAACAGGACAACCAGGAAATTAAAGGCTTGAACACAGGTGTGCTGTTAGATCGGCCAGAAATTATGGTCTGCGATCCCAAACTCAGAAAGGAAGCTGAGACACTGCATAGCGAGTGACTCAGAGCTCAGACAGACAATAAAACAACCTCTAGAAGGTAAAAAGGAGCTTGAACCAGAGACAGGTAAAGTGCATTCAGGCAAGTGAAAATTGTACTTATGCTGAAAACTGGCATATAAATATGGTAGCAACTTACTCAATTTTATAAAAAGAAACACACGAAGGTTTTCCCATCCTCATAACCACTATTATAGTAATTCATAATTGTAATACAAAAGTAATGCAGCAATAACTATTTATTTCAGACAACATAACAACGTGGTACTTCTTTTTTGCCTCCCCCCGCTTTTTTTTGTTTTGTACTTTCAACTGCTAGGTTCATTAATTTTTTATATAATACAGTGCCTTCAGATCTTCTCAAATACACTTTAGGTTGAATTTGCCCAGTGCATATTTTAGAGGATACATTTTATTCTGGCTACCCATTTCTGCAAGTCTATTTTGCATTTCAACATTTTAGCTCTAGGTGGATTATTTTTATATTATTACAGTGAGGCTACTGCTATCTCCTGGTGAAACTGATTTCCATACCATACAGTAAAATCACAACTATTTTAAACAAGTCTTTTACATATGTCTACGATTTTGCTAAACGCACTTGTAACAGCTCAGTTCCAGACTATATTGACTGCTCTAACTCTGCTGATTTGGTCAATTCAGGCCCATTTCAGAAAGCAACCTTGTTATTTTTAATCATTCCAAGCCCCATAACACTCTCCCAGATAAGCACTGTAAAGGGATCAATGAAGTTTTGCGCAAGCATTACTGTAGTTTTTGCTATTATGCTATGCAGCAACAGCAGAAGAACATCCCTAGAATGCACAAATACTATGAAGTAGAAGAAAAAGAAAAGATGAGCAGAAACGCAAGAGAAGCAAAGCACTCTATTGATTTTGATAGGTTAACATTCATTAAAAGCGTACAAAAACCTCTTACTGAGGTTCTAACTCATGAGCATGAAAAACCTCTTAACCTGTCATTAAGCCAAACAATAACACTGTCCACCCAGACTTCATGTGTGAAAACATTGTTCAGAACAGTCATGCTCAAGTCTTGCTCCACAATTTCTGTCAATAATCAACCTGCAGGTTCAACACTAATTCTCCCATTGCACTGGGGAAGGATGGAATTGGCCAAACACAATAAACCATAAACTTGATTCAAAACAAAAATGCCAATCTACATAAGGCCTCACAGGCCACCAAGGAGCATTTTCATTGTGAAACCTGCAACCTCTTCTGCTCCTCTGGCACAATCATTATCATGATGCCAGGCCTCACACCTTTAAAGCTCTGAGGTCTAAGTTGCCCAAGTTCACCAGACGTGAATTGGATCATTCAATGTCATTTTATGTTACAGCACCGATAGGAAATACAACCCTGAGCATGGTGTAACTTCAATGTGTGGAAGTTGGTCTTCTCCCTTCTCCCCATTATCTCAGTGAACCTGGAACGCACTCCTGGACTGACCACCCTTGCGGACCAAAAGCCATGTGCAGCTTTCTGATGCAGCCTTCTGTCTCTTGCATGCATTCACTTAAAATACAGCAAATCATGCAAATAGTCAAGATCTATTTCCTGCTGTCTGAAGAAAAGAATAAGGGAGGCAAGAGAAAACTCTTTACATATATAAATTCCCTCATCAGGTACTATGATAGTGCTATCCATAAAGGAGCTACATTTCACATGGGGCAGCTCTCTCCACCTAAAATTAAATTAAAAGTACACAAAAGGTATATCCATAACGCAGCAGCACCTGCTTTGCACCAGCTCCCCAGCTCATGCCTGTACCACACCACAACTCAGCGTCTCACGGAGCTGCTCCTCTGTGAGCTCGAGGGACTAAGAGCAGCAGAGGCAGGACTACCTCAGTCTGCACGAGGGCACCCTGTGCAAGAGCCTCTCTACATCGTAAACCCCTCACCTCAAGGACAAGACATGCAAGGCAAATGCCATTTACTCAAGGGGTAGCAGGATCTGGTTCATCCAAACAACCTGCTGCTACTTCAGTACCAATTCTACCTCTCCCAGAAATGTTTTCTCAAGCAAAATAGCATCACGAGGGCTTCTGATTGATGGAGGAAATAGAGAAAGGTAACTTTTTGAGCAAAACTGAAATAAAGAATTCAAGCAACATAATCCATGGCTGCCTAAATACTTCAGCAAATAAAAATTAATCTAAAACTAGCCTCCTTCCAGCCCCACAGAAATGCTAGGCCATCATCTCACTGTGGTGTAACAAACTTTGGCTTTGGCCTCATGTACATATGGTTCAAATTAGCACCTGCATACCTCACTTATTAAATAAAAACCAGCTCTCTCTACATGACCTGTAGAATTCTTGTATACAAGAACTTATCCAACAGCATTATGTCTTCCCTTATCAGATGTGTGTGGTATGACATAATGAATGCAGCGCAATTGGCCCTAGTTCAATTCCCAAGCATTGGGTCACGTTTCTCATCGCATTGTTTTAAAACGGACGCTATGGGCTCAGTGGCTAATGGATGAAGCTCTGGAATTTTACCTCAGATCCTTCAAATTTAACCTAAGTCTGATGAACTAAATTTAATCTCTAGGGAAAAATGCATCTGTCAAGACCACCGCTTGGAGCATATAGCTGAATCGAGAGGTATGAACAAGCAATTTTTATTTGTTGCACACAAGTTAAGGTGTCTGCTATGCAAGGAGGATTTCAAACGAAAAGTTGCTGTTCTAGATATTTTTCCAAAACAGTGCCGGGGGACTTGGATGGTGGAAGACAAATTGTTTTACTGTTGAAGCACACATCTTGGTGTGAAGGAGACCTAGTTTCTACTTCTGACTCTCCCAAGTGTACCACGTGAGCCAACACAATTACTTTACTACTGTCTCTAGATTTCATCCTTAACCTTGCGTACCGGTGCTCATGATAACAGTGGACTTGGACGAAATGAGGATAAAACTGTTGATTTCTTAACTGCTCTTGTATACAAACAGTACTTGGCTTGATAACATGCAGCCATATTCACTCACAACTGTCAGCAGATCCAAGAACTCGGAAACTTCATCAGATGATGCACCCGTCACCAGCATCCTGACACTCCTGTTACTGCCTCTGGGCACCGCACAGGTCAAGCCTTCTGCAGTCCTTTAAATACCACTCAAAAACTAATTGGCCTATAGGATAAAGACCTTCACTGAAAACAGGATTTACTAAAGGAGAAAAAAAAAGGAGACGGGGCGCGGAGAATGTATCTGGCTATTTTTTGTTCAGTATAGCAGAAACCATTGGGGCAATAACGTACAGGATCACAACATAGTATATATTTATATATTTAGTTGCCCATTAAAGCATTCTTAGTTAGTCCTGTCAATAATTGTTCATTTTCATACATTTCTCCAATCTTTCAATACTCTGCTGTAGGCTACTGCCTGACAGATTTCCCTAAACACCAACTCTATTTCTCAAGAAGAGAGCTGTGAAAGTACATTTCTAGCACAGAGACACCTCTTCGCATTCTGAAGAGCTTGCAGTGACTGCTCCACGCAGAAAGCAATTGAGCAGATTAAAAGGAACTATGTCATAACAACTTTCAGGAACTCAAATGTCTCCAGCTGACACAAGCTAGACTTGGGCACCCATGCCGAGTTGTGAACTCACATCCACTAACATCTGACCTTCTTTCACGACTCGAGGCAGGCTTGAGTTACCAAAATTCACCTAACATAAGAACTTTGAATCTAGTTTTCATGTATTTCATGTTGTGGCCTAAACCACTGTTTAACAACAAGTTGAAGCAGCTCAGCACTTAATTCACAGGGGTGAATTTCCTCAGATACTGCTCAGATTGTTACTTAAAGGCAGTTCTGAATAATGATTTTTTTTTTCCGCTACTTACTGTAGTCTACAGCAAACAGCTCTTTAAAATACGCCTCAAGAGTTCCCTAGCAATAATCATTCTCAAAAGGTCAGTCAGTGTCAAACCATAACATTAATTTGTTCTGCACTTGCTCAAAGACTGCCTAAAAAAAAAACTTTCAAGTGCAAACACCAAGAAATTCAAGAAGATTAGATTAAGTGTCTCCCTTTTCATCTCAGCTGAACACTGGCCAGTAAATACTCTAAATGGTGTTGGACAACTTTGTGCAGCTGTTTGTTAGAGGGGACAAGAGGAAATCATTAAAGATAGGAACTTGCAGCCACTCGACTTCCACACCAAAATAGAATAAGCAAGCGAACGTGTCCATGACCCAATTTGCACGCTCACAAACAAAATTGCCAAGCGTGGCCTTACCTTATAATGCAAACGAGTATTTTTCTCCAATGTAATTGAGAGCTTTCCAGTTCTGTTCTCCTGGGCTCCCATGCTTACAAATCCAGTAGCTGGAATTTACATAATTGCAATTTCACTTTGCAAATATCGCTGGGCTCTTTTTATGCCTGATTTTCTCAACAGCTGCTTCTTGGAGTTAAAGTCTTTACTAATTACTTCAAACATTTAACGGAAAAATGCAAACCATAATTGATACAATTACAACACAGAAAAGAGGCAAAATTCTCATGGTTTGGAGAATGAAGAGACTAAAGATTTTTATCTTGGGTTTTTTCCCCCCCTTTCCTTCTCCTTTGCTCTTTAAGAACAGCACATGCAAAACATTTGTGAAGCCAACACAGCTGCAGGGCCCGCTCACCAGACCAGTACTGTCTACTCAGTATCCTTTCTAGCTTTTTATAGATACAACTTAAAAACACCATGAAATTTATTTCCTGTAATAATGATCCCCAAATATTTTCTTTAAAAGTCAGTGTTTCAGCAAAACTCTCCCAAGAATGTGGAGTTATGCATTTACATTGTGTTAACGTAGTCACCTCCCGACTTCCTTCATTGTTCCCTCTTCAGCCACTCTTCGGTGCTTTCTTTTACCTGCCTCAGTCTTCGTGGTCTATGAGTCCAGGCTGGCACAAGCATCTCCGTACATAGCTTACTGAGAACTGGCACACCCCACACTTGAGAGAGGGCACAATCCAATAAATAGAACACACATACGGGCTCAGAGGGTCTTTTCCTAGATCTCCCTCCTTCCTATAGTAAATTCCTGGGCAGATAACTTAATAGCTCATTTTTCTCTTCTTGATTTGCTTCAGCCTGCTCCTGGTCTCTACCTCTGCAGCCTCAGGAAGGACCTCTAGAAGTTGTTATCAAGTAAATATTATTGTTTGAAGCTAATAAATATAAGATCTCCTGGCCTGCATAACCAATCCATTCCAACGCACTGATATCATTTCCTCACACAACACTTGGTCTTTTAACAATTATATAGACTTCCTTCCATAACAGTAACCCTCTTCGCAGGGGAACATATACAAGCAATACAACCAGACTCTAGACTCTGCCATTCACGAGACCCTCTGACATTACTACTTGCGGCCACTGGAAAGCTGACACGGAGGACAGCCTAGGACATTGCTCAGAGTATGTCAGTGTTTGGTTCCAGAAGCCGGAGGAAGCCTGGGAGCACTGCAGCGCACTGCTCAGTAAGCATCAAACAGCATGGACTGCTCTTGTACCACCCTCGCCTGGTCGTACCAGCAAAGCCTCTCTGGAATTTGTTACAGGGCAAACTGGATAATGAATATCCCACAAAACAGCAGAATGAAGAACAGTTTGCGTGCCTGAAAGCTTACTTGCTTATGCTAAATACATCATTCAGTCTAATAAAGGACACTGCATCTTGCCACATCTAGATCTTTATCCCACTGTGGTTAAAACAGCATGAGAAAACAATATGAAAATGCTCCCTCCCATGCAAAGCCCAGTTAATAATGGTTGCTCCTGGACTCTACAGCCTCAGAGTTAGACAGTGAAAGCGTTAAAAGCATGCACATGAACCCAACATAGATGGAGAGGAGATCCAACTACCAAGACTGGAGCACACGTCCAGGTAAAGATGCAAGGAAGAAAGTAGACCATGAAGTGTACGTAACAAGGAGTTTAAGAAAGAGAGAAACTAATGTTAATTCTGGCATTTCTTCCTCCTCGGAGGACTTTGTTTTACAATATTAGGAGTACCCTTCTAAAATAGTTTCTCTATTGCTTTTATAGATAGCGGAGCTATGGTTCAATAGCTGTTGTATAATAGAGAAAAAAAGCCCAAGTGCTTGGGGCTGCATCCTGCAAAAACCTACACAAGCAAGTGGCACATCAGGTCTAAGATACTTAGCACAGATTTTGAGCTGTTCAGAGGGTTGTGTCTTTGCATCAGAGGCAGATCAGTACTTGTATTTTGCCAATACCTTAGCGCACCCAGTTGGCTACTGTACGAACAGAAAGAAAACACACAAAACCACAAAGCATTCACAGCATATCCTTAAAAACACAGAACACAGAAGTAACGATACCCAACCTCAAATAAATAGCTAGGCATTACTCAGAGAACTGATGCAGGTTCAGCTGCAAGACATAAACCGTTTCTTCTGCATTCAGTGCCCAAGAAATAATTCACAGATGGTTGAGACTGGTATATTTGTTTTATTTTTATATAGTCACAGCGTTACTGTAAAATCTTTCCCTACAAAAACCACTTTGCGGCTTTACAGCATCACGAATATGTATCTTTGCGATCCCAGATAAGCCTAGGCTAGGGTTTGGGGTTTATTTAATAAAAAAAAAAAAGTTTCACGTCACCTTCTCTTCACATTTGACCAAAATATTTGGATTTGTTTTTCTAAAAAAGCATGCAGTCATCATTTGCCTACATTCTCGCCACCCAAGTTTGAGGCTACACACCCTTGCAGGGAGAGACTACGACATCATGGCAGCGCAGGATCCTGGTGTAGCACACTATCTGCCTTATCAAATTCCTTCTCGACTGTGGCCATTTGGGATGTTTGCGGTGAAGGAGGAGGTCATCATCCTTACTGTGATTTACTCTACCCGCTGATATTTAGGATCTGCGGTGAAAGGCCATTTGTCATTTCACTGGCCGTTCTCTTCTTACCCGATTTAGGCCCCATCTTAGATAACAGTTGCAATAAATTTACTCCATAAATTTTGGTGTGACAGTAATGTCTATGCCTGTGATATGTTTAAAAAAAAAAAAAAAAACCAAAAAAAAAAACAAAAAACAAAACCTGACGACTTGTACAAATGATTTCAGAACTGGAATTTGAAAGTGTTCCTCTAAGTACGTCAGCTTATTATTCTCCCTTCTACTGGCAGCTTCCAAGGTTTTTCCTGGGAAAAGCCAGTCACTAAGCCTGATACATCAGAAATATTCGCTAAATGGTACAAGCAAATGCTAGCAACCAAGGCTGCATTTTGATGCCTAGTGCTAATGCTCCTGACCTGTGTTTTGATCTGTGTGGCATCCAGCTCTGACTTGCTTGTCTGCGCAACAGAAGGGGCTGATCTGCCTGAAACCTCACATTGTGTTTATAGTTTCTGTTACCTGAGGTATTGAGCTATTGAGGTGAACGGTCTTCAACATTCTGCAACACAGGAGACATGAACTAGGTGGTGATTCCCACGGGCAATACTCCTGGAGTGTGTTTGCCCAACAGTAGCGCTAATTATTTGACCCAGCAGTGTTTCTGGGAAGTGCTTGACTTCAATCTGCGCTGGATGCTAGATTTATACAAAACAGATAGAAAAGAAGGGAACAGGGCACACAGGATCAAGGAATAAGCGTAATGTAATTCAAGGGACACAGCTTGATAGTCTTTGCTTAACACCCAAGTCAATACAATTTACTTTGGCAGCCTCTACTATTCACATTTATAACTGCTAGGTTTCAGCTACGTTCAGAACCAAAAGAAAGGCAATCGGCCATTATGATGAAACATGAGCAATCCAAGAAATCTTATGAACAGATCTATCTAATTACCTGTGTCAAGTAAAAGATAAAATTAGGTTTATTTTATCCCACCTTATTTTGATAACTCTAATTGTCAACACTAGTTCAGAGTCATATGATAAACCATGTTTTTATATTGACTGCCTGCAAGTGCCAGTTGAACAAAAAAAAATATATATATATACACGTATATATTCTACAACTGTTACAGTTCTGCATGGAAAACAGAAGTTGCTTTGTTTGCAATTGTATCATTTCACTACTGCTGATCGCTAAAAGCAAGAGTCCGCTCCCAACTTATTTACAATGTTTAGTGATTCCTGTTGTTGAACAAAAAGGGACCGGTTACCAGGAAGCACAGAATACATGATGGAAATCGCCTTTAAGCAAACTCAGGGGGAAAGCCCTCAGAGGGAGGCACCTGAAGGCAAGCACTGATCTTGAACGTCAGTCCTGTGACTCTACTAAGTGCAGTGCTTTTCAAAGGCAAGGATAAGAGGCTGCACTGTTACTGCTGTTTACGTTTTCTAGTATCTTCTCCCTCCATCTTGTTCTCCACAGTAGACCTAGAGTAATTAACTGATGTGAAAGTAGAATAAGTCACAACTAGTTATCAATTTAAATTGAACACAGGTGGTCAGGAATAGTTACTGAGTACTGAAACCACGGTGGAAGCATTTCCAAGCTGACTAAATATCCCATCTGTATGAAGCATATCCAATCCACTCTTTTTTCTTTTATTTCACAAATATTGCATGGGATGAAGGAATGTCAGGGCTGAACTCTCCAGTACAGATGTAGAACACATGTATTTGCATCAGTTTAAAGCAAGATTACAGACACTAAGAAAGCAGTTGTGGTTTGGCACTAGAAATCTTCCATTTTAATTAACTTACGGTCCAAATGATTTCTAGAAAGTCTTCCTCACGTTGCAGGAGAAGGATTACTTCTACCAGGACAGGTTTACGAAACAAATTTTCATGGGGGAAAACTGTAAGAAATAATTACTTCAACTCAACCAACTCAGTATAAGACGACGAATCAACTCGCACGTAAGCAAGTTCAGCAAGTTCCACAGGTTATGCCAGGAATGATCTCAAAACTCTGTGTGTGACTGAAGCCCACAGAATGTTACCCACCGCATGCAGACCACCATCAGGTGTGCTTCGAAGGGATCTTTCCATACCTTCCAGTTTTCCTGATTTGTCTCCTATATACCTTGTGCATTTCTTCCTAGCTCAGCTCAAGAGGAATTGAGTCAAGGAGGGATCAACTCAGTTAATGAGTAATTGTTCCATTAAATCTCTCATCAGGATCATCGTCAGTCAATAGTAAAGGATTTTACTCCAATACTTGGACATTGGACAGGGCTACTTGAGCATGAAAAGATTAATCCAACTAACTCAATTTTTAAGGGTGTTGAGATTGAATCCTTAAAGACTCTGAATGATTCATCCTTAAGATTAAATCCATGACCATGCTGCTGGAGACAAGACCACACAAAGTCTGGTTTACTTTGTCTTACTAACAGGAACAAACTGTTGGCCGCGTTAAAATTGATTACCGGGTTAGTCTGCTACTGAATTTTGTATTGATTAAGCTTTGACTATTAGGAACATAGAAATATTTCCATCTCATCAATATTGTATTTTAAGTAAATCCCTATTCCAAAGAATCTTTTCTGCCTATGAATGCTCCCACACCACAACAATTAAAGACAGTGTTAACAAGCTGAGTCTCTAGAGAGGTGATATACTGCTCAATCCTGAATTAGCAGACAAAAAAGAATGAAATATTCGAGTAAGAAATACAGAGCTAACCAATACATTAAAGCTTGTATATTTTACTTAAGACACTGTTTCTCTTGTTGATGGTAAAATTCACGCTCATTTACTGCTAAAATGCAATTTGATTGATGGATTTTAAAATCTGTCATTTCAGGTTTGGGGGTGGATTTTTTTTGTTTGTTTTTTGGGGGGGTTGGTTGATCGGTTTTTTGGGAGTTTAGTCGGGTTTTTTTTGGGGGGGTGGTTTTTTTTTTGGTTGGTTGGTTGATTTGTGTTTTCAGGGTTTTTTTGATTGCTTGGGAGTTTTTTGTGGGTTTTTTTTTTGTTGTTTGGTTGGGGTTTTTGTGTTTTTGGTGGGGTTTTGTTTTGTTTTGTTTTTTTCTTTTTCTTTTTTTTTTTTTTTCTTCAAAATAACAAACCTAAGACTGGAAAGAGGTAGGTAGAGTTCAACGTAGCCTACAAATGCACCAGAAAGCGCTCCTCAGGAATTCAGGAATGACCTGTACATGGGCAGAGAGTTCACACGGCTGGGGTGAGTATAGCTCTTGAACATATGTAAACAGTACAGGAATAGAAAAAAATGGAAGAGTTTTGGGTGCGTTTTAATTGCACATAAACAATCACTATTAAATATTCCTAAAAACTTCAGTGGGAATACTGCACTTGCAATACCTATTAGGTCACACTCAATACAGTAAAACATACATAAAATGCAAGCTGAAATAATACTGTGGCCTGCTATTTTGCTACTATGACATTTTCCATTCCATTAATTGCACTCAGTTATGCAAACTTCATGTGAATAAACTCTTAACGCCTAGTAAAACCTGTACTATGAATTTGTAGAAAAAATACTATCTTAATGTGAAGACATTCAATGATGCATGACAGTGGGCTAGAATACGGTGTCATCACTTTAAATTCTATATTCTCCCCCCCCCCTTTTTTTAATAAGTCGACTAAGCTACAAGATCACTCTGACAGGATGAAGTGAATAATCAAAATATAGCATGCAATGCTGTCACAGGATGCCAGACAACCTTTTAAAAAAAGTTTACTTTTTCCTTAAACATCAGCGGCTACAAATGTTAGCAGCTCTTCCATAATCCACAAAAGAGCAGAGTATACACTAAAAACATACAGTTCTGAACTTCTGAAAAACTCAATTTATCTCCAGCCTCCAGCCACCGAAAGATGCAGTTGCAGGAGACAGGGATACTTCGGATTGTTACAAGCCTGATGGAAAGAACATAATGCATTTAAATCACGTTCTCTGTACAAATATCCCGAGTTAACGTCAGCGCAAGTCCTGTAACGCTGTTTTTCATGCACTGTTTGGTCTCCCCTTCCCTCTGGCTGATGGCTTTTCCACTCCCCTGCACTAAGCGAACCTCAGTTCAACCTTGAACGCTGTGGAGTGTTCCTGCCCCCTCTTGTCACAGCTCCATTACTACCACACTACATTTCCACTTCCAAAGGTAATTTTACCTCTAACGGATAGTCTGTCTGGCTTTACCCTAGAAACCTTAACTGCTTGGCCCTCTCATCTTTCTTATGGATCCTTCTTGTCCTAGACATCCTATTTTTAATGCAGACATCCATCTTTAGTTTTCAACTCATAATATTTCATGCAGTCTGTCTGCTGTTCCTTTGTGCTTCGAATCAATGCACAGTTCCAAAGAAAGAGAAGATAAGACTTTTATAATTGTTGTTTATGCTGTTGATAATTCAGGTATCTTTTCTCTTTCTAATAGCAGGTACTCCTCAAACCTGCGTGACACTATCAAGAAATCTGTATCCTTCGGTGCAAAGCCATTCAAACGCTCCCCAGTTAGCACGACCTTCCGCAACCAGGCTTCTCTCTCCAGCGGGGCATCGGCAACACGACGTGCTCTGCTCTCGGCATCAGCATGCCGAGCTGCTCCAAGCGCACTATCTTGCTCAGAGACAGCCTGGTGTGCTACATGGCAATGCACAGAGCTGACTGTGGAGAAAGAGAAGATGGCAGAAGGGATTCAGCTCTGACAACACACTAGTGGACATGTCTAAACCTCAGCAGGCTCCGCTGGAAATAAGGAAGAGCACAAACTTGCCAGGGAAAAAGGCCTGCATAGATGGCTGCGGCCATTCAAGCTAAGGCAGAATAAAAAGCGAGAAGCGTGAAAGACTTCTGTTTCCCAGGGACAAGTATGGACCGCACACATCCCCTTTTATTTAGTTATTTTTTATTAGATTTAATATCGTCATGCCTCAGAAGAAAGACCTGAAAGATCTGGATGCAGTAATTTTATTTCTACCCACCGCACATACTTTTCATCTATTTCCACTGCATTGTACCGTTACACTTTGTGTGTGAAGGCTTAACAATTTTCAGTACGTTTCACTTTGCAATAGGAAATACCCTATCTCTGTCTCATCAACAGGGAAACGGGCAGACTGATGATGTGATTTTTCAAAAGCATCTGATTGCGACTACGCTTGCCAAAAGAGGTAAGACAAAGCTATGGCAGAGGAACTCAGACCACCTATGACCAGAAGACAATAATCAGTTTTCAACACCCTTCCCCCCCTTCTGTGCCCCTCTTGCATATCAAACTCTCGATCCCTTCGCAGGCCTACCCCTTTGCGCTGAACCCTGCTGAAAGGCTGCTTTGCCTCCTTCTCTGTTTTTCACATGCACAGGGTCCAGCGAGCGTGCAATGCTACTAACTTTCCAGTGCAACCTAATCAACTGAGGCTCCAACAATCCTGGTGGCTTCCCACACCCTTCAGGAATAATGAAATACGTGGACATTTTCCCAAACCCTATCTTTCCTGCTGTTGCCTTGCTAGTTTTTTCTTCTCTCTCTCCCCCACCCCCCACCCCCCCCTTCTTTTTTTGACACTTTCTTTACTTTCTATTTCAAAAAGCTCCTCTGGGCAGATCTTCGGGATTGGAAAAATTTCTTGTCACTACCCATAAAACAGTACCTTTCTTGAAACCTCAAGTCTATTCCCTGCTCTGATGTCACCTTTTCAAGTAATGTTACTCATAAAAGTCCTTCTGAAAAAGTTGTCTGCTCAGAAACTGACTATTTCTGCACAAGAATTTTACTTGTTTAGTGTTCAGAACAAGAACTAGATGTAAAGTTCTGTCTTCTTCATCACCATTCTGTCATTCATCAGAACAAAATATAAAGTTCTGGCAATTCCCAGACGCAAAGATGCTCACATCCCTCCTCCCAATACATTGGACATGTTCTAAGGCCCAGGGCACCTCCAGGACAACTTAGCTAATTCCAGCTTCACCTCAAAACCAGAACCCCGAAAGCCTGATTTCAACATCATGGCTGAAATAAAAGCTAAGGATCCATTAAAATAAAGGAAAATATTCCAGTTGAATTAATTGACTGGAAAGGCACCTGAATCAAGATGTAAAATCTGCTACATCCCCTTGTTTCACCCAAGACGTTATAATGAAATCCTCTATCCCAGCACTGGATCAAGAAACGCCTTCGTGCTCTGTTCCAGCCAGCAGCAAAACCAGGAACATTCCCGAGGTCCCATGAGGGACATGAGGAACTGCCAGGCAAATGCCACTGCAGGCTCCCACCATGTTGCGGCATGGGAAGTCCCTGCCCTCCAGCCTGTGTCTGCCTGGCACAATCGCGTCTACTGAGCAGCACAGCTCAGAAAGGCTGGCTGTTGATGCGGACAAGGCTCTACTGTCCACTGCAAAGCAAACACTCCGGGTGACAAAGCTTTTACGTGCATTGCATTTAGGTCTAGCTCTGTGAAGCTTCCTTTGCAGAGGAACTTCTCCCACCTAAGTCAGTTACAAAACTCCCATCTCCCAACATAATACAGGTCAGACCCAAAGTGAGGCTTTCCTTCATACCTTTGAGAAGAAAAATGCGAATTTTGGAAAGGGATAAGGTGAAAAACATACCTCAAGAAAAAACAGCAGTGCCCAAGATGCTCTGTTAAACCTGTTTTCCAAAAACGTCATTGCAGCTTGTAACAATAAAAACTGAAGATAAAACACAAGTTCACAACAGACCTCAGATTTAGGATGGACCTTTGAAAAGGAAAAGACAGGGTGCGCGTGCATGCGTGCGTGTGTGTGCGCGTGCGTCAAGGGCGAAATGGCTGGGCGGTGTAAGTCTTGACATGAGGCTGAAACACAATAGTGCTGAGAATCCGTCTTAATTTCTACTTTAAATTTGATCTTTCAGCTGCATGACTGACCCAGGTTATTACCTCTGCTGAGCCAGTTCTGCTCAACGCTGAACATTCTGGATCTACAAACCAGAGACAAACACAGCCATTGTGTGGGGCGTCAAGGAAATTGAGAGGCATTGACAACCATTGCTTTCCAAGGCCGAGGAAAGAAAATGCTTGTCTATCAATTCCGCTTGTTACTGTACATGACACTGTATCTATTACCAGCTGCTGACAATGACTTTTTAACATTTCCATTTTGATTAGATGAAATAAAAAGCAGGTAATAAGAGTCCGTTTCTATTCTCCTGATGTCTGCTGCAGTATTTCTATCTTGGAGAGCATGAGACTGCTTTCATTCATTGTTATTTATGCAAGACTGGTTTTTTTCACCCTTAGAATTGATCTATTTAGACATCTCTCAGTGCTGTACAGAACCTGTGGCACCACAACTGTACCAATATCAAAACCCTTACTTGTAACTCAGAAAAGCGGCTTCATCACAGAAGCAACCTAGAAGAGAAGCCAAACTCCCTTAACCAGAAAAGAAACAACCTGCAAGTCCTGAAACAGACATTTCACCTTTTTGCTGCATTTCTCACACAAACATAACTTTGTTCCGCTACATCTACCTGCCTTCTCCCTCAAGTACGGACCAACCCGATTTGTCTCAACCGACTTTGGCTAACATCCAACTATCCTGCAGAAACTATATCCTCTTTATCCACACCGCTGCCCAACCCAGTATGTCCTTTCTCCACAAAAAGCCGTTCCCCGTGCATGGGGCCATGCTGCACGTGCTGACACACTGGCGCAGGAAGCCCAGGCAAGAGTCAGTCCTCTTCTGGCCCTCTTGAAGAGACAGGAGACACAACACGAAGCCACATCCTACACTCTTACTCCAGATGCTACATCTAATCTGAATGGCCTACGCAAGTTATATTCCCCCTCTACTCCTCTGGTCAACTTCGTGAGCTAGGCCAAAACCTGAGCCTACACTTCTGTAACCGATGGATATACAATTTCCTATTTACTAAGGAAAGTATTAATATCACCCAAAAGAAAATCTTTGTTCCCTGTCACAATTAATTCCCTTCTTAGTTTACTTGGCAGTCAGGTTTTGAATAAGTGATTGTTCTGAGGAACACACAGAATCATTCCACAAGCAGAAACTTGCTCTTAATTACAGAGAAAGGAAATGCAGGAAGGAAAAGAATCGATATGCCTGATTATATCTCCCCATATATTAAACTGAAAAGCCTGTGATATTGTTCAATTGCTCTGTCCTCAGCATCAGTCTTCAGGAATAGCAAATTAATCAGAATAAGTATCAATGATATCTCCATTAAAAAACCAAGCAACCAAACAAAAAAAAAACCTAACAAAAAAAATGCCGACCAAACAAAAAAGGGAGACAGATCTCACCTTTTACAGGGAGGATAAGAAACAACTTATGACACAGGAGGATAAAACGTTTCCATTTCTTTCAGGACTATACTTAAGACCACAGAAGAAAAGGAAGAAATTAAATGAAATTAAGCTGGATCAACTGAAGGGACCCGAGAGCAGCAACCAACATATCACGGAAGTTACCCATACTACATAATCCTCGCTAAGAAGAGCCACGCTTACTGTAATTCCCATTGCCAATCCCACCAAATGGGCAGGAACCCACTACGGACTTCGTCCAACTAGGACAAATCCATTCCCTTTCCATTTTAAGTAACTATCAGTAAACGTACCAGAATAAATACTTTGTTATACTCCGTTCCATTTCTCATTTACGATGTTTCAGCCATCAGGAACTAGAAGGCAGTGAGCTATCATCATCCCACTTTCTGGGTCCTCTTTGTTCAAAGGGGCAGCAGATATTTTCTTGGAGATAAGGACCACCGGCAGCCAGAGAACGGGACAGGATAAAACTTTCATGTATATGCATCACCTGTCTACAAATCAACGTGATGCTTAGGCACATGCCTATCTTAAAGCACACATACAAAGCCAGCTGCATACAAAGATCTGTGCGTGCTTATAATTAAGCATGCTTCTAGGTACGCTGCTGAATTTGTGCTTAAAATTAAATATGCAAAAGCTTTGCTCAAATAAAACCAGAGACATTCAGCATGCTTTAATAAATGTTACTGTTTACAGAAGTTGCAGTATTGTTTTTGTGTACTGAGGTTTCATCCTTTCTCCATCGATATTTTCCACAAAAACCAAGCTTCACTGCTCTGAAATTAATGGATTGGTTCTGAGGGAAAAACTTAAGAAAAAGCCAACATCCCTCAGAGTTAAATCAAAGGAAAGAGAAGTTTTTCCTGCCGTGGTCTGTGCAATGGAAGCCAGGCCATCATTCTGATGAGGCAGGAAAGTTTTCTTTACATACACTAGCGGTCTCAGTAATCCTACCCCTAGCTCTTTGACTTAAAAGGTTTATTTTATAAAAGTTCATATCTTGTCTTTTACCTTCTTCTGCTAATAGAAAAAGCTTATGCAATAGGAACTGGTCAAAAAGCAACAAGTCGTTCATTTTGTTTTGCCTAAACATGATGAGCAGTCATAAAAACATAGCAGACCTTCCGACGTTGTTTATTATTATTGGCAAGTAATACTAAGTTTGCAAACTATTCCTCAAAGTGACCAATGTTCTTTAAGGGCAACTCTCATGAGAGAGCAAGAAAGGACTGTAGCACATTTTCTTAATGTCAACTTTGCCTGCTTCATTCTGACACATTAGCTAATTCAGCAAATCAATTACTGTAAATGCATCCCATGGATCAGCCTCTTGCATTTGAGACGAGAAATGAAACAGAAAACAAAAACATAGGATAACAACTTGTGGCTGATGTAAAGCAGCTGAAAATGGTGTTTCTCTTCACTGGAGAGACTTTATGAAATGGGGTTTGCCCTACAGTGATCTGAAATTTTGCATGCTCTGCTTGAACTGCATTTGCCCCTACCTGCCAACGTGTTCCACACAATGTGCGGGAGATGTTTGGACAGCTCTTGACAAATCACCCTCTACTACACATCATTCTTAGGAACCTCAGAGTCATCGCTTTATTAGCTCTTGCTGACAACAGCTATCTAATACTCGATCAGTGATTTTGAACAGGAGTGGAGTCGCATAGACCAGGCAACAGAAAGCCTAAGCATTTTCTTGACCTTACTTTTGGCAGACAACCTGAAATTAGTGGATCTGATGGTTATATAAATTCATAGGAGGCACTCATGCTCATTTTCCTCTACTTACGAAACCCATTTTTGTGCAAACAGTGCATTTTAAGACAACTCTTAAAAGACACAAAAACACAGCCAAAAGCAAGCCGACACAAGGCAGGTCAGGACTAGTACATCCCTCTTCCTCCAAGTCACGCTTCCTGAGCCTGCTGATGCAGTGTTTAACTTCCTACCAAACGATTCAAGAGAACTACTCCTTGTTTTTTAGCTCTATAATTGTGGCATCTGCATCTGACACCCTGCCAGGAGCTCTGAGCTGCCCTGCCAGAAACAGCACCCTCAGTGAGCCTGCCTGGATTGGAGACGCCTTAGGGTGTGCTGACTCAGCACAAGCTCACTGGCAAAGCAACAGCAGACATGATGGATGCTCTTGGCTTCAGCAATTAAAAAAAGAGAGACTGAAATATTTACAAAAGAGACAAAGAAAATGGGAGAACAAGCAGGCAGGAAAAATGAGAGAGAGAGATAAGGTTTCTAAACAATAGAAATCTTCAGAAAAACAATTTCAGCTCAGCCAACCTTTTATTCAGCTCGTTCTTTCTACCAACACCAACACTGAGAAAGTGTCTTGGGGTTAAAACCAACAAATACCGGCCACATAAAAAGCTGCGTATCCAAAGAAATCTCTTCAGCGACCAGAATTTCACCTGCTCCGATAACAACAGCGTGATGGTTCCCCTTTCAGCTGCAGCAGAGAGAAGCAAGACAAAGACCATTTTGATTCTCAATTTCCTTTTTCACCATTTTTGTAATTAGTCTGAACAGTAATTCACATAACTGCAATTTAGCAGAGACATGCACGAGCTACTTAAAGAAGTTCTTCCAGCAAAATTCAAAATCCCCTCCACTAACCTAATTACGGGCAGATTCAACAGCATTCTTCCGCACAAAATTCAGCAGAAGCAATGGGTTAAAATCCTAACATCAATAAAAGCCAACTGTTTTAACACACTATTTTTCTCAAAGTGTTACGCACCATACTACCAAGACTTGAAAAATTCTTTGAAGGAAAGTAGATGAACTTTCAGAGAGAGAAGCAGCCTCTTGAAACATACTGAAATGCTACAGATATGGCTGAGAGATAAATAAAGTGAAAAGCAAAAAACGAAGCAGTCACTAACCTGGAAACCACAAGACCCGTGAGTGTTGAGGCAAGTCAGAGCCATCATGGAGAGGTGTAACACAGGAGGAAATGAGACCCATTAAAATAATATGGCAAGATGCAAGACTGCTGAAAGTTGCCAAGACCATTGGTGAATTTAAAACTTGGCTCACTGTTTCTCCGCCACTGCCCTTTTCTAAGGAATTGTGCTGACAATAGGAAAACGTAGCTAAATACAAATTATTTTGATTTGTGGAACATCCCCAGTCTTCCGTGAGAAACTGTTTTGTGCGTGTACAAGCAGATGAAGAGGCACTCCTTGTCCCGAACCACTTCCACGCTCAGCAGGCAAATAAAGAGAGGGTGAGATAAGACACATGGAAGAAAGTGTCCCTGAGGTGCCTTCTGATGATGCAACAGTCTCTTCACCAGAAATCATTTTTAACACAGCTTTATATTCACTCATGAGGAGACTAAGGCCCGAGCCCTATCTAGACACAACATAAAAGGGGGAGGGGGAAATCAAGGAGAAGGCTGGGGGGAAAAGAAAGAGATTCTCCTGTTTAAGATACAGGGGCTTTCTATCTTTCCGTATGTTCCTTCGCTGGACCCCAATGGAAAGGGCATCAAGACTACACTTGCCTCTGGCAGAAAAGGCCAATAAACGATGGCTTACTTTGGATGATAGCACTGCCCAACTCCCAGACCTGCACAGTGGGTTTAAGTATGTAAATATTACTATGAGCTTTGAGAAATTCCCCAGCACCTATGGCTCGGCAATTCCTGTTCTTTACTTAACACTTCTTTCCCAGCTTTTGAGTTTTTTCTCTTTAGATCCCTGCTTCACTGAATACCTACTTCAGTGTGTGGGACAGTAACACTGCATTACAGACTAACACATATTCATGTACATAATCCATTAACTGTTCTCTCCATTCTGTCACCCTCTTCCCTATGAAAAATCAGTGTACAGTTATTAAGTCACATGGACTACATATTCTCCCAACACAGACTTCGCACACAGGAAAGCAAGAGTCCTCTGCAGTCCCTGCAAGTCAGCTATTATGAGCGCTCTGCTAAAACTGGAAAAAAAAAGTGTGAAATTAACCCAGATAATGATGATTATACACACAGCAAAAAACCTGTCAGCCAGTCCTTCAGGCATGCATGACTGCTGACCCAGCTGACACCAGCACGGACCTTGAGTTAAAAGCAATGTGTCTATTTATGTGTTCTCTGCTACATCTGCACTGCAGCTTGCCTGCAGATTTCAGGGGAAAATTAGTATTTTTCACAAGGTACATTGTCCTTTTTTTTCTGCTTTATTTTGCTAGTAAAGTGAAAAGAGTATTGAAAACACTCTTATTATTGTTACTCTCTTTTGGTCAACCACATACAAAAGTGTTTATTCTAAGAGATTGTTACAAGTACAATAATATAAGTTATCAGGAGTACTGATTTATGGAGAATGGAACAAATACATTCCTACCTGATAACTGAAGCAGTGAGTATAAACCCAGGCTCTTGGTTTACTTCAGAGCTACTGGACATATGTTTCCTTTTTAATTTAGGAGTGCCAGTGCTCAATCTCCCACCTGGTTTGCTTTCCACATGGAACAATGACACAGCAGCTGACATTTACTTCCATTCTAAGTATGGATGCTGCATATTCTTTCAGGAAACACCTTATAAATAAATACACGTTTCCAGGAACTTCCCGAAATGGTGATTAGAAAATATATTTGCCAGGTCTGCAGATTAGTTAAACTGTCCTCATGCATGCCTGGTTTGTAAACCAACTTAAAAGCAATATAACATGACTCTGCTGAACAGTGATACACTTGGATATCTGATAGGTAAGTCTATAAGACACCTGCAAATTTAGATCAGGTTTCCTGCGTTCTCCTTTCTACCTAGGCAGCTCAGTTTATTAAAGCAAACATTTCAGAAAAGGCCAAGTACTTTAAATGCATCAGTGCCAACTGAGACATTTTGCGTCTTTCCAGCAACAGGGGCTTGACTTGATCAGTCCCTGTACTGCCTAGAGTTAGATTTAAGACAGAGTGAGGCTAAACGAGACTCTCTGAAGTCTCTGGGCACCTGTGCTCCCACAGGCCGGCAGGTGACAGAGAGGGGATGCAAGGAGCTGGCCCAAAGCAGGTCCTGCAAGGCTTCTGCCAGAGCCCTGCTCTCAGGCTGCCACCCTCCCACTGCTCCCTCCTGAACCTTGACCGTCTTCCTGACTCCCAGCACAGGTGTGAACTGCACCTGGTAAAGCATTAACTTTGTTCTCTGTGTTAACAAAACAGGAGCTGCTCAGGTGCACCTGTTTGTGAAAGGTTACTGGCACCACAGGGCTATCAGAGTATACCTAAGAAAAAGACCAACCATGCTAAGGGGCAAATTCTCAGCTGGTATTGCAGTTGAGTGAAATAGAGAGTCCAATTTTCTCATGTCAATTAGCCTTTGTTGTGGTGGATTTCTTCTTGCAACACCTGAGGTCTCTTGCTCAGTTCAGTTGGCAGCCCCTGAAGTAATGTGTTATCTATTAGACTTTTAAAATTATTTTTTCTAACGCTTTTGAAGCTTAAATTTTTCTGGGATTTGTCTTATGTCCTCTTATACACCAACTCTGCCCCCGTGCATTCTCAAGTCCTTGGGAATCGAGCTTTATTTCAGTGCGCTACCTGAGAAGTCAGTGTAATACCTGCTGACTCCTCGCGGAAAGCTAGAATTTACTTTATGGCTACCTACATATGCTTCATGAAGCAAAACCTGCGCATATTTCAGCTCAAGTTGAAACAAATCTAAACAAACAGTATAACACAGAGACTACAGTCAAAAAAATGTGACTGTTCCTCGTAGTGTTTTCTATGGCCTCTCCATCGTGACCTGGGTGTGGGAGACAGACCCACCTAGCACACAGCTGAACAGCAGCAGAAGGCAACAGCTAGGTATTGCCAACGATGCAGTTCTGCTACGTGACCACGCAGACAGCATAGACATCCAGTCCAGAAGCAAGGAGGGTACTACGAAGAGAGGCAATTCATCATTCTTGCAAACCAAAGGTGAAGAGGGAATTAACAACCCCCATCTCCTAGCACTGAAATTTATCTATCCTGTTATCATGCACATGAAGAAAAACTAGTTCAGAAATATTTTAAGAAATGCTATAGAAGATGCCCCTGCTCATTGCAGGGGAGTTGGACTAGATGCCCTTTAAAGGTCCCCCTCCAACCCAAACTATTCTATGATTCTATAGACTTAGCTTCTATTTCCCAGATTAAAAATAATTCCATTACTGAAAATATATATCTTAATAGGCAGAACTATGAATCTTCAACTCAAATGTTATTTGTACCTTAAACCACAGAGAGGTAAAACATAGAAATCTGTCAAAGATGCAAACGCTTCAGAAGAAATCTAACCTTTTCTATTAAATAGGAGCATGTTAAAAATTCAGTAGAGTGCAACAACTACTGTCTCTCAAGTCACCCGGCAAAAAAGCTGTAAATATTCCCAGCCTGTATTAAGAACAAAGCCAGATCCTTGGCAGGAGTGCTCCTATACAATCAGTGCAATAGACAGAAAAGAAAAAAAAAAAAAGAAAGAAAAAAAAGACTAAACATCTAAGTGTGTCTATCCCACGCTCTTCAAAAGGAGAACACTTAAGAGTTTTACAGAGGCAGAAAACAAGCAAAAAACAGTCTGGGACCGACAGGAACGCTGTAGCCTTGTTTGTGCCTAAGATCACATCTGATAGCACATTCAGATGCAAAATTTAGTCTTTATGTTCGAGCACTGGCAGAGGGATTAGATATTACTGTGCACCTAATTACACAGGTATGCGTGCATCACTCCTGCCCGGTCTCCCAATATGGGTGACATCTCTCATTTTTACCATGGATAATGAAAAAGAAGATATTGAACCTGGCTCAAAAGAAAGTTAGAATGTTGGCTGGTTTGCATGGCAGGACACACCTCCATGTAATTCCTTTTGTAAAAATGACAGAATGATGGACTAACAAGAACATGCATTACTGACAGGTGTAATTTCACCCCTGCTTAAAAGGCCATTGCTTAAAAAGGAGATGAAAGCCTCAAATTGATGAATGGGGATGAAAAAAAATCGGACAGAAATAACGTTTGTGTCTCGGGGGAGCTGAGTCACGTGGTTCATGCGGTTTTCCATTTGGCTAGGGAGTCATACTGATTTACAACGTGCTCTGACACGACCCGATCAAAATTATTTTCATCTGCCTCCCAATGGCTCCTAGAACACGTTGGGGCATTTATAAACTCTACCAGGGCCAGGGCCAGAGAACTCAACAGCAACAGCATGCCCCCTTCACATCAGCAGCAGTAACTATTATTAAACAATTCTTTTTAATTCACATGATACTAACAAGCATAACCCAGATCCCACTGTGGTCAACGACAGTTTCACAACCAACTCCTATAGTACCAAAATTCAACTGTCCACAAACACAGCCTTCTAAATGTCATTAGCTATTGTTAGTATAGTATCGACAGTCAGCTGCTGCCAGGGCCCTGCCACAATGGATGTTACACAGTTACCTCACAGCAAAGTCAATATCCAATTTGAAGGGAAGGGTAGAAATCAAACATAGGTGCGCAGGTTTCCACTCTGGAACTGAAGGTAGCCTGGGTCAGCAAAAGGAGGGGAGAAAAGGACCAAGGGGAGAACCTGGAGGAAGGAAAAACCAGTGTATCAGGTAATACTAACGTGCAAGGGCAGGAGAGGTGAAAGCAGAAAGGCTACTCAATACAGACCGTGTCTTTGTCCTTCCCTATCAGACACAGCGCAAGAGCTGGAGCATCTCATGACCATCAGTCAGAGCACCCAGGGACTGATTAGGGGAAAAAAAAAAAGGGGGGGGGGGGGGGGGGAGGGGGAGAGGGATGGGCAGGGGAGAAGACAGCTTTCTAGAGGAAAGATAAAAGGTTCACAGCATCAAGCTCACATTCCTTGGACATGGGATGAAAGCAAGAATGACTCCTTTGAGCTCCAGTTAAACAACAAAACCACCGTGACCTATGGAACTATTTTTTTCTATTCCTGAATAACAGAACAGTTATCTCCATTAGTTTAGATTGTATTCTTTGACTGGAGTTGTTTATTTGATCATCTACTGCTGTAAACTTACATTGAAGATAGCACCTCACCGCTGTAGATTATCACAGCAAGAATCTTTGCTGGAGACATTTGTGCATATCCAGCTTCTAGGCTGGTTTTTCAACCTTCAGGAGAAAGCCCATTATCATGTTACAGAACATGAGTTAACAGTCAGTTGTCTCCTTGTATACGTGATTACAGAATATAAAAGAAGAGCTGATCCCTAATTTTAAGAATGTAAGCATTACAGGAAGCACTAAAAGACAATTTTTGTTTACAAAATACAAAGATGTATAAGACTAAACCAAGGTCACCAACAGTAAAGTTTCTGGAATACCCCTTTCTGCAATGACTAGATCGAAGGCCCTGTAAGTGCTCAAATGTTTATGAGCCCACAAGCTGATATGCATTAAACACTAACATACATTTTCCAGAGAAGTAAATTCTCACAGTATTTTCACAGTGCAAATTGTGACCCTTCAGTTTGCAGTGATGTGAAAAATAGGTAACTTAAACATCAAGGAATGTACATATACTACGCAAGAAAAACAGCCAACTTAATGAAAAAGATCTGATATCTGGTTCTCTCCTTTGACTTATTTTCAAGCCAAGGAGGAGGGAGGACGACTGTTTTACCTTTGGTATTTTAGTAGATTTTAGGTTAACAATCTGTTTTCTCTTGTATTGTTTTATTTGGCATTTGTGGGACACTTACATAGTTGTTAGGAGTACATATGCCAACACATATGCTTAGAAGAATTTCAGTAAAGCAGATCTCACTCTGAAGTGTTTGTTTTCGTACGTTGCAGTTTATGGTCCAGAACGGCCAAACCGAAAAAGGTTATTAGAACAACAATGCTGACTGAACATCATAAAAATAGAAAATATTAAATTAATTAAGCCTGAGAGGGCTACATCTATTAAAGAAATAGTCTAAAGGCTTTATGAAAGCAAAGTAGGGTAGAGTTTCCTCAAATACTGTCAAAAGCCATTACTCAAGCACTGCAGAAACACAGAGATCCCACAATCAACATCAACATCAAGAGAAGTTCATTGCCAGCACTGCTGCAAAGTGCTTATGGCATGAAGCAAAATAGTTTTCTCTGTCTCTTAAAGGGAAAAAAGCATCCCTTCTCCTTACTTACAGGATGCTGGTCAAAAGTCATTATGATCTCTTCTAACTGTGCAATACCTGGTAAAAAGGGCTTCTGTTTGGGTTCTGCAATGCTATTTTAAGTACAAATAGACAGATATTTACAAGTGTTATTTGTTGAAATTTAGATTAGCTTCCTTTAGAAGCTGATGTGCAAATGATTACATTTCTCACAGTTCTCTCCCAGACAGCTCATTACACTATGTAGTTCTATGATTTTGCTGTTCACAGCAAAAATTGTTTCCCAGATAAAGACACCAGATTGGAGATGTTCAAAGTATCCTCCCCCCACTGCTTTTTTTTTCTCCCCTCCTGGGGGAGCTGTTCAAAACTTACAGTGGTGAACAAAGAGGCTCTGCTGTATAGGAAGAACTGCAGTATAATTAAGTTTCAGATAGTTGCAATGAAACTTGTAACTTAACCACTTTCGAGATGCTTACATCTAACACACCAATATAGCACTATTTATCTACAAGCAACCCAAATTTTATTTCAAAACAAGCATGGATGAAAATAAACTTTTAAAATACCCAAAAATGCTAATCTATCTCTCAGCCTTGCTTTTTTACTCTGATTGAGATATGTATTTGGTACTCTCCCAAATTATTGAAGGGAAAGCATTTAACTTTCACTCAACAGCATCCTCCCTACTGGAGAGAATTTTCTGGACTGCTTGCCGTAATGTGAGTTTCCAGTTTCAGGAAAAACACACACAGAACGTAGATGTCACAAAACAACTATCTACGCTTTCCCCCCACATCAAAAACTGTACATGCCACGGCCCCACCATGATTGGCTTTTGTCCTAATGCACATTCTCTGATCTTGCAAGTCAACCCTCAGAGCAGCCCCAGGCACAAGAGCCTCCTTCAGAGAAAAGAGCAGCTGGAACCAAACAAGCACAATGACAGTCCGAAGCTCTTCAGAGATACCCAGCTAGCTAGAAAATGCTCCTTACAAGTTATTCAGGGGTTGAAAACCTTCAGAGTTAGCAACTCTGCTAGAAAAGCAGCTCTGCCACGCTGGAATACCCTCTGGCAGGAACCCTCTCTGTACTGAGATTTTGGCTAAGTAGGAAGGTCAGCTACTGTACAACATGGTGCTCTCATATTCCAAGTGAGTTCTCCAATAAGTACAGCATATTATGTACAACATATTCTATTTCCACTGCATCAATGCAACTTCCACATGAAATGGAACATCTCCCATGTATTGCAGTGTCACCACATTTCAAGTTCCTGTGAGATAAAACCAAAGTATGTTGTCTTTGTCATTCATGAAGCATTTCAACTAATGCACGTGGTTGGCCTTAATTGTTTTCTAGGTCTACAAGAGATGACCTGTAGGCGTACTTCATGCACATACTAGGGTCATTTATTACTCTCCAATTCAAAACATATATATCATAATGAAAGCATATGCTGTATCAACTAGTTCTGTAACGGTTTGAATTAGGAGGTCACTGGGTACTTTGCAAGAATCTGTATGACCATCTGACGACTTGTTGGCTCAATGTCACGGTACCAGGTGGCTCTCTCAGTAAACATTCACTCACAGTGAATCACTTAGTCAAAAAGCAACTATTTCCCCTCGTAACAAACTCTGTTCTCAGTGTCATCCAACAGCCCACAAGAAGCATGTACAAAGTACAGCTATAAAGTTGTTCACATTAACAGGCAAGGCGGCCTAGAACGTCACTCAAATGCTAAGATGGGAAATATTTAGGAATATCGTGTATAACACACAGAACCCCCTTAAAGCCCATTAGTTCTCATTCCAGCTGTCTTATTATGCTTCTTTCGGTAATGCTTTGAATGTCTTTTCTAACAGCTGGTTTTCACCAAGTCTTACTTATCAGACCATTAGTTAATTTGAGCAAATTAAATGATCTGTTGACAGAATAGCTGTTTATTTCATTCATTTGCACTAAAAGCTTTCATGCATCAGCTCTTTCCGCCTTTCTCCATTGCTTCCTTTAGAGGCAATAATTTATAACGTGAAAGTCATTCTGTTTGGTAACATTAGGCAGCCAGATGGTTGGGTTTTGCTTTCTGTAGCTAGGGAAAGAGAAATACTCCTATTGTAAAGGTTCAAGAGCTGAAAAAATACTAATACATACATGTGGGCATAACGATTTTTAAAACTCAGTGACCAAGAAAGAAAAACTATATTGTTGTTTTTAAATATCACCATTTCTCTATCAGTACCATCATATTTCACTGAGCTTACCCAGATATCTTCTTACAACAGTGCTTATTTTTGTTAAGCTACCATTATAAAACACACACAATCTGAAATATGATGCCTAAGAACAAGCACTGAAAGGCTCTTAAAACATGTGCACGCTATTTCAGAAAACAAGTTTACCAGTTAAATCTCATATTATTACTTATTTATTGAGAACTGACAACGTGTTTCACAAAGGCATTCACAAAGGTTCATTTTGTGCGTGCCCAGGAGCAACAGAGAATTATCTCGAGAGTTACATGTACCAACTTCCAAACGTGATCTTGCGTGTAACCCATTTTAACTTCGGTAACACCCACTGGGCTTACATTTACACCTGCAAAAAGCTACTGCTGAGAACATGAAGCAAACTAAAGATCAAATTCAGATTCCAGTTTAATACAGGATGAACTCAGCTGAGAGCTTAGGAAGTGTGCATTAGATGAGTGGACAGTGAGGTGAATTGAGAACTGGCTGAACAGCAGAGCTCAGAGGGTCACGATCAGTGGCGCAGTCTGGTTGGAGGGCCGTAACTAGCAGCGTTCCCCAGGGGTCTGTGCTGGGTCCAGTCCTGCTCAACATAGTCATCAATGACCTGGATGAAGGGACAGAGCGTACCCTCAGCAAGTTGGCTGATGGTACAAAACTGGGAGGAATGACTGATACGCCAGAAGGTATTCAGCGAGACCTGGACAGGCTGGAGAGCTGGGCCGAGGGGAACCTCATGAAATTCAACCAGAGCAAGTGTAAGGTCCTGCACCTGGGTAGGAACAACCCCATGTACCAGTACAGGTTGGGGGTTGACCTGCTGGAAAGCGGCTCTGCTGAGAAGGCCCCGGGAGTGCTGGTGGGCAGCAGGGTGACCATGAGCCAGCACTGTGCCCTTGTGGGCAAGAAGGCCAACCGTGTCCTGGGGTGCATTGAAAGGAGTGTGGCCAGCAGGTCGAGGGAGGTTATCCTCCCCCTCTACTCCGCCCTAGCGAGGCCACAGCTCGAGTACTGTGCCCAGTTCTGGGCTCCCCAGGTCAAGAAGGACAGGGAACTGCTTGAGCAAGTCCAGCAGAGAGCTACCAAGATGCTCAGGGGACTGGAGCATCTCTCTTATGAGGAAAGGCTGAGAGACCTGGGTCTGTTCAGCCTGGAGAAGAGAGGACTGAGGGGGGATCTTATCAACGCTTACAAATATCTAAAGGGTGGGTGTCAAGAGGATGGGGCCAGACTCTTTTCAGCGGTGCCCAACGACAGGACAAGGGGCAACGGGCACAAACTGGAACACGGGAAGTTCCACCTGAACATGAGGAAAACCTTATTTACTTTGAGGGCGACAGAGGACTGGAACAGGTTGCCCAGAGAGGTTGTGGAGTCTCCCTCCCTGGAAACAGTCAAACAACGCCTGGACGCTGTCCTGTGCACCCTGCTCTAGGTGTCCCTGCTCAAGCAGGGGGGTTGGAAAAAATCATCTCCAGAGGTCCATTCCAACCCCTACCGTTCTGTGATTCGAAACAGAAAACTGCAGCAGTTCATCCTGCGGCAGCCACACTGCCACTCCTCACTGCAGGAAGAGGTTGGAGTTGTCCTGCTGTCAAATCAGGACTTTCACTCCACAGCCATCACACTCAGAAAAATCCCTCCAAACCCCAAGTACAAGTAAACCCTGGGATCACCATGGAGTGCAAATCACACATTCGAACCACTGAACAGCCACTTGAGCTTTCAGAAGACAAAATAAACTCCAGGGAATAAAACCAAAAAAGTCCAAGAGACACAGTCAGTTGGAGGAGAGAGACCCTAAAAGCATCCCTCAGGACAGTGCTACCTCCAAGCTGGGCTGCTTTTCCTGGAAAGGATAAGACAGTAGCTCAACATCCTTCCCCATGCAAAGAGGAAATTATGGACAGCCACTCCCCATCTGGAGAGAGCCTACACAATACATGACAGACTTGGGCTTATTTTCCACATGCCTGGAGAACGTTTAACAACAGACTCCTACAACGCTACCTGAACCCTCCAATTCTTGATGTCTTTGCTAGAGGGAAGGCCCTGTCCCAAAATTTATCAATACCCCTTTTCAATCACTTTGAAAAGTGTGAGTCCCACACGAGTGTGCTTCAAGACCAAAAACCAGAGTTCTTCTGTTACCAGGAAAGACATATAGCTTTCCCCTCCCCGCCCCCCCCCCACCCACGTATTTCAGTCAGAGATTTAACCCAAGTATGTGGTGTCTCAAAAACATATATTTCCTGAAGTATTTATATAGTCACTTATATTTACATTCTTCTCAAATTGTGAATTAAAAAAAAAAGACGGATAAGAATGTGAATGAACACATGACAAACTTCTCCCCATCGACAACTTATGCATACAACTCTGACATTCTTGGAAAACAAAAGAAAGTCTTTTGAACTATATCTTATATGGATTGTTAAATTATATTCATGCAAGTACCCTGACATTGAGAATCAGTCTTCTAAATTGGCCACCTATGGCTACTTTAGGAATACAAAATAGTACATTTGGTTTATTTTATTTATAGGCTGTGATCACCTGTTTGTCTGTGTTTTAGTGATGCTCTTTGATGATTCAGCAAAGCACTACCCACTTCAAGGAGATCTCTTCCTATTGAGAATTTTATTTCTTCAAGCTGATAGGCCACAATAGAAGTTTTCCATTGAACGTGCTAGCGTTTAACACCTCCTACTGTCACAAATACAATAAGCTGAACTTCGATGTACATTTGCTATATATATCTACAGTGGCATCTGTAATGCTACCTAGTTCCCCACTAAGATTAGTACTCTTTACTGGGTTGGCTGTATTTAATAGATCTACAAAAAAGCAAAAATTTGCCATTCATCTGGGTCCTGTTCAGGAGAGACCTCAGGCTAATATGCACTGGACAATTGTGCAATACAAACAGCAGGACTTCAGGAGTGAAACACTTAGAGCCAGAGACCGCGTGTCCCCACAACGTACACATTTTGGGATCTTTACATCCCAGTAGCGCTAATTTGATCACAAGAACTGGCTATCTGTTAAGAGGATGGTGCCCCTGGAGCCCAGCTTTTCCTTTAACGTCTCTTTACTCCCAATTAAAGCCAATAAGTGCATTCCAAGATTGCTCTGCAACGCGAGACCCACAAGAGGTTAAGTGGGGTCCACTGATAGAATTCTTTCAAAATCACTCTCCTCATCCCAGCTCAAAAGCTAATATAGACCCAGCCTCACACACATGCAATGCAATCGCTCATCAGTCCCTCTTGAGCTATCTTCATAAGGAATCCAAAACTTCTGCTGAGACAAATAAAACCAACTACAAGGTCTTTAAAGGGACCTTAATTGGTCCTGACTTAATAGCAATTAATAAAATGATGCATTTTGATCAGAATTTTAAGTGAACCTCGAGGTCTTCTGATGACAACTAAAACCATTCCAATACTATGCCACATATCTTGCTGTCAGCTGATCTAAAACATGACCACGTGCACAAGCAATCTGCAGTTATTCACAGCTGTTACGTCACTAAAATGATCTAAATCATGTATTTTATAAAATGTACTTAACTCCCCTAACTTTTGCTTTACTTTTGGTAAATTACAGTAAAGAATGAAGAAATAAGAGATGCTCCTCTTTTTCTCCTCTTTTCCACATGGTTTTCTATGTGGAGTATCAGTTTTGCAGCCCTCCAACGGAAAACACAGACTCTATCTGATCATGCAATTTTTAGGCATTTAAAATAATCTGCAATCCACATAGTACAATTAAACTGAAATTATTATTTCGACGATACTATACCTACAACTTACAGAGAAGGAATCTTGGAGGGAAAAAATAATAATTATATAAACTGGACCTTTTTGAGATATATTTCTCCAGAACAAATTTTATAAACACAAAGAAAAATCATACCGAACTTAAGTGCTGCCTTAGCATGCTGTATAACATTTTAAGTAACATTCTTTGCTTGCTTTCTTATCCCCTTTCTGTTGCCAGTACTTCACGACCCTGCAAGTGAAATAACAAATAAAACTACACCATAAATGTACAGCCAACTCCCTAACAGCTGTTTTTGAGGTTCAGAAGACTCTGGATCCAATGGCCCATTCCAAGTGCTTTTATACTCCATTACACCTGTTGCCAAACATGCATCAGCATATAGTACACTAAATAGTAGCAGACTATCACACCTATGATATCTGGAGATAAAATATAAGGAAAAAAGGTTCCACTTGTCATGTGCACAAGAAGTCTCAACAAGTCACATGATTTCCACACATCCCTACACCCTTTTAATTGGGGGAAAATGCTTACTAAGCCTTCAAGAGATGAAATAAAAACATTACATCTACATCCAGGAAACACAGTCTTATTTCCTTCATGCTAGACTCTTTCCCATGACAGGAAATTTGATATATATTTTGTATTTCATGGACCAAAGTGATTTGTTTGAAATTAAGTTACGATTACCTGCATGACTCATACAATTGCCATAGCAATTTATTAAACTGACAAACATAGGATGAGTTAAAACAGAAATAAACATCTCTATCATACCCTGTTTTTCTTGAGAGGGAACCCTTCATAGATGTTGGGAAACAGTAAAGGCAAAAAAGATCATGTCAGCACAATATTGTTGGTCATATACAGCGCAATCACACTTCATCGAGTTTTCAACACAGGAAACAGGTATATTAGAAAGTGCCTAATTCACTAGTTTTTCTGAGTCATCTACAGTGCTTGCTCTGAATAGCTCTAAAGGAACAAGCTGTAACCAGTGCTTCTATACAGCCTCAATAATACACATTTCAAAGCCAAAAAGGCCCGGCCATCTAACTGCTTTCACAGCCAACATTCAGTGCAGAAAAAGCTGAACGAGTTCCATTTTACTAGGTATAAATTTCATCTGATCTCCTGGTTGTAGCTTTCACACAACTGAGAACAGGAACATCAGGTTGGGTTTCTCTGGGGGTTGGGGTTTTTGCAGGGAGCGGGGTGGGGTGGGAAGTATCTTTTTTTCGTTGTTGTTGTGTTTTGGGGTTGGTTTGTTTTTTTTTCTTTGAGGGGCGGGGGTGTTGGTGTGTGTGCAAACCTTTTTTCTGCTCACCCACCCCCCCCCAATCAGTGGAACTGGGGGAGGAAGGATGAATCCTTAGCTTACTCATGTCCCTAATTTCCATCAACAGATTCCACCTAACTATTTGAAGCGTCTAAACACTTTTGATGCTGACATTAATGCGCACAAGAACATAACTATAACTTGGTTCCGATCGCCCTGAAATCCAAATCCCGGCTTACAGGGTACCTATGCCTTCAGACACACCAGTGTAGCTGTAGCCTTCCTCTCTGCCCCATCATCCAAACCTCTTCCAAATCATCACCCTCAAGGTATTCACAAAGTATCTGAGACACTTGCTCTGGGACACAAAAAGGAGCACCAGAGTATTGCATAATATCCTAAGGCTTTTGTAAATACAAACTATGATATCCATGGATCCCTTTATCACCCTGAATAAACAAGTAATATTTAATGCATACCAGAGCATAGGTGAGGGCTAGATAGGGTAAACATACACTTGTGTAAAGAAGTCAAGACCTGTCTGCCTCCTGAGTTCATCTGATCGTAAGACTCGCGTTGGATTTCAGGTGAATTCTCGTTTATGAGAACACAAACAATTCACCAAAACTGCCAAAATCCAACAGCAGCCCATTGTTACCTTACCTTACAGCCCCCGCTCATTTTTCAAAACACTCTTCTGCCTCATACATCTTATTTCTCAGAACCTTTTCTGGATCAAGTTTTAGAATGGAACTGGTTAATAAGCAAATATATGCAACACTTTGGTCACGACAGGCTCATTTTAGAGAATTAACCTCCCAGATCAACTTGACATATGGATGACCTGCAAAAGCTGATATGAAGCAGGGAGGAAAGAGGAACCTCAGCTATTCAAGCCACAGAGAGCCACCAATCACAGCTGAGAGATATTTTTTTTCCAGGCACACTAAAGCGCAGTTTTTGAGACTGGATGTTTTTTAATCCTCCTCCTCCCACTCTGTATGAGAAAAAGAGGAGACATTTCACCCTGCTTTTTGTTGCTTTTTTTGTTTTGCTTTTGTTGGGTTAGGTTTTTTTGTTGGTTTTTTGTTTGATTGGTTTTGTTCTGGTTTTGTGGTTTTTGGTGTTGGGTGGTGGCTTTTTGTTTGGTCTTTTGGGTTTTTGTTGTTGTTGTTTTTGTTGAGGGGAGTGGGGGTGGGGGAGTGTTTGTACAAATAGTATAGGCTGGCTGTATATCCAGAAAAGACAAACAGAAAATCGCCTTCTGGCAGAGGTTGATTTCTAAGGGTCCAGACATACCAGCAGAGCTCCCACCAGCAACATCAGGTGAGAGCACTGACACTGTTCACTACATCTCCTAGATGTATTATCCCTGTCCCTGTGACACACAGAAGTAGTTCTGCTCACCCTTAAATAAAAGGCTGAGCCTTGCTGTGGAAAATGCTAGAGCAAAATAAGTACTACAACAAGTTTTGTCAAGATCACACTCACTCAGCTCCTGAAAAGTTTTTTAGATCCTTTTCTTTTTCATCTCCTATTTCTGCAGTGACCCTGAATCTCATCCTGACCATGCTGTCACATGTGCGCAGTGATTTTTGAAGTAGACCGCAATGACTTATACAGCCTTATCTGGATGGACTGAGAAAAGCTAGTCTTACGTTGACCAGTCTTTTGTAAGGAATCCCAAGAATTTAATTAAATTGCCAATTGGCTCGGAGAGACCCAACTTGCTATTGTCACATGGTGCCATTCAAAGGAGGATGGGAAGTCACACGATGACTCCCTGCTGCGTGTCCCATTTTTATTAGTCTAACTTGTATGACTTGGAAGCAAGTCCCATGGCTTGCACTGCTTTCACCTCAAAAGGAGGAGCAGGTTCTGGATATCACATACTGAACAGAGAAGCACAGAAACCATGCAAGTGTCTCACTTCCTGAGCATAGACAGGATCCTGCAACGTAAGCATTGCTTGGCAGGAATTCTAGCTTTCCAAATAGGCAGTGTATTCTTTGGGTAGGCTTGTCTTCTCAACAACCAGTGTACCTGGTCTTAGAGCCCAAGTGCAATCCCCAAAAAAAAGTACAGAATTGTCGAGAGCCCTAGTAATAATACAGGTGGCACTGTCAAGATAAAAATTAACAAACAAACGTGGTTTCATAAGGGAATACCTCCTCTCTGTTGGGTCATCAGGTACACAATAGTAAAAAACCTAATACGTCTTTTGTGTGCATTTATGATTGCTGCCAACAGGTTTATGTTCTGAATCACTATTTGAAATGCATTTCCACATTGAAATGTATTAAGAAAACATTATGGGGTCTCCTCTAAACTAGCAAGCTGCAGGAGAGTCAGAGTTGAGGCCGAAATCACATACTTGATATACTTCATTATATCTAGGTATGTACCGAGTAGCTCGTAATAATAGTCACTGTTCCAAAAACTTTTGATACATAACCAGAAGCTGTTTTGGGGGCCTAGAAATTGTATCACTGCAGGAGGCCTGGGAACTAAGACCAGCTGTCTTCATTTTGATAGGAAAGCTTACTTTTTTTTTTTAACTTCAATTTTAAAGGCTATCCCATAATTTATCTACCTTCATTTTTTAGAGGCCCACATCTAACTTGCCAGACAGAGCACTAAAACCTTACAGTGCTTTCTGAATCCAGACTCTGCTTAACACAGCTGTGGTGGCTGCCACCTTCTTGTTTCAATATCCTCTGCCACAGCAGTATAAGGATACACAGCGCAAGAGCAGAGCGGGGAACCAAACCAGCTCCAACATACAAAGACATGCCTCAGAGCATCAGAAGAAAGGCAACAAACAAAAAAAATGCCCCCCAATACTCTTTTGGTTTAGTAAACCCAAGGAATTATATAAATAAATTTTAAAAAAATCATTTTAGGCATATGAAGCTATTCTACCTTTTTCTGTCCAGGTTTCTGAGGGTTGAGTTTCACCCAAGGAGGGGAATATCTCTAGCAGAAGCTTCCAGGAGTTCCCAGACTGCACTGGATCCAGTTTCAGGTGCTCAATGAATGCTACTGCACCATGTCCACAAGACTGAGAAGCCTCTTACTGACCTCAACTCTTTCCAGTGCCCTCCTTAGGCCCTCTGTGATAACAGAAAAGCACGTGTCACTTCCCAGCCCTAGATCCACACAGCACTCTGTCAGCACAGTGAGGGGACCCGAAGCAATCTGTAGGGAGGTCTCTGCAGTCTAAAGTGCTGGGCTCAGCCCTGCTGCCTTTATGTAAAGTCAGAAATATCCGTTAGTATAAAGCGACAGATCTTTCCTGCACTGGAAGGGTTCTGCGTAACTCAGCAGTGCCCCCATCTGTAAAATGAACAAATTACATTTCCTTTATAGGATGCTCTGAAAACCACAGCCAGAAAAAGGGAACTACAAGAGTAAGGTGCTACAATTAGCAATCGTTTTTTAATTTATTTATTTTTTTTAACGTTATGGTAAATATGTGGAATAAGCCCCAGAGTGCTTCCATTTTCAGCGCTAAACCATCACGACATTGTTCCACATATGTTGTGGAACCACACTTCAGGCAGCATTTTCTCTGCAAATTCTAGAGATTAATTAGCTAGCCCATAGAATAATAAATATCAACGCTAGAATTACAGAAGGGAAGGGAGTTATGCTTTTACTTCAATTAGGAGAGTGGAAAGAAAGCAAAAAAATCATTAGTATATGCCTGATCAACTTCCTAAGCAAGTAGAACCAGGAAATAAGACCATGATCACTTTTGATTTCCAGAATGCTCAGTGCTGCCTTTGCAGTCACTTTTATTATTTTTCTTTAATATGAGAAGCAATCTAACAGACAGAAATCCAGGCTCCTGCTACCCCATAAGGAAGGCAAGATACAGCGCTCTTCTACCTAAACACAGCAGTAAGACCAGGATGACAATTCTGGGCTCATTTTCAATTGTGTTATGAAGTTTAAATGGAAGCACATTGAACTAAAATCGGGAAACTCAAAACTTCCCCCCTTGTACAGCATGCGGGTACAAACTCTTCTTTTTGCAAAACTAAAGCAATTAAAAAGCCAAGAATATAGGACCCTCCACCCTCCCAATTGAAGGATATTGATCTAGCTACATTTACAAGTGGCAACTTGAACTTCAGCAACACTATCCCCCAAGCATACCTACATCAATGTGGGGGAGTGACAGACAAAGTAGGCGAGATTCCCAAGCGGCCTCTGTCAGCATTATCCCGGTCAAGTAAAGCACCGGCAAGCACAGCACACAGACAGCTTTGCTAGTGTGTACGAACTGGCTGAGTCAGGAGGCACATGGTCATATTCATAACGCTTTCCTGTGTTAGGCCCAACATATCAAGCACCCCACCAAAACTCAGCAGGGAAGCTCCAACAGCAGCAACCGTTATGAGTTCCGAAGAGATCCTCCCAACAACCAGGCTGCATGTTTCTCTATTTAAGGCACACATGAGAATGAATTTTGCAAGGCAGGAACCTACAACTTCTTGTGAAATCAAAATACACTTCATCAGTTGTTTTTCCTCTTGTATCCTTCAGCTCATCACTTACCTTTTGTAGACTTCTGGGCAGTGTTTTCATATGCTTTGCTTATTTAAAAAAAAAAAAAAAAACACACACCCAACCCAAATTTCAAGGTTTCAAGCAATCTCTCCTAAATGAAACAATCTTTTTCAAACGTTCCACCTGAAGTTTTCCTGTAAAATACCTTGTTTTCCTATTCCGATGCATTTTTAAGCTGTTAAGAGAATTGTGATCTCTCGGATACTCACAGAAATTTTTCCAGTACGATTGGCTTCCTCTCTTTCTGCCAAGGCCTGCAAAAAGTTATCTTTCAGTTCTTTTCGTACACTTCCTAGTGACCTAGGGAAAAAAGAAATGGTACTATTATTACTATTGATTATTGTCAAAGACTTTGGGTTCACTGTTGGGTTAAGTGTTCTGTACATATAAGGAGATAGTCCTCAAACTATTGTAGCTAATTTGTCTATTGGCTGTTCTGCATTTACAAACCCCTAAACCACTCTTCAAAAATCATCAGTACTGCAGATTTACAATATAATAGTAGTTTATCAGAAGGTGACTTGTACTAACACACATTTTAAATAATATATCCGGAGTAATCTAAGCACTTATTTTATATCTCCAGAATTAGAGCCAAAGTCATGTTTATGTAAGAATAGCAAATTTTCAGTGTACCAATATAAATTTAAACAGACTTTAATACCTTATTCTCAGCCAGCAACTAATCAAATGAACTACTACATACTTAGACTGCTTGGTGCAGTAGGGTCAATACATTTTCTGTATCCTTAAGTACAAAGTATGAAAAGAAAAATCAATTTTACTCCTCAAAAACTGGCAAAAAAAAAATCACAAGAAAGGATACCATAAACCAGAAATTACTTGTTAGCCTTTGAACCTAGTACCTTAGAATTCAAAGAGTCATTAAAAATAAAAAACACGCATCAGATGGACAAAAGCACTGAGTATTGGACAAATCCTGTGTGCTGGTTTTGGCTGGGATGGAGTTAATTTTCTCCCCAGTACCTGGTACGGGGCTGTGTTTTGGATTTGTGCTGAAAACAAGTGTTGATAACCCAGGGGTGTTCTCAGAATTGCTGAGCAGGGCTTACACAGAGCCAAGGCCTTGGCTGCTCCTCACCCCACCCCACCAGCGAGCGGGCTCGGGGGGCACAAGGAGCTGGGAGGGGGCACGGCTGGGACAGCTGTCCCCAACGACCCAAGGGATGTCCCACACCGTATGACGTCACGCTCAGCACATAGAGCTGGGGGAAGCAGGAGGAACGGGGTGGGGGACACGTTCGGAGTGATGGCGTTTGTCCTCCCAAGTCACCGTTACGTGTGATGGAGCCCCGCTTTCCCGGAGATGGCTGAATGCCTGCCTGCCGATGGGAAGGAGTGAACGAATTCCCTGTTTTGCTTTGCTTGCGCGCACGGCTTTTGCGTTACCGATTAAACTGTCTTTATCTCAACCCAGGAGTTTTCTCACTTCTACTCTTCCGATTCTCTCCCCTATCCCACCGGGGCGGAGCAAGCAAGGGTGGTGCTTAGTTGCCAGCTGGCATTAAACCACAACCCCCTTCAACAAAAATGTGATTCTTTAAAATGGTTTCTACAAGTCTCTCAGCCTAAACTAAAGCCCTTCTCCATCTGCAGGGGTCATTGCACTCACTCCAGTTTACTTTGCATGCACAAGAAGTAAGAGGAGACTTACTAAGTCCCACACTGAAGTGGCTTCACTGGGAACTTTTCTCCTTTTAAAGTAGTGAATGCTGACTGGAAAGTGCTCTCTGAGGCAATCCAAGGCAAACCAGTGCCTTCAAGTTCAGCACAGATCTTCCTGAAAGGGGAGGCGATTATTATGTCCCCCCACTATCTCAATGTGAATATTTCACTAAAATGCAGTAGCATTTGTTAATCCAAGTAGACACAATACAGCATCAAAAAAAGATCTTTCTATCCAGCGTATAATGTATCAAGTTTCAAATAGAAGAGTGCCGCAAAACCTGAAAAATTCCCTTTTCTAAGTTTTTAAATATAGACACGCATGCTAATGTCCATAAAGTGAGTGAAAAACCTGCATCTAAGCTTCAGAACTCTGATATAGAGCTATCAGGTCAATCTCTGGCCACTTTACCAGCTGTTATCCAAAAGTACATTAGTTCGAAGCTGTTTCAGAAGTACATCTGCTGCACCGTAAAAATAAAAAAATGAAAGACTAACATATGGATTAAAACACCTCATTTCTTATCCATCTTTTACATCTAATTGAGTATCAAATTTTCCTTTTCCTGTCCTGTTAAGAACTCTAGATTCCCAAAGTCTTCCTTTATCTGGCAGAGGTTAATACTGAATCAACAATAAATCCATGTTTAACAACTGTTCTAGCCAACTTCACTTGAAGTTTGTGGCTCCTATTCTGAACTAGAAAGGTGTGGGCGCCTGAAAGACTATGCGTTTTTATCCACTTCAATCTTACGTTCCAATAAGAGACTTCATCTTTCCTTAAAAACCTTGTCTTCCTCGCCAATCACCAGCAAAATAATCACTGACCCACTTGCAGAACACTAAGATGTATAAATCTTCTTTTTTAGTAAATATCATTATTTCTGCATTAGAACCCACTGAGCCATGCCTGAAATCCAACTGCACTGTTGCTGAAAAATATGAGGTATCACTGGGTGGCCCTGTCTAGGTCAAAAATCATGGAGCATTAAAACACAGAACTAAAAGACTGTTGCAGATGCATCACAAGTGTAAGGCAGCAGCTTCCCACAATCCTTGAAATAATTCCAAAAGGGCATTATTGTGCCTCATGCACTGTGTTGACTACTTGGGGTCTAATTCAGCAAGTCTAACTTCTGAAAGACACAAGATAAGAAAAGGCATCATCTGATACCAATGTATTTTGTATACACTGTTCTCAGTGACAAAGCCCCCCTTGTTCTGTAGAAGATGCTTCAACAAAATGGGGGGGGGGGGGAAAGTCTGGATTTGACTAAAATAAATTCATTCTCCTACAGTCCATGAGAAAAACCATCAACAAAAATATTATAGCTAAATAAAACATCAGGAATGCAACACATTGTCGAAATCTATCAACATTTTTCTACCCTCACAACAATGTCCCTAATGGCCTAAAAGGATTAAAAAAAGCTCATGGGACCAGTGAGTGCAGAAACAAAACATGAGACGTCCTCTGTATCAGACTCTTAACCTCTTTGAAATTCCCTGTTTTAAATACACACTATTATTATATATATATGCTATTCCTGGATAAAGAATAACAGAAGGTATCGCTGTTATAGTGGAATCACAAAGAAAGCAGAAAAAGGCTCAGGTCATTCTGAGGTAAACCTTTATAAATTTATAAAACAAGAGTATGAGAGAGAACGAGGAGCTTAACACTTTTAAAGCCTGAATTCCAAAACTCCAGTATCTGGAAGCATCCCCCAGCACCTAAGCAAGTATTTCCCGAGGTAGGGACAAAGAGCTGTTTGGTAGACCTTCCCCGCTTTTTTTAAGTGGCAAGGATTCACTCCTTCATTTCCTGCATGAAAGTGTACGTTATTTCTTTGAGTGTTGGTCTTTTCACTTCTTTGCCCCTTGGGATGTGCATCCTCTATCTCACTATCCCAGCTCAGAGATCTGTCTTTCCTCTCGGGGCTTGCCCACACGGGAAAAGCACGCCCGCCTGTTTACCTTAAGGGAGATTTTCAACTAAGGTACTTAAAACAGTACAAAAGGTCACGTGTATATTCTTAAGACTGGTTTAAACCAGGCTCATTTCAGTATCAAGCATTATCAATTAGTAGCTGACCTGACTTAAAATGTCCACAAGGAATTACAAGCTTCTGCAGGCATATATTTGCACTGAACTCGTTTAAAAAAAAAAAATCAGCTTGACTTTAATGAACTGTACATTAAGCATTGCAAGCTTCTGGAGACGTAAGAGTGCACCGAATTGGTTTAAAAAAAGTTCCAGTTACACATGGTTCTCACATGAATAAGGCCACATATTCACTAGGAAGACACAGCATTTACGGGAACATCGTATGAACATTTGTTACTAGCCAGTCTTTAAGAAAGAAAGGAGATTTTTCTCTCCCTGCCACAGCAACGTGTACGTTCTCTGCATTCTAGTTTACCATCACAGCAGAAGACGGGGGGGGGGGGGGGGGGGGGGGGGGGATCAAGGCATTCCAATCTGCAGAAGTTCACACACACACATAAACAGGCTGAAATTTTGGGGTGTGACTAGTTAGGAATTCATGAAGGCCACGTAAATGTTTGTTCCAGTTTCGTGCCAGGCGAGATGAGGGAGTTTTCCCAGCATGGAAGACCGGTGAGGAATTCTCTAGCACCCACCAAACACTACTTCTGTCTAATGAGGGTTACTTAACTTGCCATGACCTAAAAATTGCTGTTTACATGAATTAAAAAAAAAATAAAAAGTTACTTCTTAAGTCTGTATTAGGTTCTTGACAAAGCTAGAGGATTACAAATTACATACTAGTATAGAAAACATGCTTGCAGGTTACAACAGCCCTTGAAGAGAGGAGCACAAAATATTTCATTATTAATATAAATTTATGCATCTCCAGCATCACACATGTAACCGTAACATTCATGCACTGTCCATAACTACTCCCACCACTCAGTTCATCCCTCAGCATAGTTACTGAAGGATGCTTTAGAGTGAAAGCTCCATTTATGAGGCAGCATTATCTCTTTACAAGGCACTCTGATGCTAACTGCAGTCAGTCGTACTCGTCACTTTACATTTCTGACTAATGATATTTTTAATTTTGATCTGCAACACACGGGTAGAGGCTCACAGCGAGAGCAGGATGTTACCGTGCTAGGTGCTGTACAACCCTCCTGTCTCAGTGAGCTTTGAAACCAAACACCCAGACACAGAAAAGCCTCATGGAAAAAAGTAACTTATGGGAGAAGGTTACTGTTCTCGTTTTTCAAACAGGAAACTGAGACACGCAAAGATTAAGCAATGTATCCAAAGATAACACAGAATGTCTCTTCAAACACGTTGTTATTGTCACCAACCTGGTGGCAAATCCTCCATAACTAGTTGTGTTAAATATTAATTCCTATATTAAGTTTGCCCCTTCTGAAAATATGCTCTTCTTGCACATACAGAAGAGGAAGCATTAACAATGAGTTGAAAATATGCTTTTCTTGCATATACAGAAGAGGAAGCATTAACAATGAGTAACACTCCTCGCTACAGTGTCCTTCAATGGAAGCAATAACAAAAAGAAGTATTACAGTTCAGCAAAAATAGAAGGGATACTTTTCTAAAGGAACTTGTTTGGGTACAGAAACTCCCAGTGATGTTAACACTATTAACTGTTGGTTGCCATTTTTAATTCCATAAATACAATTCTTACTTTATGGTGCTCAACGTTTCGCTTATGAAACTGTTCATTTCCACGCTATCTTGTTCCTTGCAAGCTGCTCTCCTCCTTCCAAGAGCTCCTAGTATCTTCCATCATCCCACACACCCTTCTCACATTCCCAGTTCAGATGCCTTGTGCTTGCAGCATACTTTTTTGGCCTTCACTGATAGGTGTTAGTGAAGCAGAAAGAAGGAAAGCTCTTCTTGAACTTGGGTTAGGGCTCCTTGATTCTTATTTTGACAGGCTACACTGCTTCCCCCCCCCCCCCCCCCCCCGCCCCCATCTTGTTATGGTTCCCTAGGGCTTCATTTATTTTATTTTCCTACATCTTCTACCATGTGGGCTTTTCCTGCGAGCACTGGAGTCACAGCTGGAAACAGAACAATGTAGTTTAACTTTTAGAGAGCCCTGCTGACCTGAAGAATGCTTTTTATCAAACTGAGATAATGGGAAGAACATCTAACAGACACACTGTTATTCTTTCAAAAGTACGCTCCATGTTCCAGTTCAGCAGAAAGCCAGACTGGAATGCACATTCTCGCCTAACTTCTGCAAAGCAGCTGTGTTTTGCAAACACCTGCCCCAGGATTAGTGGGGAGACAGGCTTAAGAACTCAGTCCCAAAGTTTCTCCCTCATCTCGAGACATGTTTTTTTTTTCTTTTTTTTTTCTTTTTTTTTTCTTTTTTTTTTTTTTTTTTAAAACATTTGAAGTTTCAACCTCCCAGTGCCATGCACTTACAGCACTGTGTCCTGAGGCAGGACTATTACTTGAGCAATGTTTCAAGACATCAGATGTGCATTTGTTTTCTCTACATGAGGTATGCATGCTTTAAAAAGAAGGGAGAGACTACAGTACAAGATTATACCTCGGAGACCAGGGTGTAAGGCTGGGACTGGAAAGATCCAAGTTCATCACCTCGCTCTGTCACAAATACATGGTGCAAGCTTGGCAACTTGCTCAGTTTTCTCGCGCCTTAGTTTCCAGTCTGAAAAGCTGGGCTAACTCTCCTTCTCCAGCTCAATATGGCCAGACACAGTAAGGCTGCCTGGGGCTCCACTAAGGCACAACACTTAAAAAGGCCTTGGGAAGCATTCAGACGCTGTAGTAATGAGGACAAATACTTATTCGTGTATGTTCAGTCACATGAATTGCAAGCTTGGTCAAACCACTTTTCATTAGCAAGTCTTCTCTGCAAGGATGAGAAAACGCACCACCTCCACAGTAAAATATTACTTTCATCAAACGTCAGTGTGGTTCTGCGGGCTGCCTTGTGGGAGTATCAGACTGGCTGCTGAGACTGTTAATTCATGTTCTCAGGCCTTCCTCCCTTTCTGACAGACCTAACACTGCAAGCATACTTGCCCCTTTCAACTAACTTGCCTCAAAAAGGATGCGAGGTTCAAAAAAAAAAAACAAACCACCAAAACCCAAATTCATGCAAGGGTAGCCAACATCCATCAAAATACTAGTAAAATAGTAAAAATTAACAAAGTAAGAAAGCAGTCTCTGGCTGACCTACCACATGCAGCCAGGGTAATATAAAGGAAGAATGAAGGCAGTATATCACTGTTGCCAAGACCAATATGCCAGGACATGTGTACAGCTGATTTTTGCTGCACGGTGCCATCTTCTTGCAATTTTAACGAAACAATACACAGAGTGTCTTCAAACTGCGATGACACCAGATAGTAAGAACCATAATCCTTTAAACAATGATTACCTGAATCTATCTACAAGTTTGCCTCCATTTTAAAAATGAAAAATAAAACAGGAAAGAAAAAAAAAAGAAAAAACCCACTAAAACAAAACAAAAAAAAACCACTGATATACAATGAGCTTTCCGAGTCTGACCCTCAGGGTCCAGCCCTCCACTCTCCAGCAGTACTTCCACTGTATTTGAGTGGTAAGGCAAAAATGGGCACCCAAAACATCAGCTGAAACCACAAGCTAGATTTGGACTATTGCACACACAGATGTCTCTATCTAGAGATAAAGGGAAACCACTTCATTTCTAAATAAACATAAGGCTGCTTAAATAGGAGGTCTAGATTTAAAAACAATCAAACAAACAAAAAAACCCACCACACCCAACAAAAAAATTAAACCACCCCACACTTTTTTTGGTTCAGCTTTGTAAAATAAAGCCTGCTGATTCTACTATCCAATTTTACCTATTGTGTTAACTGCAGCTGCTATAAGCAACACCAAAAGGTAAAACCATCATGTGATCTTTCTTATATTTTACAAAGACGACAATGTAAGGAAGGACAGTTATTAAACTTTCTTTGCACCTAAAATAACAGCATCAAAAGCCACTAGGCAACAGCATTTGTGTAAAGAGCCTCTGTCCATCAGTTTGCGATTTTATTACATAAGATGTGTAGCATCACAAGAGCAGAGGACCTAAGCAGGAAGGCATGGCTAAGAGTAAAATAGACATGAACTTAAAATCTTTCATGTCTCTGTTCATGACGTTGTGTACCGTAGAAGAGTCACATCTCTAAAATAGTGTCAGAACTTCTCAATCACAGCAAAAACAAGCTCTGGCTGTAAGGGTACGGTAAGCAAGGAGCTTAATGCTGACCTCAAGAGAAGGGAGTGGATCCATGGGCGGAACTGGGTCCAGTGTGACTGTGCCCCGTTTCACAAAGTCCTTGTAACAGTTTGAGAGGTCTCTGCAGCCTAAACGTACTCCCATAAAAGCCCTCTGCAAAGCTCCCGCCGAGCTTCCTAACCCCAGCCTAACCTAGCCTTGATATGAACCGCTCTGGGCATACCGACATTGAAGTGCACGGTATATACCATTTTGTTAACTTGCGCAACTTCATTTTAAAAATATTTTTATGGCATGCATGTCTGTGTTAAAAAAGAACCATTCCTGACATCAAGGAATTAGATGAGGAATTACACAGAAAGAGAAGATTAAACTTTCAACTATTTGGACATTTTGGGGCATATAAACATTTGTAAAATCTGCAATAAAACTTTTGATTGCTTGTTATGTAATTGAACATACAGGAAATACCTTTCTAAGGACCTTAATACCGTACACTGCATTGTTTAATAAAATGAACAAGGAACTGTAACAACTATACTTACTACATGATATTTGAAACTCCATGAAATAAATGATTTTTTTAAAAAACATTTCAGTTGCTTATGCACTTCTCGAACACTGTCCAGTGCTATTGCAGATTTAGCTCGTGTTGAGAAGCCTACACCTGACAAAACACTGGCACCAATATTTCAAATGGTCTGAGCTACCACTAACATGGTCCTGTCACTCATCCAATATTCACAAACTTTAAAAAAAAAAAAATTTAAATGTTCCTTTGTCAGCTCTGGTTAAGGCCCTAGAATACACACACTGCTGCCTGTTTAAAACAAGGAAGGAAGGAAATTCAGAGATTTTTCCTAGTGCCACTGTTATAGCTCACAATCTAGAAAAGATAACTCTATTATTTAACTATCTTAAACTGTGAAGACTGTGCCCCAAAGGTGCAGTTCTTCAACAAAACTCTTACTTCCAACTCTGAGAAACAACATCCACCTCTTAACCCTTTTTACTCTGTATCACAGTCCAATCCTTCATTTCTAACCAGGGAAAGTGAGCTATGAAGAGCTAATGCCACCCGCCAGGAGCCCCACGGCACTGAACTGACAGTCACTGAACTCCCTCACCTCCTGGCTCACGCACACCGCTTTCCTTGTTCGACGGCAGTGCCTTCCACAGAGCACGGGAGCTCCTGGGACACTTCCAAGCATCGGAAAAATAGTTTTTTTAAGTGCACAGATGGATCAGGGTCATAGCAGTCAAGATTTGCTAGCCATTTGCCCAGAAGAGATGGTGGCTTTTAAAATTGATTTCATGAGAATATATTGGCATTTTACTAACAGGTGCAACAGTACGGTTGAAAGTCAGATAATCTCTATTTCCAGTACAACACAGAACCAAATGAAAAATCTGCTTTTGGACAAAATAACAACAGAGAAATAAATCTTTAATGAAACTGCTTTCACTCCACACCTGGCCCCACAATCAGTCCAACTTCTGCTGCTGACTACCATCACATTACAATTACCCAAACATTAGGCACAACTCTCCTCTGATTTATGCTCTTTCACTGGACCCTTTCTCCATGCCTACTCTAGCAACTGAGAACTAAAATATCACTCCTAGCTTCTCCCATAGCCTAAATAAGGTCCTCTGTTTGCCGCTTTTAAATAAATGTTAATAGCCTTGCAGGTTCAATCAGTTCCCACCAGACCCAGCCAGTGCTCTAATGTTACACAGGTTGAAATCTCCTTGTCACTCCCCTTCTTCCTTCACTTTCTTACCAAAAAATAGCAGCTTTAGACAGAGAGATGTCACAATAGGGAGGACAATGCAGGAGGGAGGAGGAGTTGGGAAACATGAGGAATGGCCAGAGGCTGCTCCCAGTTTCCTCAAAATAACTGACAAAAACAGAGTCTACTGCTGGGAATGAGGCTGGAGCAATGGATGACGGACACAAATATTTTGCAAATGAAAGTTCAGTTGGAACAGGGAGAGCCAGCATACACCTGCTTGCTCCACCTCACAAATGCTCCATTACTGATGACCAATTTTTCTGAGGGAAAAAAAAATATAAAGCAAAAAGATTTAAGGCAGCACACTCAAATGAGGTGCTCTTATCTTTTTTGTGCTTGGCTGCCTGACCATTCTCCACTTCAATTACTTGGCTGCTATTATGCAAATGAGAAGGAAGCCACAAGTTATGCACCTGTGTTTGTCCCTGTATTCAATATTCCTGTTAAGTCCTAAAGCCCTATTATGTGGTAGACAGGCATGTGGGATTGCTCAGCTCGGGTTACAGTAGGGCAGGTGAAGGGCTTTTCAAACTCAAACAATGGTTACAAAGAATTCAAGACAACACAGCAGTTAGACTTGGTCTTACAGCTGAGAACAACAAAACCATTGAATATTACTGAAAACATAGCATTTATTACAGCTGCTACTATATACCCAGATGCTTCCTTTCTCACTCATGAAGTAAGGTCCAAACCCAGCAGGCCTACCGTGAAACACAACAAACAAGTCCAACTCAGACATTAAACTAAGCTTATGTACAGTATGGTTTGCAATATCAAGGCTTTACATGTTTTCTAGTACAGTTCATAGTGTCAACAGGAACTTTCTTCCTGCATTTTGGGAGATCTGCTTCATTGTAAAAGTTGTATTCCTTTTCCTACTAGCTGACATTCCTTGAGCAGTTTGTTTTCCTTTGAGCTTCATTAAATACACATTTTGTTTCTGGAGGAATTCTTACCTCTAAATTACTAATACGTTGCCTCAACTTTCACCTATGTGCAGTTGTTTGCCTGTGAATCTGATGATTAGGAGATTTCTTGAAGTGTAGCAATGGAGAAGGAGATGATGAGGTCTCTGGGGAGAGCAAGAAAGAAATGGGCTTTAGCCCAAACTTAAGGAAACCTTCACTAACATGAGCAAGCGTCTCCAAAGCAAGACTAGGCTGAGTATCAACCAAGTGTTGTGAACATTTTACAGGACCTTATTTACTTGCAGGTTCCAACTGCCATTGCTCCGAACAATTTTAATTCTGAGGAGCTCACTGATGCTTTTATCAAGATGACCGTCTTTCATAACCATTTCAGTGAAGAAGATTTAAGCTGTCAATACTAATTAATATTACACATATTGTTGCACCAATCTACTGGTGAATTGATATTTTGTTATTAGTACTGTTAAGAAAAAAGAAACCACTAACATACGGGATAAAAAATAAACACAGCAGTGAAACACTGCTGTGTACTGAAAAAAAAAAAACACCCAACACACCAAAAACCCTGACCTTTTAAAGAAAGCTCCCCCCTCCTCCTCACTTCCGATTTGCCACGGAAAGCAAACAGTTTTCTAGACTCCGTCTAAGTCACTTGTTCAAGTCCAACTAAGGTCCTTGATGCACAGAAACTACCTCACCAGGACCTAGGGATTTATAAATTTGATGTTAAATGTAGCACCAAAGTTGTTATGAAGTTTATCGTCGGGAGAGCTGGAAGCCACCCCTTTCTCTTGTCTTCTGTTCTTTTTCATATAATAGAATTTCTCAATGTTTCTGCCAAAAAACATACTCCACGAAACTGCAATTACTATATATCTTAGGTGTGGGAATTGGGAGAGAATATTCTATCATCATGTTTATGGTAGGAAAAACCTAACGAAAAATTCAAATTGGTAATAACAACAGATCTTGATTCCCTCCTTTTCCTCCTCACTTCCAGCGGGAATACTTTTAGAGCTATTTTAACTCTCAGCATGAGGAACTAACAGAGCTGGCTTAAACCAAATCCTTTGTAGACAGGTGCTACACAAAATTTCCTAGTGACCTCTGTTCGATGTTTTATAGGCAATGCCTAAACATCTTTGCTGTTTCACTCTTTGGCCTTTCTATATGGACTATCGCCAATACTGGCCAAACAGATAAAGCTGTTTCAGATATTACCATGCCGAGGGTTTGCAATCACAGCTCTCTTGCAATACTTCTCAAAAAACCTGCGCATTAGCTGCAACAACACGCACATCGCCCTTTCCTCTGGGACATCAAGGCTCTGTCACCCCCACTGAAGGCTGGCTGGTGGCCACTGGGGCTGCAGCGGGCGGCCATGGTGGTGCTGACAAAGATGCTGCCCCTGCCACAGCCGCCCACACGTGACCGCAGTCTCCAACCAGCCACCTGCCCTGGGCACCCTGCAACCCCTGTGGGTAGGGTGCCCTGCTGCTCCACAGCAGGCAGCGGGTCACAGCCCGGGCACAGCCAGCAAAGGCTGGGTGGCTCCAACAAATTAGAAGCTCTCTGCTGTCATCTAACCTTGGCGTATGACCTATGCTGAAAATGGCACATGCCACTGGCCGCCCTTGTGCTCTATGGGCCACACAATCAGCAGAAAATGAGAGGAAATTACTTAGAACCCACCTTGGTTAGCCAAAATTCAGTTGCCAGATGATAGCAAAGCCTCTCTTGTGCTAACATATACATAGGATCACTGCCTAAGCATGAGGGTGGGAGTGTAATTAACGCCAAGTGACAGCAATGCACACAAGGTACAGTGGTATTTAACCACAGATATTTAACACCCAAAGAAATTATCACTAATGCAGCATGCATTACCAATGGGTTGAAATGCAGGTGCCTTAGTACAGAGTCAAGCCCAGACCACAGCGATGCCAGGGTAAGAAAGCTGTTCCCTAAGGAATGGTGTGTTTGTCTGCAAGCATTCATCTAGTTGTTCATCTGAAAAATACCTAACGGACTGACTTGAAGCTGGGTAGAGAAAGGCACAGGTGTGTTTCTTTACAGATAAACAAGTTTCATCATGGGTGGTGTAGAACAGAATAATTTTTTAAAGGACTTACTAGCTGATGAAAAAGACAGACCTTCCAGGTCATCGGAGGAAATAAAAAAACCCAGGGGAAGTGCTCAGGAGAGGAGACAACAGACAAGGATGAAATTACTCTGACTCCTGACTTTCAGAGATGCAGTCACCTGCACTGCAAGTGTCATAGACTTGAGGCCAGACAGGACCAGCAATATCAGCACTGTGCCTAATGTTCCTCATCCTTCTGCATAACACAGGATTACCCACTGATTCCTGCATTTATCTTGGTGCCTCACTCAACCTTAACTGCATACCATAAACGGAAACCCTTTTCCTTTAGAAACCATTCTCCGTTTCTTGTACGGATCGTAATGAATGAGCAAGGGCGATGCTGGAACCGGCTCTACTATGCCAACATGAAGTTTTCCAGTGACCCTCTTGTGAAAAAAATGCTTTTAAGATAGGGTTATGCTTACATTTTTATCAGCACTCTTACACCACTAAGTGAGAACACCAAGCATCTTCTGCATGTGTCTGACAAACATTAGAGCGGTTTGGGGATCTCCTCTAGCTGTAACTTACCCCTCTGGCCGTCCCTGAGGGCCTGCCTCCACCCTGACCTACAATATAAAGCCACCACCCTGTTCTTCCACGGCTTCTGCAAGATTTCAAACCAAGATGCCTGAAGGAGTAACAAAGCTTGACAGAATTTGTTATCAGCTGTCTGCAAACTCTGATGGGGTTCCGTTATAACCACAGAAACCATAAGCACTACGAAAGGACAACTGAGATGTTTACCTAGAAGCCTAAAAGATGATGTACGGAAGTCACCTGTGCATCAAGCATACCCGGTCCTTAGCCAGCACCCTTCCGCATTACCACAGAGAGACAGCAAACCGGTCTGGAAAAAGACAGGTCTGTGGACACCTTGTCTTCAGCAGCATGACCCCCTCCCCACAACCACCAGCAGCACTCGCTAACCCTCCGGTGAAGGAAGACACTGCCCCTATGGCGAACCTCACGTGCTTAGACCTTGCACAGGAATTTATGGTTTGAAATTATGTTCTGCAGCACTTGTACGTGCTCTTCCCCTCCCCAAGCCACGTCCCCATGATCACATCCCCAGGATAACAGACAGAAGTGGAAATAATCATTTATCAAATAAATCCCCCCTATGTTACAAACTTACATCATGTTTTGCTCAGGATTTTCACAGACTATGTGTTTATATGAATTGGCCTGTGTTTTTCTTTGGAGTAAAGTCATCTTGACAGAGATGGGGCAGGGTGAGTGTCCATTGTGGAGTGGAGTTAGCAGCTGAGTTAGAATTTCACCGTGAGTAAAAAGACGACAGAGTTTCATTTTGAAATGCTGATACTCATATTAATTAAACAAAAAGAAGTTCTATGAAAATATTCGTACTTATTACCTCACTATAGGTATCTCCCTCTAGCAAATGGAATTTACAGAAGTAAAAATAAACAATAACAGAAATAATACCTTTAAATGGACCTGCAGAAAGTAAGGCAAGGAAATGCAAGCAAACCCCAAGCGTTCTGGGGACAGAAGGCGCTACAGCATTCTTTTACTGGATTACACTGACATAGTCAATTATTTGTGAAGTCTTAGCAAGTATACCATGAAAGAGAGACTGAAACAAAGTCTAAAAGTAAGATATTCCATGCCTATAACATTCTAAAATTACAGCTGTTACAATTATGTCTCACTTGGGCTAAAGTTCCATTTATTTAAATCCAGTGGGATTTGCAATGAGATTACAGGCTCTTATCTAATTGATAGTACTTTTGCTATTTTTACTACCTTCCTTCATAACCATTAAAATATGCCATTATTTTTTTCCTGGTATTATGCTGTACTATTAGTTATTTTTATTATGAAAGATCTAAGTAACCTTTTTATGCAGCTCTAAACCGTTTTTATTTCGTGATCCTTTCAGGGACTTATTGCCCCCAAGAAAAATGACCACAGAAACTGTCACAGTCAATTGATAAGCAAATTTTGCACATTCTCTCCAAATCTCCAAGCTATTCCTCAAGCAAAGATTAAAAATAAACACTCTCAGAGGCTAAAGGAACAAGGGGGCATTTTTAACAACCTTCATTTCTAAACCAACAATAGGAAATAAGACACAACCCAGAGCAGAACTCTCGCTAACACACCGGCCATCAGCAGCCTACACGCCTAAAGCAAAATACATTATTTTGCTTTGGATAATCTAGCCTTTCTTTCAGCCCCCTGCAACTCAACTATGACTCAACGACCCAATTACAGGAAGTCCCTCTGGGCCAGCACAGAGATGTTTCTGATAACAGCAATTAAGAAAACAGAAAGCACTGTGCACAAGATGATGTTTTCATATAACAAGTCTGCTATGCAGCAGGCTTGTGAGCTCTGAACCAATGTTACTCATTACATAAGCTGACTTTAAAAACCGAACTAACATCGCACTTAAAAACAACAAATCTAGTTATCTTTTGGCAACATGCTTGGATTTAAAGCTACAGCAGACAACATAGCGGCATATATTTCTCAAAGTGACTACGGATACTTAAGTTGTTTCTTTTGAAGCGACCCTGATTTTCAACAAGTGCTGAGCATCCACTGTGTAAAAATCAAAACCCATGGCCGAAGCTATAAAAAAAAAAAAAAAGTCATTTTTTGAAGCAACACATCCATCTCCACAGCTTCTCAAGGCCAAGTTCCACCCGACCTAGCTAGCATAGCCAAAAAGAAAACATACAGCTGCTAATTTCTTCCAAGCAGCAGCAGGCATGTCAATCCTCATTATTTCACAAAACGGGTATTTAGGATGGGGTTTGTGCAGATTACTAGGTAATATCTGGACTCGAGCACTGAAACCCTGCGCTTCTGTGGTCTTCTTTCTCTAATCCATCAACACGGCAAGAAATCTGTCTTACATACTGAAAATGGTCAGAAGACATCAAATCTCCTTTGCACCACATCGAAATAATTTGCTATTTGAAAACTAGTTCTCTACCAAAGTGACAGAATAAAAAAAAAATCTTATCTTTTATTATTTGGATCAGTAACCAACATATTCGCTAATGGCTTAGCAATAAAATACAGTTTCTAGGGACTATCTCTTCCACCTACAATGCAGAAGAGTGTTCAGCGAGTCTGCTTCCTGACATCAGTAGCCTTGTCCCTATAAGCAAAATAACAGACTGCTGACAACATACAAAAGGGCTGGAGCCACTCCTATCTTCTTCCCCTCCCTCCCCACATGTTGGTTTTTGGGTTTTGTTTGTTTGTTTTGTTGGGGTTTTTTTTCCCCCTCGGAGAAGACAAGCTTTCAGATTTAAAAAAAAAATAAAAATTAAAAAAAAAATCACATTTTCATTCCAAGCCCCTAAGGCAGATGGAAAGTGCAATGGCCTAGTCACCAAGAGGCTTAAATACAGAAGTCATGACCCAAGAAGACACACAGTTGAAATAGGCTCAAGCACTGTAACAAGCTGTGAAGAAGGCTGCTCAAAGCAGCAAGCTGAAAACACAGCATGAAGAGCCAGAGAGCAGCATGCTGGGGCACCAGCAGGAACAGCCCCCAGGATCTTGTCCAGAGTTGTCACCCAGGGGTGGGAGAGGAGACAAAAAAAAGGTAAAAAGACCGAAAGATGCTATGTGTAGTAGAAAAAATAGTTCCAATAGTCAACTGGTACAGCGACACACACCAGCACTGAATCCACATGGTTTTAAGGAGCGGGTCGTTGCATCCAAGTTGACTACTGGGACCTGTTCCAGGATCAGCTTAACTCCAGAACTGCAACCAAGGACCAAAGTACTGATACCAAGGACCAGCCTAACTTTTTCACTACAGGATGACCAAATTTCTGTGCCAGCAGGCAGGCTTTGGCACTGCTCGATCGATTAGCACAGAGATAACCAAACAGAGACTGGGCCAAACGGAATATCCCGAGGCACCACAATGCTAACTCAAGTTTGGGTGGCGAAAATGCAGGAGAGCTAGGCCAAAGCAGAAGGATCCATTCCCCTTGCCAAGAGGTACCACGTCCCCAAAACACACTGTAACCTCTCTAATGAGCTGGCATCATCTCAAAATGCCAAGGCTGCTCGGGGAGTCCCAAAGCCGCCTGAAAGCCTTGGCTCCCTCTTTGGATACTTCTAAGGACGATAGTTTATTTGATGAATTCTGGCCTACCCAAACTTATTCTAAGGCCAGTGGACATGCTGACATAGATAAGTTACAGCACTCAGGTGGGAGCAAGTAAAAGCATCTGGAGCTTGCCTAGAAATGCCCGGGACCACTACGAAGGGTGGGATATGTGCCTGAGACTTTTGAGAGAAAACATTACAACTATTTGCCATCTGCCAGGTGGGAAAAGCACAGATACCCTCAGCACATGGACTTAACACCATACCAGCAAAACAGATTTATTTCAGATAGTGGGCTGAATCCTGGCCCCCTATACAAATAATTCACTAATACATTCACATTTTAGGGCTATGAGCAACAAGAGATTTTTTCAAGCAGTGTATCAGTTAATGGCTAAAGAAAAAAAAAAAACACAAGAAAAGAGAAAAAGAGAGAAGAAAAAAGCTCCCCCCCATTTCTGCTGGGGGAGTGGACTGAGAAGGAATTGAAAATTGCGAGCTATGACTTGATATAATTACCACCACTACTCGAGGCTCACAGCTGCTGCCCAAAATGTTCCAGAAATTTCCAAAAGCTTTGAGACTGCTGCCAAAGCAAATGCCATACATTGCAAGGCTCAAGAGTGGATTTCTAAGCAGGATACCTATCATTACAAGGGAATTCAGAGCAGCTTGAGGTTTTTTCTTAATCTTTTTGTTTAGATCTGAATTCCAAGGTACAAAAGAAAAAGATTTTGGCACAAATTGACTGAAGAAAATATTTCTGTGTGCGTATTTGAGAGTAAGTTTTTGCCCAATTATAGTTACTCAGCTATTGCAGAAAAGGTTTTCCTCTGATTGCCAGAGAATGCTTTGCTTAGAGTAAAATAAGGCTTAGTATTTTCTCTTCTGCTGAGCTACCGAATCACTTCTTTCCGTTATCTCTGCGATGTTTCCAAGAGATAAAAACCTCATTATCTGAAAAGCATACTGAAGTTAGACCAAGTCAGAATCGTTGCACTAAAGCTTCGTACAACCAATTGACCTTTCAGAGATGACGAATAAGCGTCCTACCCATATGAGAGCCTATGAAAGTTAGCCTTCTTGAGATACAAAAGCCAATGAATTCTTTGTTGAATTTAAGTTTTCAAGGTAAAGAAAGACTGATTATTCTTTTTTATTCCATGGAAAAGTGGATTTAAAGGTAAGAAAATAAATATATATTGGCTGAACTGAGAAGGTAGGAAGACAAGGTAAACATTGCAACGGCCGTATTTGAGGAAATAAGGATGAACAGTTTTTGAAAACACGTCCACACATACCGAAGGAGATTTTTAGTAGCTAACAGAGGAAGATGGGAAAACGTGAATATAATCTTTTAAATAAACTACAAGTGTTCTCTTAAATATGATAATATCTTTATCCTAGGATAATCAACTCCTTAACCTTTGGCACTTGAGTTTATTTAACTCAAGATGCAGTAATTATTTCATTAACAGAAAACACCCGTGTTGCAACTTACAATTATTAAAATGCTTTTAGTCCTAACCGCACACACTGGGAAGAATGAGAGCTGCACTTACGGGGGGGGAGGGGGGGGGGGCGGGGCTGTGAAAATAAAAAGAAAAACAAAGCGAAACACAAAGAGTGAACCACATTTCCAGCTCACACATACATACATGGATAGACATGTCACACATCTCAGTAAAGTTTCATTACCTTCAACAGAGCTACACAGCTGACAACAGTTGCAGATCTGGAGCAACATCTTAAACATGTAACAATAAAAAAAGACTACATTAAACTAAAATTCTATTATTAGGAGTCTACATGCTGCTATATGTGTGCTTACAAGTATAAAATATTAGTTTTATTGTGTTTGATGAAAGGTAGCACAGTACTCAGCTTCCATACATATCCCCAAACAAGCTCACTGGCAATTGGTTAATCCAAGAAACTGAATTTTTGCCAAGAAGTAAATCTTGCCTCATACCTCATCCGTCTTACTATGACCATAGTTCTGAATTGCTAAATAGTAACGAGAAGGGCTCTGTAACTTAGAAAATCTGCAGCATGTTTAAAAAGGAAAAAAAAGTTATAAGTTAAGGGTTTGTAGCATATGGTTCCTGTTTACAGTTCTTCAGCCTTCCTGAACCCATTTACAAGAATCATAATGAGGTCAAAATATTTAAGCAGAAAACAAACAAATACGCATTGCCCAGACAGGCACTGGTCTGCTTTGTTTTACTCTTGGGTTACTCTTTCTTTCAAAATCTAACCTGATGCTGGGAGTTGCACAATTTTATTATGAAATCAGGGAAATTGATGCTCTGGGAGCCATACAAATCCAAACATAGCCACTGTCCATCCACGTAATTTCTATGAGTTTCTCAAAGGGCTGCTTGAAAAAGAAAGACAGGTTTCCATTGTGACAGAACTGAAGGAGGAACCAAGGAGGCTTCTACAGCCTCGCAGATTGCTGCAAAGCATGAGACAAGTTCTCCTAACACGACGCAACTCCTGTGCTCATGGGAGTTCTGTAGCACAAGGCGTACACCAATGTCTCCTCATGGCACCTGGGCACTACAGAGGTGCATATGCAGGGATTTTTAAACAGAGAGTTTTAACTGTCTTAGAAAGCCCAAAAAAACAGTAGCTGACAGTTATATTTGGGGTTAGCCTTAGCTGGGCCTGCGAGAAGACAAGTTGATCAATTGCTTTACGCCTTCCCTTGTTTGTCTTTAAGGGCTAGCTAAAAAAATCAGTCACATATGCCAGCTACTTGTAACAGTCTGATTAATTAGCCTTTCAAAGCAGGTTACTGATATGAGTATTGGAACTTGATATTAATAAATAATTACTGGATTACCTGTTGAAAACAGGGTGGAATCCTGGCCGTTACTTTATCAAATACCTGCAAACTAACAGTCCTATACACCATAGCATCTGAGGCAGGAAATGTCATCTGCCCTGCAACTTCCAGAGATAAGAACAGCATTAGTTTATTTTTTCTCTAAGAAAAACAAAGCGAAAATATAGACATCGGCTTGTTATTTTACTGGTGGTTTGAGCTAGAAAGTTTCACACTAGATCTCAAAGTATCTTAGAAACTCTCATTCCCTTTTAAGATGAAAAACTGTCCACAAAAATCACCTAAATAAAAGATGTAATTTGAAGGCAAAAAAGTAATTTCTTACATCTTGCTGATGTAATTGTGTGCAGTTTGTACTTCCTAAACTACTTTTGAAAATTTTATCAAAATCAATTCAATTATTTTACTTACTTTCATTAAGTATGAGAAAAAGATCTATGATGTTTGAGAAGCTTCCAAGTAACTCAGTTAAGATTTTCCTTTTAAGAGCTTTTGAAATAATCATCTTATTTGCTCTTCCTAAGTGCTTAAGTGTTTTTGGTAATGTGCTGCTTTTTTTCCTGTATATTTTAAAGTAAGTTTGAGTCTAAAGTAAGAAGTAAATATGAAGACAGTGACAATCTGGAGAATATCGACAGAAGAGAGAAAAGATTTATTTAATGGTGAAACAACGCTTGTTTAAAAAAATTAAATACCACAACTGATGTTGCAAAGTCATATCCATTAATGTATTTAGTTATGTGAGAGTTAAGGCCACAGAGAATTGCAAGTATTTTATTTATAAAACATGCTATACAGCTCGAAGTGCATGACTACAAAGAGTCTGCATTTCAATTGGAGTTGCTAACATAATTCAAGTTGTGGACCTTGACCCTTGAGTGTGAGTATTGGTTCAGAAAACATTTCATCAGGTCATAAATAATTGGAGGGACATCTAATTCTATGTGGAATAATATAAATTACATTCCTTAGAGAAGTACTGGTGCAGATGTTAATATCAGCCAATCAGCTACAGAGCACTCTAAATATTTTGAAGAAAGTTTAAAAAAAAAAATCTACCAGTTCTAACAAGTAGTTAGTTTACTTTATGACAGAAGATGGCTTGAAATCATAACTAGAATGAAACCCCCACAAACTCCAAGACCTTCCAAAGTTTTATTAATTTGTCTAATAAATTATGAGCTAGGTATAAGTTTGGATTTTAATAGTGCCCTGATGCCGAACGTGAAGAAGTGAGAATATCCGAGTTCGTGTTTCTGTAGCCCATCTCTAGCTTTCACACTCAGCCCTAAGTGCTTACACTGCAGAAAGAACTGGTTCACAAAAGTTGTTTTAACAGTTTCATGTTTCGGTACAAGAGTTTCTGTGCATGTAATTTCCCCCCCCCCATTTTTCTCTTCTTTTGAGCATGTGGGTTTAAACTTGCACGATTAAAAGAAGCATTATAAGAGTAAGATCTCTTGAACTGTACAGCATCATTAGATCCATACATTGAGCTTTACAAATATAAATAAACAAAAAAAGAATAATATTTCCCAATGGCTCCTAATATTTTTAATACCCTCAGATATTTTATTGTGTTGTATTGACTGCTTAGAGTATTTAGTTATGCCTAACACTTTCTAATGTGTGCCTTCTTTTCAGCAGCACAAACATTTCACAAACAACATCGATAGCTGTATATGTTTTTTCCCTCAATATTAATTTTGAGCCTGTCTGATTCGAAGAGATTCAGTTGTTTTCAAGAGAGCAGTTAGTGAAAAAGACAAATGCTTTTCTTGGTTGGATTTTTGCTTATTTAAAACAAACAAAAGCTAAGGGGGTTCCAAGGAAGGGGAAACGCTATCAGAATAATTGCTTTGTAGAGCATTGAGCATTCAGATAATTATTACTTCGAGGTGCATTGCACTGAAAAGAGTATGAAATGTCCTATCATAAGCTTCTGAAAGAGAATTTGAGCCCTAAGCCCTTCAATCCCTGCAATTTAAGACAAACTGACAAATGCTCTAATATTAAAAAGGTGCACCAAAAAAGGGAGAGACGGGATCACTGCTGCGAAACGCACGTGCACAAAGCCTTTATGTATCTTGAGCGGAAAGAGAGTTTGAAACATGCCTAGATTATGCAAACCCATGTATTTGGTCAGGGAGAGGACTCCCTCCCCTCCTAACCACTGCTAAGGTTTTCAGAAGCTTTGTCTTATAACTGAATAAGCAAAAAAAGAGGCGCTTTATATTAATATAGCCACTGAATGCTAGACCTGACAATCCGTCATCATTACCGAGAAACTGTTTGGTTCTTACAGACTGGCAAGTGGGAATTTTTGGATTAGCATTTCCTCAATGACTAAAGACACTAGACGCGTGCAGATGAGCAATATCAGGTCTGTATTATCTTCTTGCTTCTCCCGCTGTTTGCCTTCCCCCATAGCACATGCACTGACTTGCAACATTTGGCTGCATCTTCCGATAATCTCAAGCTTCATATCAGTAAAGGAGTGGGGCACAGCAGTAAACCCTCCCCAACCTCTCCCCGCTGAGGAAAACAAAGCCTGTTTAACAGTGTTACATAACTCCATGAGAAGATGCTTGCGTTATCCATTCCCTCCAGTGACACAATTATTCAGGTTACTCCTGGTGTGAAGTTTTACATGAGGACGCGTGAAACGGACTGCAGGAGCCAGAACGAATACAAGGAAATTTTCAACCTGAAATGCAATATATGCAGCAACTCCAGCACAGAGAGAAGCAACGTAAAAGGGTCTACCAGCGGCCTCCGCACTAACTTGCAAAAACCTCACCGCATCTCGAGGTGAAATACAGTTCATCTTGCGCAATAGCTCCATTAACTGCCTTCATTGAATAGAGATTGCCCATCATATTAAACTGTGCCAAGCCACGCATGATAGTTTTGGGACAACTTCTAGAGGTGGTAAAGACCAAGTTCTGGCTGAGCTATATTTACAGTAAAATTGCAGCAATTTTGCTCTGCGTCACATTCTGACATTTCATGTAATGAGACGTATAAAACACAAAGCCTGAAAACCATGAAGAAACTACTAGGATTTTTACCCTGAAACTACTGTCAGAAACCCAGCTCAGGAAAGTATTTGAAGTGCATACTAAATTAACTGTTTTCCTGAAGTGAAACCACACCACTGGAAATGCCATAATGGACCACACGGTAGCACGCAGCTTTGGTGGGGAAGAGCATAATTCAGTTTCTATTTTGCTGTCTTGACCAAAAAGCAGTGTTTCTGGACCAGATTCACTCACCCTGGCTGAACAACCTTAATCCCCCTGCAAGTGCTCACTATTCACCGCTTTTTACACAATGCTTTCTGCATAAAACCATTTGCAACACTCACCACACAAGTAAAGACCTTTTCTAAGAAATAGGATAAAAAATAGAGTTCTCAGATAAATAAGCTCTGAATCTAAAGTCTCTTACATTTTCAGTACTCAAAATATTTTAAATTTCTGAGTGGGACTTAAAAAAAACAACAGAAAAGCACAAAACAAGCCAGAAAACCTCTTCCCCAAAATATCTTCATTCAGTATGTCAACAGAACTCAACAGGTCTATCTGAGGGCAAAAATCCATGTATAGTTTTAGCTAGTGTATACAAATAGCTTTTTCTTCCAACTTTTTGGAAAACACTATATAAACAGTAGAGACGCTACATCAGCCCAATCACCTTAATTTACACGGTTGCAGTTTTCTTCCAGTAACTCTGACAAACTCCTGCGACAGCATTTCCGCGCACAAACACCATGCTTGTTGTTCCCCAGTACACCACACTTACCCATACCCTCTAATTCCATTCCTCGTTACCATTTCCAGCTAATTGCCTTGTAGAGTTGTCACAGCCTTACAAGTGAATAGTTTACTGACTCTCCCCTAGAATATGTTTTTAAAACTGTTGTCATATTTAACACCTGGGAGTCCTCAGGTACTAAGGTGGTTTAAGCAAAAACATTCCTAGCAATATGAGCAAGCTAACAGTTTTGTTAAGGATTTCCTTGAAAAATTCTGGGACAATATAATTTTCAACTGTTTATCACACAAAAACAAAATTAAACAAACCAGCTTTGTGAAATCCAACAACAGCTATCACTGATATTACATTGGAAATGTCATTTAGGCTGGGCCTAAATTATTTGTACCTCCATGGATTAAAAAGAAAAATCAACAACAAAACAAAAAAATCCCTATCTCTAATAATAAAACAAGAAGACAGGCAGACAAGGCAGCATTGATTACAAATATTTGTGCTAACGTATCTCTGAAGTTGCCACATTCCAAACTAATTTTACTGTAAGATTAAAACGTAAGTCCACAAGCAGAATTTTTATCTGAAACTTACAGAAGAAATGACCACAATAGCCTCAAACGCACCAAAAAGAAAAACATATGACCTCCTGTGCTCTGATCCCTGACTTCACCTGATCTTCTAACAGCAGGTGAGATTCATCTCTAAACCACGAGGCCTGTTAAGGGGCAAACCTCTTCACCTGTACCCGACTGGTAACCAGAGATGTGGTACAGACTTAATGAACCCAGTTATTACCTTCAGAGGTTTCTGAATAAGACTTACCCTTTTAATAACAAATCCAACATCCAACTCAGTATGGGTAATAAGAAATTACTCCTATGTTGGTTTACTGAAAGTTCATGTATCAATAAGACAGCCAGGCTTGCTTTAAATTATGAAAGTAAACTACATAAACATTATTAAGCCACTAAAAGGTCAATTATCCTTGTTAAAAACTTGTGCTTTATTTCCAGATTAAAATAGATTCCTTACATATCCTAGTCACTGAGATGCAATGCTCAGAAGCATATCAATAACAGTTACATATAATACACTTAACACAAGCATATTGTCATCTACCATTTAGATTGAACTGAACTTTTATTAAACTTCTTCGATCTGTCCCATACAGTAGGAAATTCACAGATACTGTCCTATTTCTCAGCAGCTGAAGAAGCAGCAAACTCCGAAGGGCGTTTTCCACTGTTTCCATTTACCCTCTTAGTGCCATTTTCCCAGCGGTCTTACCATCACATACAGCTATGTCTTATGTGTAGTCATGGGGCTAAGAAGTCAAGGCTGACGAGTCCAATAAAGCTGTCATAGAGAAGCTAAAAATAAAAGCAGACCCCAGGCATGAGAGGAAAGGCTGTGAAGCTTCTGTACTACATTAGCTACAGACACAATCATTGCTTATATCAGCTGAGTTGCATCCCTTCCCATCACAAAAGGAACTAATTATGATCACTACTCCAACATCATTAGTCAGGCTCCGACTGCAGGGATCTGTGAATCCCAGCCATATGAATAAAAAGTCAGCCAGCTAGGGTCCAGTGCCTATAAGTTACAGACGGGGGAAAAAACTAAACACAATAAAGCTTTGGCACTGGAGACATCCTGAGGATATCAACACATGTATCTTTTCGACCAACATTTCTCTGAACAGAAACTTAGAAGAAAAAAATTCCAGGGTAGGAACCTCATAAATTAAGAGCAATGAGTTAAGAAATACCATCTTACTCAATGAACCAGCTAGGGAGTCTGAAACAAGTCGGAGTTGCGGATGGTACACCAAGCAGCAGCCATTTGCACGCAGAACCCTCCCTAGCACTCCTCTGTCAGGAAGCAGTTGCTCTCTGTGTAAGAAGCTGTTCTCACCTTTGCGCAGCACACGGGATATGACAAAATCCTCTCTCCAGTTTCCTACTGCTAAAAAGGGCCAGGGATTAGATAATACGAACCATCGGCAACCCCCGATAGCCAGCAGCGTGGGACCGGAAAACTCCGTTCTTGTACAACTCTATCATTGCCATTTCCAAAAGCAAGCAATTAAGTAAAATCTGCAAAAAACAGGGGTGGTAGCTTCAAGGACGTTGGCTACTGAAAGTTACAGTTAATCACATTCACAGAGCAAACATAAGGAACCAAGGGAGAAAAAAACCAAACTGAATAAGGACCAGCAAAGGCCCTTCTTCAAGAAATGTTTCCTCCAAATTTAACAACCAAGTCACTGCCTTGGAGGAAGGAGAATAGGAGTACCTTCTAACATCAATATTATCACCAAGAGGCTCAGTACCATTGAAGAATGATACTTACAAACCAGGCAAGGATAACGTGGCAGCCTCCCGAGCAATACTATGGTGAAATCCAGTGTCCCTAAAATGGTTTTAGGATTCGGGGCTGAACACACTACTGAGTCACCTTTTGTCTCTTCCAATTGCTTCAAATGTAGCCTGAGAATCAGGTTCAGCCTTCACAGCAGATCAGCCACTACGCACCGCTCCCTCACAAGCGGTCCGGGCTTGCTTATTGGTACACTGCTCTACCTAAGCCAGGCCCAAAGCACGAGTCAGACGCGTGCGAACGGACATGGCCGGTACAACTGGAGGAATTGCATTAATCACCAAGAATTACAAGAGTGGAAGGAAATAATTCTAAATCGGTATCCAAAAAAGCATTAAGGGACTTAACAGAACAAACACCCTCCCAGAAAGTGAGCAACTTTTATTATACTGCACAAAACTTCTGTAAAGGCCCAGGGCGGTTAAGGGTTAAAACGTTAAATAAGGAACCCAAGTCCTAACAATAATTCATAAAAACATATCATCCTCTCTTAAAAATGAGGACTGAGTAAGCAAACCTCATCTGACAGGTAACTCTCTGCCAGATATGATGAAATTCTCCAATGTTAAGTTCCACAGAAGCTTTACTTCATCATTTAAAAAGGGAATGATGTTATTGACAATGACAAAATACTGGTTCACATTTTTTACCGCACATTATGAAACCAATTTTTTCAGCTTGTTTTCCAAAAAATATAGTGAAAATTTACACTGTTTTCTAAGTTCTCCACAGACAGCAATGAAGGAGCCAAGTGTATCAGCTTCCTTGTATTTCGCCTACTGCAGCCAAAGGAATTCCCAACAAATCTTTTAATTCGGGGAACTCTATTTATTTGCTGGAGGGGGGACCATCTAGCAGAAAGATGCTGATAGTCCAAACACATATAAAACATATAGCTAGTGACTGCCTGAATGCCTTAAGATTATGCAAGTTTAAGTTTGACAAAATAATTCGCAATTCCCAAAAGCTGCCTCTGATTCCCCTTAACTCCTCTTAAGGACTTGATTCTGACTTTCATGGAAATTTTACCATAGAACTTGTTGCATAAATCAGCCACAAAGATAAACCTCAACATTCTTCCCCCCCTGCTATTTTTTCAAGTTAAAGGTTAATGAATAGCTTTGGCATAAACCGCAGGCCAGCTGCTTTGTGATATCATTCATCCGACTCTTTGGCACAATGAAATACACGTTTCTGATCCAACTTACTCTGCAATTGCTGACAGCTAAAAATTTACTATCTAAATATTTTTATTAATAAAAAATTTATTAGGACCTCTATCAGAGTATTTGTGCGTATATACTTTAGCCCATACGGTTATAAAGTGAAATTCCTTTTGAGTACATCGAATGATTACTGAGAGAGATCTAATTTTATCAGAAATAAAATTAATCATTCTAGATTCTGCCCCAGCTGACAGTCAGTTTCATGTTTTGACTAGTAAAGCTCCATGGCTTTGCGAGGCTTAATTTCTTTAGTAAGGAAGGACTCCACAGCTGATCTTGCATCATTTAACTATCGACTCTATAAGTTAACTGTAACTATAGAAGATCGTAGTGCTGAATAACCACACGCCCAACATTCAGTAGCCCATTTTACTAAATAAAGGGTAACACTTGCTAAAGCACCACAAATGAAAACCAAGGTTCAGAAATTTTTTTACAATGAGAACTATGTCACAGAAAAAAACCACATGTTTTCGAAGTGTGTAGTATGGGTTTAACACCACCTCTGTTCTTCCCTGGAAATACGAACTACCCATCTTTCACCTCAGTATTTCTATACTTACCCTGATACTCATCACTGCAACATGCGAATACTTAGCACACGAGACTTCTCGTAACCACAAAAGCTCTGGCAGACTCCACAGTCTTCGCCTGCCTTGCTGCACTAGACTGTCTTACTGTTTCACAGTTTGAAATTTGATTATACCTAAACGCAGGCATACAATGCCATTTTAGATATCCTGGAGCATTTAAAAGACATGAGGCTGTAAGATATGACACAAACCTCCCAGAAACTTGAACCTGCCTAGAGCAGCAGCTCAAATCCAGAATCCAGGCAGGGACTACTCCATTAGCAGTCATGGTGGTGGGAACTTGCTATATTAAATGACTCTACCTTTCACCCAACTTCAAAACATTGGGCAAAATACTGCCTATTTGCTTCACAGAGCAATCGAAATACTTGTATGATAGGAAGAAATTTCCATTTCTTTAACACATGTGAATTATGCAAAACTGCTGGAGCCCCGGGAAGTTCTGAGAATCCCTTTGACAGCAAGGAGCTTGCAGGTGAAGCGGCACTTTGTTTGTCACAAACTGGGATCAGGCCCATTTTAGTTTGTAAAAAACACGCTTTTCCACTGGCTTCACATTAGAAGCATTTCCTAGAATTATTATTATTACACCATAACTACGACAGCCAATCAACTACTGAAAACAACAGAAAACCATCGTGGAAGTTAATGCCTGTTATTTCTATACCAGTAACAAACTTGAGTTCTGCCTTCTGCCTACCTGACCAACTCGATTAGAGAAGCCATTCCAGGCCCAACAAAGAAAGGTGCCGAATAAAAAAGGGGCTGATCTTATTTATTTAAGCTTCAGTGATGATTGCTATATGGGGTGCTAACATTTTTTTATAACTGCTATGAACCATTTACTCTATGCTTTTTTTAACTCTTGGGAGCCTTTACTTGAAACATACACTACAGATCCTTGGTGTTCCAGAGACAGTCAGATTTTCCTCAAGACTGGGGGGCTTTCTACGAAGCAGGCAGTCCAAGGAGAGCAGAGGACCCAGAAAACCTGTGAATGGGTGGGAGATGCAATTCTCCAGTGGAGAGCCGCAGCGAGGCAGTTGGCATGCTCCCTGGCACGGAGATCAGCAGGAGCATGCCAGGCGACCTTGGAGGCCAGGTTTCTCTGAAGCCACTGCTGCATGTTCAAGCCGCGTTCCCTTGATGGGGCAAAATCTGCTAGCGCTCTACTTAACTCTGCTGCTGCTCCAAGCCTTTTACCTCTGCTTTCTATATATTTCTGTGGGCTAAGCGTCTACATTTCTTCAGCAGACCATTTTCAATATTCCCATGTGTACTGTAAACAGAACTGGACAGCTGCAGTATCATTAGCAATTTTCCTGTTTTCTTTAAAGTCACCATGATCCGTTTTCATTTGGTTTTTCAGGAAAATTAAAGAAGGCTTTAAAAAGGAGCTCCAAAACCTAATGCACCACAATGAGCATGTGGGCGAGTTGGCGGCAAAAATAAAGGGGGGCAAGGAGGGGGCTCAATTGCTTCCTGTGGTTAAGATGTTAAAATCCATTCCAGAAGAGTCTGCCTTGATACTGTGGGTTTTGCTGGTATCTTATTTATGAACATCGGAAATAAACTTGCATGTGTGCCCCAATTTCGGTAAAAAGCACGTGTTAAACAGATGGAACTCGGTTCTATTTCCATCAAATACAATTGAAGACTCATATTGAAGATGCTGCCAGATGCCACAAAAACTCAACAGTTTCCAGAAGAACTGAATTTGCTGTTGCAGTGACAGCACTTTCCAACAAAATTACAGGCTACGCTAACAAACTGAAGGAATTCGGCTTATCCACAGAGATATTTCTCTTACTCAAGTCATTTATACCTTCTTTTTACAATCAGACATCCATTTATTCCAACTAATTTAGGGCAGATATATTAATAACTGGGTAGACACTAAGCCAGATTTAAAGGTTCTTTAAACACTTCCACACGTTCTTCCTTTAAAGAACAGTCAGAAACAGAATATACTCACACTTGGATGGTCTGACGTTCACACTGACTCCGCACGGTATACCTGTTCTGTGGGCACACATCAGCCAGCGTTACTGTCAGAGTCAGGTATTTCACATCTGGCCTTACGGTGCAATAAACACATTAATCTTGGCTTTTTTTCATTTCTCATTCTTGATCGGACTTTGTCTCATTGTTTTCTATGTTGTTCGTATCTTTCCTCAGTCAGACTACCCAACACCAATGAAAATGGTTAAATATAAAGCAGTTTGCACTGAAAAGGAAGATTTTAGCCATTCCTTGTAAATACAAACAGAATAAAATCAACATCCACCAAGAGAAGCTAGAGAAAACAAGGTTATTCCTTAATTATAAATGCTTCATGTGATACAATGAAATGAGATATTAATGAGAGCTGTGAAAAAAAGACAGTAAAAGGAACTTTTTCTGTGGCACAAATGTAAGACCATAGTAGCAAATCACATTACTGCAGAGGGAAACAAAAAAAAAAGCCTACTGCTTGTGAAAGGGAAAAAAGCATATTATTCTGTGTTCCTGCGTAACCATACACAGTTATCTCGTCAGGTCACCATTGTCCTCACTGAGATGCTTAGGCAGGGGATAAGCCTGACTTAAGGAACCCGGTTTGCAGCAGGGGAGACCCTGCTGGCAGCATCTTCTGAGTAAAAGCATCCTTGTCTGCTAGAACCCAACTTGCTAAACATACTGTAAATGCTTCTTCATTCAGGTTTTTGACAGGGAGGAAGACAGATGGAGGATACAACTGGAGACAAGAATATAACACCATGATAGGAGGAAGAGTCATTCACCATTACAACAGACAGATATTATTATATATATCGGGATTAGCCTTTTATTCCACATCTTGTAAATATTCTGTTTTACTACTATTTAAGATTGTAAAAACGTCTGGACTGAGGGAGGTAAGTGGACCTTTATAAGCATATGAAAGAGCACAGGAACTCCTTGTTAATGACATGACCCTAGTAAGTACTGGATGAGTGCTGAAGGACCCCGATAGCCTCCATGCTTCCTCCCTCCATATAAAACCACTGACAAGTTAGCAATGGTCAAGAATATTTCACTGCACTGCCAAACTAGGAAGCATATGCCTCGAAGATGTACTTCAAAGCATGGTACATGGGTATGGTTGGAATCACTTATCAAAAAGATGAAGAGGTGACAGAGTTATAAATATCTTCATGTGGAGAAAATACCGGATATTACCAAGCTCATTAATTTAGCAGGGAAGAACCTAGCCAAAACCAACGGCTAGCAGCTGAAGCCAGACAAAGCCAACAGAGTTTCAACAGTACAGCACAACATGTCACCAAAGCCACTCATGTCGCTTCAATTTATGAATTCAGACACAGAGCCAGTTTTAATGCAGTATATTTAGCTACATTTTTTAAAAGGTAAATCGACATTTTCCCATCGAAAAAACTCAAATTTCTTCTATGAAGGTTAGCGTTCAAATGCAACAAGACAACAGACAGCTGATAGAGTATTTTTTACCAACAGAGCAAAGAATTCCTGAACTTATCAAGCAGAAAGAGATTCAATTTCTCCAGGCTTGATGAAAATGTCATTCCATTACAGTCATCGGTGTTGACTTCATACCGCATTTGGTACAACAATAACTGAAACACCTTGTGAGAAAGACCATTATCACACAAGCATTGCTATTAAATGACAAATTACTCAGGCTGATGAGTGAATAAGAATTATTATTTTTACTCAGGCAGGTGTGAATCCAAATTTATGTTTGTCAGCCTTTAAAATACTAGTACCCTCCAGGCTCTGAATGCAACTGAAAACTTGAAAAAGCAACTTGCTGAATCACTGAAAAAGCAAAATACATTCCTAATGCAACAAAAGGTAAATGTTGAAAATCCAGTGTCCAAACATCCGTCAGTCTTATGGCTTGTCTATAAATCAGTTCTGCTTTATTCTGCTAGAGTGACCTACAGAGCTCTCTGTAGAACCAAACAAAGAAATAATGTATCAAGTCTAATTATCAAAACAACAAGTTTATGGACAGAAGGTCTACATGAAAATAAACCTGTTTATTTTGTCACTGTTTTGTTTATAATTCTAGCTCAAATGTTTCAGAAAAAAAGAAAAAAGCTTTCTTAATATATATTTTCAGTGGGACTCTTTTTTTCCATGCAGGAAGACTGGTAAAAGGCCCATATTTCCCTCATGATTTTTTTTTTTTTTTAACCTAATTATTTCCCCCTAGTAAAAGAATGGGAAAAAATTAAAAAGGCCAAGTAACACTGTATGGAGTGTTACTTTTTCACTTTTTAAAAGTAACTTTTCACCTGTAAGTGCTAACTGAACACTTGAAAGCTAAATGAATACATCCCCCTCATGGCACTTGCAGCATAACAAAGCAGACTGCTATTAAAAAAGCAAGACTCCTGTACCAAAGTCATGAAGAAAAAGCAGTCACATCGAGTAACCTGAATAGTAGGTGGGGAAATACTCACAAATAGGGCACCAGTAGTTGAGCGAGGAGTTTTCCTAAGCGTGTGAGGGTAAAAATTGAAATCCAAACCACTGTCACTTGGAAACACTCAAAGATTTCTTGCAAAACTTAAGATGATGTTTACTTGGATGGCTAAATTCAGATTCAGGGAGAGATTTTATCACAACCTGAAAGCAGATGATTCAGTCATCTGCTCATATCAGATTAAACCATTGGTGGGGAAGAAAAAACACTAGACTGTAATGGTATCGTGGCTTGTTTGGTGCTTTGACCTTTCATCTCACTGCAAGTTATCTCTGCTTCCATCTTATTTGCGTCTCATGGACATATCTCCCAAAACAATGAATTCAGAAGGAGCACTCAGAGGAACTCCCAGGCCTTGCCCACGAAGAGGGAGTTTGCTGAGAGCACTCGGTTTGGTTTTTGCCTGCGCGCAAGGATGCCGACTGGCACCTTGGGCACCTAAGGGTGAGTCGTGTGCTAGTGCCTTCTTCAATGGACTAAACGTCACGCTCCACGTTCGCGAGCGGTGCATGGATGGAATCTTATACCAGTTGCACCGGGAAAACAGCGTGAAAGCCGTAGAGCATGTAGATGGTCCAAGCCCTGAGATGCTGTCTATAATTAAAATAACCTCATCATCCTGTTGACTGTTCCTAGATTTAATGGTCCTTCTCATTCTGGAAGATCAAGTTGTTTCCTAAGAATGCAAGTGTAGCACAATGCGTACCTTTGCATGTATCATTCTGCCGTTAAAACTGAACTTGGAAAAAGCACATGGACCATCTTAATTTAGCTTTATCTAAAAATTGTCTTATATGTTATGTTATAGCCTGCTTAGAAAAAACAGGCCAAACCCAATAACACAAATGCTTTAAACAAGGTATCAGGTGTCATGGTCATGAAATAAGACTTCTTGGTAGAGAGGAACTGTGGCTTTTGATCAGAGCTGAAACCTATTAAAAGCAAATGTTAGAGTGTGAATAAAAATTTAATAATTTTGCATTGCCTTTAAGCGTCTGTGAAGGAAAGAGTGAAATCTCTGATTAAGTGAAGCCCTTTGGGTGATTACACTGCAACACTGAGTGGCTATAGTTACATACAATATACTGTATCTATCCTGTTTTGGAGATTTGCCACCACAAGAATTCAAATCCAAGCCACCTGGCTATAAAGTACAAGTGCAAACCTCTTGAAATTCAAATATTTAATCTTTGTCTCCTAATAAATACAACATAAATGCTTAAGAAATGTTCAACCATCATTTTCTCTCTTATTATTACTGTGAAATCTTCGGATAAAATACTTGATTTTCTGATCTTTTCGGGTAATGCGATCAGTAACTTGCCTCTTTCCATAACCAGCTAGCTGCATGCGCCATGCAATATAACTGAGAAATTAGAAAGGGACATTCTAGGGATAAGCTAAGAGAAGAAATTATTCAACAGTTCCCTAAGATGGAAAAGGGAAGACTGAACATTATGACAAAGACAGTTGTGTATCTGACATTACGAGGCAAGGCATTCAGTTTCAACAGGAGATGAGAGCTAACAGCAAACACACAGATGCTGACCCTTCACAGACTTTCAATAACAGGAGGCAAAAGTGACCTCAGCAAAGGAAAATCTTTCACCTTCTTCGATGGTCAAATCTTTTGCTGGCCCTATGATTTGCACAAGAAGAAATGGAAGATATTTCTGATGCCTGTGGCCAGCTCGGGGGCGGGGGGGGGGACCAAAACCAAAAAAACAAAACAAAACAACACAACCAACCAACCAACCAAAAAAAACCCAACAACAAACCCCAACAAAAAACAACCCTCACAGTAATCACAGGTTTGTATGAGCTATAGCAGTGCCCACAGACTCAGAATTTCACCAGTAAGTTTGCATCACACTGGTCTCTTACAGTTGACAAAGTCAAATCATGCACAAACAGAATATTTTGTGGCTATCATCTCCTTTTTACTAACACAGATGACTGAGGGCCAGGAGGCAAGAGTGGGACAGGACATCTGCTGGCAAATTTCTGCCTTCAGAAGCTTAGGGCCTGGTACTCGAGTGATGTGTGCACATTGGTACCTATTCACCCTGTCAAGAGTAAGCATCAAACGCTCCAAGTGTAGCAAGGAATACCCAATTCAGTAACTAGGAGAGTCACAAATGCATTTTATGATCAATTCTAACCCCAAATTAAGCTCCAAATCCTCATCTTCCCCCAGACACATCTCACTAAATCTTGCCATCTGCCTTGCAAACAGCAACATCTTCCACAACCCTTTCTTGAATAATTTTTGCCTAAGGAATACAAATTAAAAGGGACCAATGCACCAGGTCTTAAGACTGCACCTTGCTACTTTTCTTTACGGCTGCATCTTATTAATTTGTACTTAAGAAGGACTTAGGGTATTTCTGTGATTCTCATTAACATTTTCAAAAGCTTTCTTATAAAGAAAAGGCAGCTGCTAGAAGAAAACTGTGAAATTAAATGATATTATTAAATTATGAAGTCTTTAAGTCAAGGGGTAGAACAGTCTTCAGATAGCTGTACTTGCATGTCATACGCTCTTCCCACGCAGATTGTTCTAAATGTAATTGTAACCGGCAACATCTTCCAAGGATTCCAGGTGACCATACCATCAACTTATACTGCATTACAATATCATCTATATTATTTTCTTTCAAAAAGCATGCACATCAGAAGGCAAGAGCTGCAGACCAACGACCCATTTGATCTTGCGTCTTTCTTGCAGTTCCATTTCATGCTCCACCCTGTCCTCTAAAACCCTGCCAAAGTTTGAGCACAATCCACTTATTGTGCCTCGCACCCACTTACTGGTTTGCAGCTTACACTGGTTTTAGAGTACTTCTTGATTGTGGCTGAAAGGCTTTAAAGCTAATGATTTCCAACTGCATATTGGTCAATTTTTCAAATCAGAAAAGAAGGCGATGTCATCTTCAAAGATGAAATGACATAAATTTTTGAGGTTTGCTTAATGTTAATATATGGATTTCTGCCATAGAAACCAAGGCAATCATAAAAGCAAACAATCCCAGGTAATACTGGGAATACAGAGGGAAAAAAAATTTTATATATATATATATGTGTGTGTGTGTGTGTGTATATGTATAAATTATCATACAGGAAATGTTGAAACACTCTCCAAACCGTATGCAACTGCTTCCATTTCACTAATACAGTTAATTTATAATAGTACTTAACCCTTAGAGACTCTGGAGATAAAATCCTGGGATCATGTCTCTTCGCAGATATCACTGCTTATAAAACCTCTACATATTTTTCCATACATACGCAGGATTCAAAACAGCAACACTTTTGACACTTACCTGCCTGTTGCTGTATGATTAATCATAGTTTTCTGATGATTGTAAAACAAGCAGCTACAATGCCACAGTTTTCACTTTTTGATTTACATTAACATGCAACAGGAAGTGCGTTGGTCTTTGTTTTACAACTGGTGGCCTGCAACAAACTCCGGAACACTATCTGAAATATTCCTTTGGTGCCATCCATTAGATTTCAAGTGAAATTCAAGTTCAGGCTTTTGCAAGGTCCCAAGCAAAATGCCCAGTCCTGGGCTTTTTTGCGTAAGATTCTCAGGAAGCTGATGTTCCTGGGGTCTCTGTAGAGCTTTTGACTGCAAACGAAAATAATCGTAAAAGCTCCATTTGAATGCCGGCTCTGTCCTTCTCTTCACAGGATGCAGTCTCAGAGAAAAACAGCTCATGTCTGCGTTTATAATTTCATCCTTCTTTGACTAGCTTTGCTTTCTCACTACATCACTTCTCCATAACTGTTCCTGATACTGACCTTAGCAGGATCACTTCACTACACTGGGAGGTTTTAATATACATTGTCATTGAACTTGCACACTTCTAGTATAATCCTGTGTAAATAAAACAACTCTGGACTAGTCTTACTCCAAAGGAAATCTGCTCAGTGCAGCACAGCCATACAGTTTTTGTGTCTCTCAACTAGAGCTGTGTTTCCAATTTCCAACACGAGCCAGGAAAAAAATCTACAGACAGAGGATCTAAGTGAAATCTCTACATCATGCCTCAGCTGAGGGACCTGGTATAGTCAACTTCAGTGCAAGTCTCCCCCATCTGCAAATCCAGCCACCCACGCTTAAGACCCTAAAATGTTCTAAACTTAGTTGCACCGAAACATCAGCAGGACTGTCTGTGAACAGTGATGGCCATAGCTCCAGAAAGAAAAGAATGAAAAAAAGGAAAGAGAGGATTGTCAGGCTCAGACAAGAGAAGGAGGAGGGCGGGGCGGGGGGGGGGGGGGGGGGAAACACACCAAAAAAAACCCACAAACCCCACACGCAGCCACATAACATGGGACAGACTTCACATCACTCACTTGCTTTGTCTCACCTGCTCAACTCTGAGCTCTTCAAAGCAGCTACCAACTCGTGCTAAATTTTAATACAGCATCTAGCCCAACGGTGATACTAACAGGATGTAAAAATTCACTTCGCAGGAACTTGGAGTTATCAGGCTTAACCAGTTTGTCATGATAAGCTGAGCACCATCTTTAGAGTGACTGCCGTAACAAAGCATTGCAAATATGCGGTCACTTCTTACTGCCCAAGGACACCAAAAGCTACAGAAACCACACTTTGCCCAAATTCACCAAATCCGTCAGATGAAAATTGCCATCAGAAGCAACTGCGACAGGCCGGAGAGTACCATCTCTGTCCAAGAAGCAGAGACAAGAACCAGCTCCACAGCAGGTAAAACAGTGAAAACACAGTTCAGAAAAAGGGTTAATGAAGCGAACGAGATATCTGAACAAACAGAAGCTACTAGATGTTTATATTTTCTTCAGTTATTCACTGTACTGTATAAATTACTTGAGCTTCAAACAGAACAATTAAAACACATCTGAGAAGCATTACAGAATTCTGGTGCCCCACACAATTATCTCCAGAGCAAAACTTGGGGCTAATGTGTTGCAATATGCTATTCAAACACCAAACACTTCCTTTCCTATGATAGAAGATAATCCAGGAATTTAATTTGTGAACTCCCAGGTGGCTGTCTTCCACATTACACACGCTTGAGGGCAATGAATCCTTTAATACTTTTTGCACCCTCGGGTGAATGTTCCAGACGTGTTCCAAGAGGAGCTCCCCTTCATGTAACCACATCACACAATAACAACAAGCAAGAATTCTTCCTGAAGCCAAACTAAGATTATATTAAGAGTTACCTAAACATGTTATTGTTTCAATATTTTCCGTGCGTTTGGTACTCTTTCAATTTCTTCTGAGTATGTTTCAAAAAACAAAATGGGTCAATTCTGAAATCTGCTCCTACAAAAAGGATGCTACTTCAAACAGCAAAGAAGCACTTCAGAAATGCAACAGGAGCCAATACTTGGTGCTGGAAAGTGCTCAGTGGAACAAAACCTCTTGATCCATAGAAGGGATTTTGTGCCTGTCAGGTTAGCATCATTTGTGGTACTGTACTAAGCCAGTTCTCACCTAACACCGTAAGTGCAAACGATGCCCTTAGGTTTATCACCTAGCTTTTAAGAAAATCATCAAGTCCAGTCTGGCCAACAGGTTTTGATATTGGTAGAAAAAGAAGCAGACATTGAAACAGCAGCTTGAGCAATGAAGTATACTGAAGTGCAGAGTAATGTTTTCACAAGAGATCAAAAGGTTCCTTAAATCATTAAGGCACACTCAAAGAATCATCAAATGTATGAGGCCTCTGGTTAAAAAAAGTTGGTGTAAGTAAAAAACATGACAATTTTTAAAATAATCCTCTATAATTGATTGACAGAAGTCCATTTTTTGGGGGTTTTTTTTTGTTCTTTTGGTTTGGGGTTGGGTTTTTTTTGTTTTTTTTTTTTTTTTTTTTTTTTATTAATCAGAGTGCAGCCCTTATTTTTTTTGCAATGATGCCAGTGTATCTAAGCTTCAGGTATTTTTTAAACACACACACTCACATACACATTCATCCTCTAAAGACAGATACCAAAGAGGGAAGCCACAGAGGTCTAACTTCAAATGCCCTGAGATGAACCTTTGACGGTAAGCTAGAGGTTGATGGGATTTACCAAGTCTTGTCATATTTGCAGCTCTCAAAGTGCAAACAGCCAGTGAAGACTGTAAGAACCTTAGTGCTGTGGTAACAAAATGTGCATTTGACACCCTAGCAATACCATTCATAGCGAAGTCTAGGAACCACCATAGGAACTACCATTCATAGCAAAGTTTAATTGGCAGTTAATGCAATGGCAAGAGCCTCATTAGATGCCGATCTCAACGGGAGACACAATACTGGATCCACTTCAGCCTGCCTTTGATTGAAGTGCTGTGGCAAGAACTTCATTTTTTTAAATTCTGAATTTTTTGTGTGACAATGTCATTGAAACAGCAAAAAAAACCACAAGAACATCTTTTTCATTTTTCACAATGGTTTCATAAAAAGTGAATTCACAGAAATGCTCTTATGCAATTGATACTAACTATCAATTTTTCCTTATTTTTTCATTGTTACCCTTACACATTAGATGTAAAGTAATGTGGGACCTGTTCTTCAGCCATACTGTCTTATTTCACATGTACATTCCTAGAAAATCATTGAGACAAAGAGATTATATAAGGAGATTCAGAGCTCCACAAAACCTCCCATACACAAGAGAAAGTTGCCCAACTCAAGAGTAAGGAAACCTCAAGTCATTTCTTAGATTCAGATACTTTTTAAATTTCCATGCACTTCATTACCCTTCTTCTTGTCTATAGCCTAACATACACAAATTGCATAAACAGGCCTGTACACTGGGCTTCTGTTCCACGCATTGCCAGGGATGTCACTGTTTTGCATCAATGCCCTAGTTTACCCCAATAGCAGCTGCAACCAGCTTTCTTTTAGTCAGCTTCTGTCAAGGTTACCGGAAGATCTTCTTTTCAGCGCAGGACCCCACAACACCACTCCACCTTGGTCACCTCTGGGTTTGTTTGGCTTAGTAGGCTTTTCAGCAACAGTCCCTGAGCTGCCTCGACCCACAGCCTTGCGTATAGGGAGTAAACAAAACATGATTCATCTAAAGGGAATGTGAAGTTCACATCATCAAGCGAAATCCGACCCCAGTGAAAATCAACAAGGTCATCATTTCACTCCAGAAACTTCAAAATGGTTCCAGGATTCATTCCTGAAAGCTGTGGCAGGGTCACATGAGGAGCAAGTTAGTGAGGACAGCAATAAAAATATAAAAGACAGACTTCTAGGAACAATGTGGACAGTTAAAAGTAACAAAAGTGCTCACTTACTGCAGAAAAAAGGACTGCTTACCAAACTGTCACATCTGCTATTACCAGGATCTTACTGTACAGCTATGAAAAAAAAAAAAAATCAAGGAATAATAATTTGCAATCATTTCTTGAAAGAAGATGTGGGTAATTCTAAGCTTAAAGAATATGTATAGCGTTGACTTTGCATGTGACAAAGGCTCATACCTATACATCCTAGGTATATAGGTATATACCTATACCGCTCTTCTGCAATTCATACAGTACAACAGTGCATAAAGCCACACCACCACCATCTGTGCCCTCAGAAAGGATGTTTGCACTATTTTTGGAAACTACTCAAGAGCCAAGAACTGGATCTGCAACAGCTCATTCCACGTAACCATAGGACAGCTGGGACAATGGTTTTGTACTCCTGTCCGGACTTTCTGTACCCACAAGAGCTACATTTGGTGGACACCACAGAACATGATTATGCCTTTGGCTGACTGTGTTCACACAGAGGCATACGCCTGGCATCGTTCAGCAGTAACAAGTTAAGTAGCTGCTGCTTTGGTTTGCTGCAGGCTGGGCCAGACTCACCACCTGCTTAGCAGCTCAGTACATGTGTTTCGAGGGTGGGGGTGGGAATCATTCGCAGTATTACCAGTCCACTGGAGCCCTTCCTGATACCACAGCAGGACCCAGCTCAGGTTGACCAAGTACACACATGTGCAAGTTCATCTAAAACCTAATTAAATGGCAGGTTGATAAATAAATAATTTGCTTCTTTCGAGAGTAAGAGAAATATAGAAATCTGTAAGAGAGAACAGGGGGAAAAAATAACACATGACCATTCTCTGTGTGTTCATTTTGCCTGCAGCTTGTCCGTAAGGGGCAATAGTTAGAAAAAAAATCAGCTGGTTTCCATCTGCGGGTAGACCATAAATACAAATGGACTGGCACAGCTGGCTGGAGCTGCAAGAGGAAAGAACCTGGAAATGACCACTGACAGATGGTTGGCAAGGAACTACAGCCCACACAGGCTTCTGTTTACAGGCTGCCCACCACTGCCTGTGGCCCTTCCCATTTTGCTCATGTCAATGGTGTGCATCCTGCTGACAGTCCAACATCTACGTTCAAAGGGGGCCAGTCAAGGGGCTATTGCTACTGGAACCACTGCTAGGTTCTGCAATGATGAGCTGTGCACTTCAATTCTGATCTGTTCTGCCAGAACATCTGTAGAGATCCAAGCTCCTGAACATCTGCCTGACTGTCCACTCACACAACACCCTGCAGCAACAGCAAACCAGTGCCACGTAAACAAATTGAAGCTCCTTCGTAGCACTGTATTTGGGAGGAAAGGGCGTAGAGAGATTGTTAAATTCTTAAACCCTTACTCTGCTGGTGACCAAGTGAAAGGAAAAAGCTATGCAGCCTACTGAATAGGTATACATCAGAGGAATTTTGCATGGTTTGTCTTATCTACCAAGCTCAATGTGGCAGCAACGCAAAAACAGGGACTAAAAATATGAAAACATCAGAGTCAAAAAACAAACACAGGTGTCGCATCCAAAGACTTTGGAATGCCAAAGGAAAGGGACCCTGAAATAGTACAAATAATAAAGTAAAAATACTGGTTATGGACGATGGTGATAGATATAACCACTACTTGTTTTACCTAAAGGTAGTTTCTTTTTTCATGTTCTCACTCTATATTTGTCAGGTAGGCATGCCTCATCCATGCTGGAGAAACAGGGACTTTTAACCCATGCCTTCCAATTCCTCTTTCTGTGGAGTAAAGGAACCTGTGGAGTGGCAGTAGTCAAGGGTAGCTGTGTTCTTCAGAGCAAGTCCACAAGCTAACAAGTGCAGCTTCCCTCCTTACAGAGCCTCACAGCGTACCAGGTCTGAAAACCCTCAGCCATCCTACTCCTGTGATGAAGCCAGTAACCCCCCCCACAACAGGCAAAAGCAAGGAGAGCAGCAACTCAGGGCAGCTTGTCCACTGCAGTCCCCTTTTTCAGTTATCTGTTCTTTCTTTTCTTTATTTCCCCTTTTTGTTCCTTTTTCTTTTTTTTTTAACTGGTAAGGAAGAGGATTTGACCCATCTGTACTTCTTTTACTGCCTTTTTGTAACAGTTTTCAATTTTAGTTTTCCTCTCCACATCAACCTGAGAAATTTTAGAGAAAAAAAAAAAAACAAAACCACACAACACAAAGGCCATCCAAAGGAATTGACAGACAGAAAGTCCCATTTGAAAAGAAAGAAAGAAAATTTAACACTTGTCCTAAGGCATAATTGATTCCAGCTCATGATTTCAAGAGACAGTTGTGCCACACATCCCATATAAGTGAATAGTCAAGCAAGTTAATTTACTTTACAAACCAAAAACTTCTAAATCAGTAGTTTAACTGTGTTTGCTAGTAAAAATGTGGGAAGAGCGTTTTTTGCAACAGCTGAAAGCAAACCAAGAAGCCTGTGTGAAGGATGGCTGCAAGGTCACGTCCTGCCAAGGGTTCCAGGTAAACACAGGTGTCCCAGGAAGGAGCAGACCACACTCTGCTCCCTTGCAGCTAACTTAAGATAGCCAACTGTGCTTTTTACATTCGCTAGAAGAAGGGAGACTAAGGGAGCACAGGGAAACACTGGTAAAAAATTCATGTTTTCACACAGATTCAATAGAAATCATTTAATGATCTTCTATATTAGTAGCAGTTTGTTCATGTACTGTATTTCGGTTTTTGAGTGTTCATGAATAGGGGGAGGAGGCAAGAGGTACAGTCAAAAAAGAAGAAATTAAGGTAAAGGCTTCTCATCCACAGACTGCTTTTCATGCAGCTACCACCTGTCAATCAGTGCAATTTAATAAGGACTCTCATTTCCTCTGGGAGGGGGAAACGATTACTTGTGTCTCTTCAATGTTTAGCAACCGATTTTCCTATACATTAGCAGACTTAAAACTTGAAAAGGCATATTTTAAATACATACATACAGACCTTACACTTGTAACTTCCAAGAACCTGTGGGGGAGATTCTACACACCTTAACCAACTAAAACAACATTAATGAGCAGTTGTGAATTTTATTACTAGGTTGCATGTATGGATCGTAGTTTACGGTTTTTACTCCAACATATTCCAGACCTTCAACAGGTGTAAATCTATCTTATTGGACTGAAGTTTTTGGAGTCACGATGGCTTGCTCTCTGCACCTTTCCCCATATAACAAGTGCTGGCTACAACTTCACAAACCATGATGGGCAACAGGCTTTCCGAGCAACAGGCCTGCTCACCTTGTAGGCAAACGGGGTGATGTAATTCTCTTTGATGCCCAAGGATAAGGATCAGACCTTAGGCAAATGTGGTACTGTTCAATAATCAAATACAGCTGAAATGGGCAGTAGCTGACAACTACTGCCAATCCTTGTTTCTTTCTATTACAAGATAAAGCTATGCAGGCAAAAGCTCGCACCCCTATTAGCTTTAAAAGATAGGTTGCAAATCCAAAAAAAGGGATGTGATCCAAAGATCAAAAATAAAACCTGGGAAGACTTGTGGTGTGGGGTTGTTTATTGTCTCCGAAGTGTCAACCTTGACCCTCCCTTTCCTGTGACAGACGGCTCTGACTGAATTCTAATGAAATCCTGAACCACAAAAACAACCTAAGTTCCACTGTCATCTTCCAGAATGGATTTAACTAAAAGGAAATTAAGAAGTAAAAAACTGGTCTATGTAGTACTCCTGCACTTTGAGCAGTTATTTTATTTCTCCGTTTGCCTCCAGAGTTACAAGCAGCGGACTATTGCGATTGCTTTACTATTTGAACAGAGCTTTGATTAGGTTACAAACATTTAAACCCTATTCTATTAATAGATAAAAGATATCTAAGGAACTCCAGGCTTTAGTATACAAAATTGATATTAAAAAAAATCATTGAGAGCAACACTATTCTTTAATTAGAAAAGCACATAAAAAAAGAACCCGATTCCAGCCAGATTACTGTTAATTTTGGCTGCTTTCGTATCGCAAGGAAATTGATTTTGACGTGACTCTACAACATCTGTGCAAGAGAGCGTGTGTGCGTTTATGCGTATGATCACTAAAGCCTGAAAATACATGCCAAGTTAGAGTTTTGAACAAATTTCACAGCTAAGGTTTAAGTCCCCAGAAAAGCCCATCTACAAGGTTGAACTGACACAATGTTAACTGCATTCTCATTGTCCCTTGCTCCTCCAAAGTTGGCCCTACGAGATGCAGCACAGAGTAACCATCTGCATAAATTTTGGACATGGAGGGTGAATGTTTTGATTCATTAGTCCTTTTACCTAGGAGTGATTAAAAAGTGGAATAGATAGAAGAAACATCATAACAGGTAATAAGAGAGAGAAAAGCTGGACCTAACTTTAATATTGTTACGTATTTAAGACAAAGACTAACAGCCAATTTGACTCCATCTCCTCCTTTGTTGTGTAAGCTCCTAAGGGATAATGGACCTTATTCCTAATGCTGCTACTTTGGGATGAGAAACGAACAATGCTGAAATAGCTACCTAAATGGGAGAATGAATCAATACAGCAGTGCTGGATCAACCCCCTAGAAAAGCAGGTAACAAGGAAAGAAGATGAAAAACCTGGAAGGTTACAATAATCCAAATAAAAAAGAATGTTAACAGCAGCAACTTCGGCAACAATGTGTCTTTAGTATTTACCCTTTCCGTGCAAAAGGAGAAAGGAAAAAAAACCACACAGTGGGAAAAGAAGGAACATAACCAAGTGTACAAGTTGAAGCGGAATAACAGCTGACACTGGAGGGGCTAAGAAAGACAAAGCAGAGGAAGTGAGTTGGGGTAGGGTTGATAAATTTATAAAAAGCGGAAAAGCACCAGAGCATTTGTTTCTGCCATGGCTGTCTACTATAGCTTTAAAGGGGTTTTCTATTTAGTCTGCCTAGGCTGGATGTCTGAGAAACAGAAAATTTTCTTGGGTACTTCCATCAGCCTCTACGAGGCAAATCCACTTGTAATCCTCTTTTTGGCTAGAGTAGGAGGTTTTTCAAATATTTTCTTCAGAAAAATACTTTTTTTTGTATTAGTACAAGAGGAGAAAGATAATTCCTTGTAGCTCCATATAGGATTGTTAATGACTATGGCTTGTAGAATTTAATGCTGCAGAAATCTATGAATTGGACTTGAAAGTGCAATTATCCTTAAAGAAACCAGCATTTGAACATCCATTTGTCTTTTGTGCAGGCTTGAGCCAGAGAGATAAATAAGGGTAGATGCATGTTCCTATCACCCATGTAGACTATAACATGCCTAGATTTTTTTTTTTTTTTTTTTTTTTAAATAATTAGAGCTTACGCATAAGGACTAGAGGGTCTATCCTAACCTACATCTTATGAGCAATCCTCAGGGCTTTTTGGGTTTGTTGTTTGGCGGTTTTGGGTGGGAGGGGGGGTTGTGTTTTCTTTTGTTTGTTTCTTTTAAAACAGCACATTTTGATGAATGGTGCGATTATTTAAAGAAAATCCAACTTATTTCAGATGTCAATAAATTGCTTTTAATACCTGTTATCAAAGGAACTTGCTGTAGCAATTGCAGAATATTCTGGAGAACATGCAGCTGCTCTACAGTGGAAAGGACTGGGTCTTGCCACCAGGTTCAGGTCTCCTATAACAGTCTTTCATCCTCTATAGCAAAATTGCTCAAAGACATTTCTAGGAACACTGATCTCTAAGTCAGTCTTGGAGAAATGATGCTGCCACCTGCCAGTTGTGGCCCTGAGCCAGTATTTCATCCTATTTTAAACTGAAGAGTATAAAAACATCAGATGCAGATGATACAGCCTGCTACAGGAAACAGGGCATGAAGAGGATTATTCACAAAGGATTCTCTAAAAGGAAGACCTCTGTCTTTCTTCACCCACTAATATGACCTTTTCAATTTTATATATGAACAGAATCTTCATAGCAGTTTCTATCCCAGTCATCATGCCAGCTTTATGCAGTCACAAATTTAGTCTATTCCTATCACAAAGAGGTTGTATTATCAAGGTATAAAGCTACAAGAAGTCACAAAGAGTGGCTGACGCTTCAGCATTAGGTATGTAACGCACAAAAAGAACATCCTTGAAGACAGATTTTAGTAGTCTTCTTAAATAATAAATCCCTGGAAGTGCTCTTGTAAGTTTTTTCAGTATCAGCAACATTGGCATGTACAGCATGCATGGGGAAGTGTTGCCCAACACCTGCCTACATTACACTCCTGGGTAGCTAGTGCTATTTACTTTTCAAGTACACCGAAATTCTCCACCCAGAGCTATGACCATATCCAAACCGAACTGGCCAAAAGGCCAATTCACTCACTCTTTCTGCCACAGATAGTTTGTTTTGTACTTTTCTGTCATAGTTTAGGTCAACTGTTTCCCCCGGCTCCCCACCATAAACGGGAACCGGTGGAACAATGACTTTGCTTCACTTAGGAAATAGATTTCATCAGACTCCATTCGCTGTTTTTGGATGGGAAGACAGCATCTTGTCTGAGTAGAACTTCTGTCAGTGGATGGAGGAACTTTGTACGTCAGTCACTCGCAACCATATTTTGCATCCTCAATGACTTCTATCAAATCAACAGCAACAATTTTTTGCCAACTTTAGCCACCTGCTCAGTACACCAACTTTTTTCTTCTTAAATGCTTTCAGAGAATGGTGGTAACTCTCCCTTTGCTCCCTGGCATGCCATTCATTACCATCCTCGCCAACATACCTTCCCACGCAAACTTCTGCTATGTCCTCCCCAGTGCTCAAGAACAGCTGTTCCATGACACTCTGCTTTCCAGTCCAGTGAGGTTTTTTGCTTGTTCATTTTTTCTTATCTCTATTGTAAAGAAAGCTTCCCTCATCTCAACATTGCTCCCAAAATGCTTGGGTTGGTTGGTTGGGTTTTTTCCCCTCTCACTTGTTTTAGTGGCTGAAACATCATTTATTTTTCAGTCCTTGTGATATCCTCCCGCTAAGTTTTTTTTACCGCGTGGAAAAACTCTCCTGAAAGTGTTGCTTGCTTCTGAGACTGCCTTGGTTTTCCACGCTCCTTTTTGCTCTTCTGCCAAGCTAATCCTTTTTCCCCGCTTTATTTTTGTCCATGAATAAACTTTTTCCTTTAATTCTTCTCTTCCTGATTCATGCCTGGAATCTTCTTATTCTTGCATACTTGCTGCTGCAAATTAGTATCAAGACCTATCGCATCTAAGGTGTATTCCCAAAATCTTTTTCTTCTGTCAAAACTTTTCTCTGCTATCTCTTCCAAGGTAGTGCTCTCTGTCCACCTGCATGGTCCACAGAGCTTGAGACACAGGGGGAGCAGGGAGCTGATTCTGCCACCCAACAGTGCCAGCTGATCCACACTTTTTGTACTCTCTAGAACCAGCGCACACAGCTCCCACTGAAAAGAGTGATTCTGACAGATTAATGTAAAAAAGTCTTACCGCCCAATAAGGATCAGTTCTCTTCAAAACTACAATTTAGAGTGCTGTCCCACCCCAAGTAATTGTTATTTAATTTTCATAATTGCCATACTCTGGCATTAGATAACTTATACACAGCCTTCGCCTCAAATCCAGAGCAGTTTTGCGCAATCGCTGCAAAAACAAGACTTGAAGTTATACATTGCATAGGTATAGCTGACAGCACCTTTTAACCTTGGTCAGGTTTCATTTTTGGATACAAGGCTCAAATCCGATTTTTTTTTTCTTGTTTAACAGAAAAAAATCCTGCTTCCTTCCATTACAGGCTCTCAAATCTAAAGACGAAAAATATGTGGGTATTCTCCAATTGTTCTGCAGTTTCATTTCTGAAAATTATGTTTCTCAGCTCGCATATTATGCTAATGTAATTGCGAGATGAATAAAAAAAACAAAACCACAAAGTAACCTGCAGATCTGGGAGTTTTCATCAAGTATTACTGCATTTCTTGCCACAGAATTAACTGGCACCTTCCTGCTGTAAGGGAGCATATGCTTGGTCCTATTATACTATTTTACATTTTGGCTTTTAACCTATAGATTCATTTGTAAACCTGAGAAAATTAGCATCTTTTCCATATATGTGAATTTCTTTTACTGTTCAAATATTTAACTCATCACTACAGAAATTCTGCATGTACTTCCTTTCCCTGTGTCCCCCCAAGGACTCTCGCTTTTCAAGGTAGCATATACTAATTTTATACCTCGTGTGTCTAATCTTGTGACAAGATTATATATTCAGGTATCTTCCCTAAGATGTCCTCAAACAGAGGAAAAGAAGCTACTAGATCTATGGACTTCCACCGAAAGTAATTTTCAGCAACATAAAAGATGCAGAAAGTTAGCCACTTTTTTATTAACATCCCCTTAGAAACACACACAGGCAGAAATGCAGACTCTTCCAAATTCTACAGGACTTCAGAAAGATTTTGAAAACAAAGGTGCAGAAAACATTACCATAACCTACCCAGAGGTTATGGATGAACAATACACTCTCTTTCCACGCATCACAATGCAAAACTTAAGTTTTTTTTAAAGGTAACTATAGCGCTGTGACATACACTGGGGAGGCGGGGGGAGATAATTAATTTAGGTTACTGTTCTATAGTGACAGGAGTCAGAAACATGCTTGAAACTTCTGTTGCTTTCTAAGGGTAGTCCCTTAGGACCGAAATTTAATCCTGTATTTTCAAACATCAAGTCCTCGAGTCTGAAGCAGCAATCCGCTCTCTGAATAAATCTCTTGTGACAAGTCACACACACGTACAAAGGCAGAAAGTAAGTTCCAAGCACTGAAACCTCTTGGATATGTTATCAGTACTCCCTAACTGAAGAAAATTTGTCTTACAGACACCTACACGCTCTCCTGCACTTCAGTCTCTACATCATACATCTGAAACTTTCACAGACTCTTCCACAAGCTTCTAATCTTAGAAGCTGGGAAACCTTCTCCTTTTCCCCTCAATTTGGAAAAGAAAAAAAAAAAGAGAAAAAAGAAGTAAAAAAAAAAAAGTGCTGGACTCTCCTATTTTGCCCACAATCCTTTTGCATCTTCAGTGTGCACCTCCACTGAGAAAGAATCGACTTCCTGAGGGACAACTGCCTCCTGCAGTCTTTTTTTGCTATTGCAAATGCAAACTGTCTTCCTATTACCAAAAGCTTTACCTGTCCAGTTCCTAACTTTGTTTGCTTTCGTGCTACTCATAACAATAAGCAATACCTATTTTGCACACAATTGCACTGAAGCTTCCTACTAAACAACTCAACTGCTTCTAGGTGTAATTCAGGGGCCAGGAGTCTATACGTGTGCCGCTAGCAATTTACAACATCATTTTCCGTAACAGCACAGGACTGCAGATATCAGACACTTGATTCACTGTGCTCCATTAAAAAAAAAAAAAAAAAAGGCCATACTATTGCTAAAGATTTCAAGTTCTACCCACAGCTCCGTATGCCATTGCTAGCAAATACCGATTTCACACGTAGGAACAATTTTACCACTGTGGTATTCTCTAATGATGTTATTTCAGGACAGAAGACACAACTACCCCAAGCCAACAAGCACATCTTTTCAGCCTATCTGGAATAGATCCATGCCAACTTTGAACCATGATCTAAAGTTTCTATAACTGCCTGACGACCTCTAAATTGTCAAATTTCACAATCCTGAGTTATTCTCCTCTGGTGTCTATGTTCTTTCAAGACCAACATAAATCATTTGTAGGTCACTTGCTGCATATTCAAATTCCTAGGGATCTTCATGGAAATAGTTTCACACTGCTTGCTTCAAAAGCTACAGGAATAATAGATTTTGCTGCTTGTTTCAATCTAGTTCTAGAAAGGACATCTACTACTCTCTTTTCCAAGCACATATGCAGAGACCACTTGTCCCCAGGGCCCTGCAGTTTCCTAGCCAAATAGACTACAACATTGTTTTGTTTCTCCACCAGCATTTGTGATGTGCTCCGATTTATCCTGCACCTTGGCGAGCTCTCCTTTTTCCCCCTCTTTAGTTCAACAAAAAAAAAAAAAAAGTGTCTACCAATGGTCTTTCCTAACTCTGAAGTTGGAAATTTCATTCCTAATGAAAGTCTGCTCTTCCATTAAGAATCCAGAGGCCTAGATAAACATTGTGTTTGACACAGCTGGACAGATTTCTCTGTGCAGAAGTTGTTCAACAGCTTCTGGTGCTCCCCATTCTTAATCAAGTTGGTGTCTGTCAAAAGCTTTGCACCTCTTTGGAGTGCAAAACTTTGCATTCATTACCCCTTCTGGTAATTGACTTGGTCTTTCTCACTTAATTCCATACTTGAAACAAGTAGAGTGCTACGATTCTTGTGGGAGTCAAAATAGCTGCTTTGTGTTCATGTTCTACCTTGCTTCCTGTCATGAACAAATAAAGTTCACATTTCAGCTTCCTCCAGGTGTCCCCAGCTGGACTTGCTAGTTTCTTCCTTGACCACTTCTTCCTTACTCTGTGTCTCCAGTATTGCTGTACGGTCTTTACTGGCATTCCTTAGAGAAGAGTACCATACCAGATTTTTGTAACCACCTGGAAATGATGACATTGCCAATGCAAAGCCTGGAACACAAGTGAAACGTTCTCAGCGAGATGACCCACTTCACACATTTCCATCTTTCCTCCTGTCCCATGCAGATCAAAGATTTGCTTCTCAGTTCAGGTGCAATAAGTACTTTAGAAAAGGAAAAAAACAGTATTTTTTTTCTTCTCCCTGCACAGTTTTAAACTGCTGTTCCTGTTCAACCTTCAACCAAGTAACTGTCCAAGGAAACATCCAAGTGGTATTTTCAGTGTTGAAATTCAAAGTGAAGTATTTCAAGATGCTTTCTACTAGCTCTTTTTTTTTAGTCCTATTTACAACATTCAACTGTTTCATGTGCTTATTTAAATCATAATCTTTAAATTACGACAGGGATACTTTCTTTCTATCCAACAGAAGGAGCTGTCTTCCTCAAAGGAGGAAAATAATGGAAAAACACTAGCATGAAATACCCTGAAAAATAATTCAAAATATAATCCATTAATACTTTGTTAGGACATGAAGTTAAAATTCTGTGATTTAGAAAAATATACCTCTAAGAACATATGACAAAATTTGTCCTTGCTAATCTTATATTCTTAGAAATTTACACATAGCCCTTTTTGTATTAAAAAAGGGTTTAGGAAAGATGAGCATTTACCAGTATCACAGCAGTCTTCTCTAATTGCAAATCCATCTGAGAACAAGTCACTTCAGTACAAGGAAACAGTCCTGTCTATAAACTTCGTCTGAAGTCACTGAATCACAAAAATCCCAGAGCTACCACACTGGAGGAGATGTGAAACATACTTGGCAGAAATCTACTACAAGTGTTTTCTTTTAAAATAAAATTCTTAGTACATCTGGCTACATTATTTAAATAAATACGTGTATTGACAGTCCTCAGGGGAAAGCTTTTTAGGGGAGAGAATAGCAATTTTGGTGGCTCAGCTTGATACCTCTTCAGACAAACTCCTGAGAAGACCCCTTGTGAAGAATCAGGTCCTTCTAGTGACACCTAATGCAGGAGTCATTTGAAAAACGGGGCGGGGGGGGGGGGGGGGGGGCGGGCAGTGGTGAGGGAAGGGGAAGAACAAACCCAAGCTTGTAGTGGATCAAGTAGAACAATATATATACATAAGCATTTAAAAATCCATCACGTTCCAAAAGCGGGAAACAGTACAGTTTATTGTTTTACTTAATACTTATGTAATCATAAAAAACAAATGCTAACTAAACAGAATCCACTGAAGAGAGAGCTAAGATTTTCCAGGTCTTATTTTGGGAAGTTTTAACGAAAAATATTTGTTCCTACATTGACTCCCATCACAGTTTAAATCAGTGCTTATCCTTAGTCTTATTCACCTCCTGCCTCCCATTTTCCACAGCTCTTTTCAGGACTTTGCACCTAACGCTATTTTCCTATTGCGGTGGTACCGCATTATAACACATCAAGATTTTGGCTTGAACTCACAGTCTCAAGGCAGATTTTATAAGAAACTGTTATGCTTTTCAGTGCATTAGCCATGACAACATTTTCTCACTAAAATAAATATTTTCCACAGTGAAATGCAGGTGCAAGGAAAAAAGTCAAGTACAGCACAGGAATATATTTCATGCTAAGGACAAATACAAATCTTTTAAGGTTTAGGTCATATGCTAGCACATCAGAAATGGTTTTGGGCTGTGCAACTGAAAATGCTTTAACCCTCTGACATGCCTGTCTTTGTCATAATAAGTCATGGCTATAAACCTGCAAACCCAATCTGTCTGTTTTGGCTCTGAACTAGAACCTCAGCAACATGCAAACCAAGCTGCCAGTATGAAACGATCTCGCTGTTCGTACACCCCTCTGAACCAGAACACAAGGTCCTTTCAACACGCAGCGTTATTCCTGCACAGACAAGGTGCAGCGTGTCCTATCTTCTCACAAACACCCGTACGTACTTCAGATCGTTTGGTCACATGCCACCATCACATGACATCCTGCCTTCTGTCTCAGAAGCTGTAGGGCCACCGTGCGCAAACATACAGACCTGTGTTTCCTTTTAAAACTAACTCCTCTGCCTCAAAACGTACGTGGATGTACAAGGGCTATGCATTTGGAGATAAACTCTAAGCTTGTAGGTCCACAAGCCATTTCCCGCAAAGACAGATAAAGAGGGAGTTCTGAGAAGTACACAACTGAAAAACTCCCCTTGATATAAATCCGTTCACTGCCTGTAAGGATTTTCAGTCTTTTTTCAGAAGTCCCACAAAGTTTCTGCCTCATTAGGCATTCGACTGCTTTTAAATCTTAGGGCTCCCACAGTATACAAAGGGAAATATCCATTCGCCCTCTCAACTCAGATTAAAGACGAACATAAACCCTTCCCCCCGTGCACCGCTCCAGAAGCGAGGAGTACCACAGAAAGGATCCTTCTGCAGCCTCCGTGAGTTGGTTAATATGGCAAAGACTTGAACAAAATAGTTTTGTTCCACTAGAAGAAGGCAACAGCCCTGAGCAACACAGGTAATCTAGTTATACAGCTCTCTGGCTAGAAGTACTCCAAATGGAATCAGTCACTGTTCCTCAGATACTGCTTTATTATGTCCTGCACTACAAGACTACAGATTTATGCGCACCTCAAGATTCATCCGTAAGAGCTATCACACCAATACCCTCGAAAAGTCTAACTTCAAAGCAAATACTGTATTAACCTTCTTGATTTCTTTCTGTAGTGCAATCACAAGACAAATTGTTTAACCATTCTATACATTTATAAACTAGAGCGTAAAGTTCCAAACAAGGCTTCTGGTTTCAGGTGCATTGTCTGTCCAAAAAGAGTAACTTTGTGCCCAAATATGAAAAACAGATGCATGGACTGTTGTCAGCTTGTATCTGTAATTAACTCAATTTCTGGCACTATATTAACACAGCAATCAAAACATTTGACCTGAAGATCTCATTAAGAGAGCGCAAAATCTAGTTAACACCATTTCTAGAAGGCTTCAATATCATTATTTAAACATGTGGCTCAAATATAAAGCAAAACCAATAAAGCTCACAGATAACAAGCTTGGGTTTTGGTTTGGTTTTTTTTTTTTCTTTCAAAACAACTCAACTATCTGAAATATGTTCCTGTAATTCAGGTGAGTTATTTTCTAGCTTCTCTGGCAAATGAATCAAGCCTACACTCTATGATATAAAAAGCAATATATTAAGGAGGTGGGACACACAATATTGTTTTCAGCCCAAGGAGTTATTCCAAATGTTGCTTAAAAATAATAGCTGACCAGAATCTTCAATCACATACACACTAAGTACAAGTACAGTAATCGATCGCTTAGCTAGCTTACATTTTCCACACTTAGATCCGCTTTTGTTTTGGACTCCAGAACGCTGAAGGACTTGCAGCTGCAGTATGAAACGTATGTAAGCACAGGCCAATACCCAGGCTTCGCTGCAGCCCTCTGCTGCTGCGCTTCTTGTAGCTAAACGAAAAAGGCAGTTTTAAATCCAAAATACTTGAATTACTTCCAGATGGCACATTTGTAAAAATAAATTTGATATAAGATCTATTTTGTCTTTCAAAAGTATTTCATTAATTTTTAAGAATTATAAAGGGTCCAAACAAAACCAAACCATTATTATTCCAAATAATAATCCTGCACCTTGCCTTTATTCTTCTACACTGACAACATACAGCTTTGATGCCCTGATTGAAAAATTAGGCAAATCTCTTCAACTTTTGTTAAAATCTCTTGAACTTTAATGTGGCAAACCCACTTAGTGTTTCTTTTACCAAAAAAAAAAAAAAAAAACTAAAACACACACACACACCAAAACACCCACCGCTCCACAAAACCAAAAAAACCACATGACGCAGGTCAAAAGTTATGAAACCTACTCAAAGTCATATGAGGAAACATAATGAATGTTTGAAGTTTTAAGCAAATGCCACATTTGTAGCCACACTGTCTTTCTCCTTTGCACGGAAGCTCATTAATGTCTCGCAGTGGTTCTCGCAAACAGCATCTTCCAAAGGCCTGCTCGTGTCACCTATGCCCCTTCCTAGATCTAACCCTCTTATAGGCATTTGCCCAACAGTGGATATCACCGTATCGTGACAGCCCTCGCAAACGAAATCATTTAAGCCATGAACAACCAGTCTTCCAAGAACCATAGTTGTAGATTTTCGTGGCTATCGGTGCAAAATGTGGCAGCTATACAGCGTCATCTGTCTTGTACCGCTGAGACAAGACCCTCTTCTCTCTAAACACGGTGACTCAGCATGCAGTGCTGCTACTTCTCAGACACATGCTTAATTTAAGCACTTAAGTAACTCTTAAGCACTTAATTAAGTCTGTGGGAGTACTTACAGGGCCTGAAGTCTTATGCTATAACGTGGCACATAAACAGTATCTCACTCTGTGTCTACAGAAACCATTATGCCACTATGAAATGGTTTCTTCTAGAAAACCCACCCATTACACCAGTTACACATCTGACAAAAATGCAGCAAGTTACCTCAAAGCCCATTAATTATCCGCTTTCTCTCACCACATCTTTAACCTTTCCAGAAAAAAAAAAAAGTCTACAGCTGTTGAAGTAGTTCTTGGAAATACAATAAAACACCCTTTCCTTGGAATGCACGAGGGTAGGTACTGAGGGCACAATACAGCTCTTGCCCAAACCCACATATCAGAGCCCTAAAAAGAGCAGAGTGTTCAAAAGGGGTAAACAAAGCCAATGCCATCTCTGCGAACAACTGCACGTAGCAGAGGGCTTGCACTGCTTGCTCCTGACAAACAGTAAAGTGTGACTCACCACGTGTTTCCCTCTAACACACCCCAGTAAAGCCTGGCCAGGCAAGCAACCTTCAGCAACTTCAGCGCCTCAGCACCGACATGACTTCCAACCACGCTCACCAGAAGGAGGGCTGGCCTCTTCTGCATGCAGTGTATTGCTGTGGCTCTAGTGCATCTCCACAACAGAGCTGACAGGAGAACCTCCACGTGCCAGTCAGCAAGACTTACAAAACAATTAACAGTAATGCCACATGCAATACTTCTCTCTTCATTAAGCAGAATTGCCTGATCACTACAATCAGAAGAGCCCCTTAGGTTCAGCCTCTGCTGCTGTGGAAGTTTATCTGTAAACATCCTTTAAATACCTTCAACACCTGCAGCCTTGGGGTAACAATCAAGTTGTTTTAAGAATTGCTTGTACCTTTCTGCAATATTTCCCCTAAGCAAGCGATTAATTTACAATCGTGTCGGCTCAGTCAGAGCCTTTTCCTTGATTCTTCTCTCTGGAATCCTCTATTTACATGCAGGATGTTTTGTGAGTGCAGGTGTATAAATAGAACAGCTTCAATTAATTGCAATGCTGCCCATAGCATGTGTCTGATCAGTGGCTGTTGTGCACCTGCAGTAATAAAATACCAAGAGAGATAATGTACTGAATTTTAATCACACATAGCCGTATTACATATTACACTGTTTAAAAACATTTCCTTTACTCCTGAGCTGTTTGTAAAAGGGTGTTACCAATTACGCACTAATAGCCTGGGGAGTGGTATTACAGTTCACACAATTCAGTTATAGTGACTAAGTGGAGAAAAGCAGCTTGATAGCAGCTAGTATTTTTCTTAAATGGCTAACATAATAATAGGACATTTTTTCATGAGCCCTTGCAAGGGGAAGGGAGCTGGGGCGGTTTAAAAACTCTTGCCACATTATAATGTGATATTATTGTGTAGGCCAAAATGATTCACAGTTCAATATAGAAGCTAAAAGGAAAACAATCAGTGTGCAGGGAAAACAAAATTAAGAGGCACGCTAACGGCAAGATGTTCCCAGGAAAACAATGAGAAATTTCAGTCCTGCTTCTTTGTATATTCAGGGAGACAGCCTGTGCCACTGCACACAGACGCGCAACCTGAAAGAACGTTGTCAAGGGGAAAACTACGCTCTGGCTTTAAAGGCATTTCTTCTAAAATACCGCCCCATTTCTGCCAAACACTTTTTTCCTATGAACACCAAGTACATGGACTGAATTTAAGGAAATTTGACTGTGCACTAAAGGCCTTCACTGAAAATAAAGTACAGAAGGAGAAAAGAACACGCTTTAGCATCTGGCCATATATATCGGAGATCCCAAGCTCCACACATCCTGTCAGTTTCTTAGTTCACTTGGGAAACCCCAGTGCACCCCTGAGGAACGGTACAGCTGATTTTGTCATGCTTTGGCAACTTTGCTGAGTGGGATAGGAGCTTGGGATCACAGCGGATCTAGCACTAGCTCCCCAATGGCAGGAGAAAATGCTATTGCCCGCAGCCTGTGCAGGAAGATACTCACTCAAGAGTAAACTCCCTCCATCCCATTTAACTCCTTCAGTGCCACAAAATGAGGACTTTTACATATTGTTCTTCTGTCCAGTAAACCTGCAAACCAGAGCATAACATGAAATGCACTGTGCTCCTCTTGCTTTCCTGCAGGTACATGGTGAACAGGTACAGGTTGTTAATCTGCAAATGGATCCACACAGAAATTTACATATGCATTGAAGAAAAATCAAGACAAAATAATCCAAGTGAGGGATACTCTAACGCTCGTGAAACTAGAATGCCATAAAGAGCAGCCAAACTGTACGAGAATCAGTGCCCTCTTCAACTATTACAGTGCCAAATGGATCACAATTCCAGTAAGGTCCCCGCATCTCGCATCTTCCTCCATTGTAATGTAATCGGTAATTGTAGTGTCACTTCTAAACCTACAGCAGCCCTTGAAAGGGCTTTCCCTTCAATATCTTGGGTCGTAAACACAAAAATAAAAGAAGTGTTTGATCGGAACAATCTATTTGGACAGCAGTTCTTGAACCATGGATGCCACTTTTACAAAGTATGGTAAGCAGAGAGGCACTTTCATGGGTATGTGCTTCTATCCCCATGCGTGGGGAGAGATGTGAAAACGAGCCATCGCCATCCACTCCCTTACACTGTTGCCAAAATAGATTCAGCAGGAAAAAATTACTAAGAATAAAGTTATTGGATTTATAGTGTACCTTGTTTCCTCTATTAGGGGCTTCAGAAGAGGCAAAACCAAATTTAACAACTAGGAAAGCATGTTAAAAACGAGCATGTAAGTGAAAAAGAACAATGAATACTGGCAGCAATGAAAGCAAATACTTCGGGAAACAGCAGACGAAATAGGAAGAGATTACAAAAACAAATTGGCAGAGAGAAAACCCACATAATCCAGGTGTCAAGTCAAAGCAAATGCGTTCATTCCCAACCCAATTACTCAGGCAATCATGATGAAAGATGCTCAAGAACGCCTTTCTCAGAAGCAACTTTCTTAACTACTTCCACAGCACAAGAGCAACTTGGAGAGAAAAGAGGGAAAGAAAAAAAAAAGGATGAAAAGGCACTTGCTAACTAGCAGCCTGCTTTATTAACTCTGATTTGGGTGGGATTGGAGCTCCCAACAGAAACCTCCTGATAGGTCTAATGGTGGTATAAAAATAGCTGCTAAAAATAAATTACAACCTTGCATTCATCAGAAAATGGGAAACTTCTCCAGTTGTAAGGTTTCATTAGACGCATATGATGCATAATACTTCGCCACAGCAAACCTGTTCATCCCTGGGTTCAGTTCACTCTGGATATGATGCAAGACTGCATAATGGTGAGGACACCTCCGTCAGAAACACCTATGAGTGATCAGCCCAACATACTAAGAGGGATCACAAAATAGAGTATCAAATACGTCCAACCGAGTTCTTCATTTTCACCGTCACTCTTGCCCTTATGGTAACTGGGTTTCTCTACTTATTTTCTGGGCCAGTGTGCACATGACTATTCTTTACTTAGTTCCAGACTTGATCCAATCTTTTCATATACATCTACTACAACTACTCTAAGTTAGCTACTACACTTAACCTTCCCTTCGTACAGAAGGTTTAATGCTGTTCTGCACGCTCTTTAGATCGAACTATGCTCTGGAAGCTTTAAGGTTAACTTTGACACAGGGCAGTCACTTCACCAACAAAGGCTGTAACTTTTTATTTTTGTTATTATCATTATTTTTAGTCAACAACCTAGAATTTAATCCTTTTAAGGGCATGTAGCACATGTCCTATCATGTTACTCCATAATACAGAAAATTGTCACCTTACGAGCACCGACACTCTCCCAAGTGATGTCTTTTTACTCCTGTCATTTGTGCAGCAACATCACATCATTCATTGATTTCAGTCCGTGCCTGGAAGACATATTAAGGAACTTAAATCTATAAATAATATCAGTACCTCACACAATACAGTCGATTGCACCATCTAGTAGATCTATCGACAACGTGCTCCTTGGGCAAGGGCTAATGGATACATATAGCAATAAAGATATCTTCAAGTCATTTCTAGCCTTCTCCTTTTCTTTTTCTTTCAGGACTTCAGAAAGATTTCTCATGCTGGCTGCAACTTGGCATTTTTCAGCACTGAATTTAACCAGTCACAGTAGTCCCTATCCTTATAGTCTAGTTAAGTTCCTGAGAAGTATTTTAACCTTCAAAGGCGTTAACAGACCTAAATAACATCGATCTGAGGAAGAAGGACTGATCCACCATGCTGTTTATCTTTTGCTGAGATGAAAGATTCTTACACCTTGGGGTTTTTAAGCTAGTTTAATGCATACTAAGACAGTCTCTTATTTTACTAACCCCAGGGAGAAATATTGTCAAAGACATTCAGAAAGTTTAAGGGCATTGTGTCAGACCGTTTCTCTTCTTTCCCTCTTAGCTATGTGTTTGAAGAGTGGCAAGAGATTAAGGAAATGCAACTTGTCCTTTGCCAAAACCACATTATCATGGTTTTCCAGGTGTTTTATTATTTATTCTGTGACCAATTAAACACATTCCTATGGAAACACTCACTGATCTGCAATTCTCTGCCTCTCCCTTAAAGCATTTCTAAAAAACACAGCATTTACTATTCCTCCATGGAGGCAGGACAAGAGCAGCTTTTAATGATGAACGCCATAGGTTTCATCACTTCATTACTGCCTACTCTCAGACTCCAGGGCGTACAGGGATTGGACTTCGTGAGACTGCTTGGTAACAGTTGTCACTTGTTTCCAGCACATTTTTCAATACTGTTGCCCATATTCACTGCCAGAAAAAGAACACATCTTTCCCATTGTATTCTGTAGTGAAACATCAATGAAAACACATCACTCGGTACCCAAAAGTTGCTAGTTTACCTTGTTATTCGAGGTATACTCTCCTGTAGGCTTACTGGTTTTTCCACATACTAACAAAACACATTGTTTTCATCTTAGCCTTTGGCCATTCTCTTTTAGTTGCATCAGCCTTCCTCTGACATACTCAACTACCTCAATTAAAGCTTCTGCTCACCAGCTTCACGTGTCGAAATTCAGATGATTCTCCCTATACAGAAAAAGCCCTCAGATAACAAATAAACCAGGTTTGCAGCCATTTCAAGCCAGAGAACTTCAAGAGGCTTCAGCCAAGTCCAGGGTCTTCTCTAGCTGCTACCTGGACTACTGACATTTCCCTGGATCCCAAAGTGAAAGAGCAGAGCGTTTCCAAATACTCCCACCCAGGCTTCTGTAACTTCTCCTCACTTTCAAGCACATTCCAAAGGTGGGTTATTGCAGGTAACTGGAGCAGTAGATTCCTCCTTGGCAAAAAGGCCAATTACAAAGCAAATTTTTCTGATGCCTGCTGGAGAGTAAAGGCATGTAAATGCCTAAGTACTCATTTCTACGTCTGATGTTACCTTAAAAATTAACTGTACTTGTAAAAACACTCAAAAGCCTTCTCATGACATATACGCAGGAAGCTCCTGAAATACTTGACTAGATGGCCTAAAATATGAACTTGCTGCACTGTGAACGTACATGGATATTAACCAACATTGTCACTACAATGCTCCTGCTGTTTTAAAGGAAATATTACATTAATAATACCAATGCATCAACTGTTAGCTCCCAGACCACTGGGAAAGACAGCCAGCACTGCATGTGGTCCGTTCACATTGTAGTTTTTGGGACTCAAATCTAGATTTCGGGGGGCGGGCGGGGGGGCGAATTTAAAAAAGGAGCTCCTCCAGCTAGCTAGTCACTGACTAGTTCCCTCAGGCAAACATTTATAACACAGCTGTTTCGATCACAGAACAGGAGCAAACACTGAGCTACGGAAAAGACTTCTTGCTAGTATCCCTGATTCCACATCCCAGTGGAAAGCACACTGAAATGCAGGTGTGACTGGTAGGTAACAGAGATACAAAAGGGAAGCTGACAAGACAGCGTACACCTTTGCAAGGGGGAACGAAGCAGGGTGTGCCAGGACCATGCTCCACATAAAGCCATACGGTAACAAACGTGAAGTCAGACCACCTGTCCAATCACACCAAATAAACTTCCAACCTCTTCACAAAACCCAGCATCCTTTCAAATCTAACCTCTGGTATCTCTGCTGTCTGTTTGGACCTTCTCACATTGACATGTAAACAAGCCCACACACAGGCCTTACCTCATTCAGGCTTCCCAAAGTGCTGTCAATCCCGTCGCTAAGCAGGCTAAGCATTAAGAAGCTCCTGGAGTTTATGGACTTCCAGGCCTGGGAGCACCCTTATCTAAGCTACAGCCAAAAGCCGGTCAGCTCATTTCCTTAAATCAAATGTATTCCCCAAGGAAGTACTCATACAGGATTTATAGCATGACGATAGCTCCTTCGCAGTCCTCTGATACTGGCCAAGCACTAGAATTGTGACCTAAGGAGATGCAGATATTACTGGGCCTATGAGCTTACAGATTGGAGGCAGGACGATACAAAGACATTTAAGTTCAATTACCTCTCGTACACTGCTGTGCACTGAGAAGCATCAACTAAAACTGAAAACCAATACACACACATTTTTTGTATTAAAAATTCTCTTCATCTCATCAGGTGATTATTTAACAGATGAGTGCTATCTGTTAAAAGCTACCTCTAGGAAGATCCTTCACAAAAAGCCTGAAGATGGATGCCCCCTGCTGTGTAACATACAAGGCTCCTATTAATAAACCACTCTCACCAAATATGGAAAAAAAAATAATTAAATAGAACGAGAGGCCTCCTCTAGGCTAAGTAGTGCTAGAAGTTTCAGGCTAACTGGTACTTCCTCAGGTTTTGAAAACCTACACAAGCAAAAGTAAGGCATGTGACAAGTGCTTTTAGAAACTGTACTATTTTAAAACCAGGATTGAGTGGACATTGCAATAAAGGTGACAAACAGCAAGCATTTACAGCCAAGTGCCGTACCACAGAGAAGCTCTAGCTAGGAGTCAGATCAGTACAGACTCACATAAAGAATTTGTGAACAAGCGCAAAAATATGATCTATTTGAAAAGAGCCACCGTAGCTTCTGTGGAGGGAATCCTGCCTTACAAACCTCGGACGTCTCTGAAACAGCGATAAGCATATGCATAAAGATGATCTGGTTAGCACCATCTACTTGGATTTTTGAAAGCTCATCACTAAAGGTTTCTAAGGAAACCAACTAGTAGTGGAGTACAATGAAAGGCCCTTTCTAGGATCAATGTTGCAAAAACTGAACATTTACTTCTACCCTCTATTTTCTATCTTGTAAACAAAGGGACAACAGTAGAGTGCTGGCTGGAGGTGTGCTGTTAAACCTAGGGAAAAGGGAAAGAGCAATTAGGAGGAAAAGCTTGACGACGGTCGGAAATTTTTCAGTGTAGGGATGAGTCCAACACTGTAACAACAAGTTATAGAATGATCTCCTGAAGCTTTGTGGCTGGATAATAAAAGGCCAAAGGACAAACAACGCAGAAGAATATAAACATATGTCTATGGTGAAAAAAAAAAGAAACCTACCTTCACAGACAAAACAATAAGCTTCAAACTGACCATTATCATTCAGGAGCGAGATCTGTAGATTATGATACACAGTCTGGGCTGTTGCAACAACTTCCAAGTCAGTCCTGTTTGTTTTAATTGTTTTCATACAAGTTTTAGGTTGTTATTTCAAAGCCAACCTAAAACCAAGAACTCGCTGTTCACTGCATACCACATCCTTAAGAGTCCAAGGAACATGCAACTCTGCTATCTACATATTTATTACCCTGATGTAACATGGACATTCACATCCCATTGCTTTCCAGTTACCGAACTGAACTGCAATTCAAAAAAAAAACCACAACACAATTTTAGCCTGCAAATACCATAACTAAAAAAATATTATGAACACAGAAGAAATAAGCTAAGAAAGTTTTGGAATTTAAGTTGTCTTGCTAGCAGAAAAGCACAGCATGAATGCTACAGACAGCTTCCTAACTTTATTTAGGAAAAAAAGGTAGCAGGGAACGTGGATCTTCTATAGCAATCTTTTGTGACGTGATTCAAAGAAGAATTTAAAGGGTTCGGAAATGCTAAATTTATTCCCTAAACCCCAAACACTTAAATCCTTCAGTTAGCTCCTGTCTTCATTGAGAAGGACACAGTGAGATCCCAGGCTTTTAAACGCAACACCAGACAGCAACTATCTTTATAATACGGTCCTTGCCTAGATCCAAAGAGAAGGACAACAGAAGTGACAAGACAATAGAAAGCAACACGACTAGGCAAAATTCAGCTGGGGCTTGGGAATGTGTGAGGAGGAAGAATCCAGCTGTAACAAACACCCTGCTGCTGAGCCCTCTCCCCTGACTTTGGAGAAAGCCGATGGCCATTACCACCGTTCAGCATGAGATGATACGTGTGTTAGCAATCAAACAGTAGCAAATGCCTGCAAGTCCATTACAGAAAAATCTCTGTACAGTGCAATTTAAAAGGCCGGAGAAACTCTAGCCACTGAAGCACTAGAGAAAAATTCTCCTCACACCGTTCTGTGTGGAAAACCACATAAAACTCAAGATCAATAGAGCTCCTAAATCATCTGCTACCAGCTCTTTTCTACTGCAGTTCAATGGTTTCACACACATACCCTAGTTGCACTCTTCCTGTTTGTTTTTATTCCAAACAGCTTTAACACCAAGTTTTGGGTTTCTTTTTAAAACCGTTCATCATAGCATCCTTTTTCTTTTACTAAAGATAAAGGTAAGAATCCACATGCTGGTGCCAAACCTTATGTTTGCTTAAGAGAAGCTTACACACAACTAAATCTTGGATACGCAGACTATCATTATAATTTGCCTTTTAGAAACTAACATACTGAATTCTGTGATGATTCAGGTCCTTCACTTGGAGTGTAGAGAACGATACTATGTGCAAATAGGGTGTATTTGTGGAGCACGATGTGTCTCAAGTTCCCACAGAGACTAGTACAAATAGACTCCATTTTGATGTTACTGTATAATTTGGTACGCACATGTTCCGCACACAAACCAGTCCAAGCTAACAGTTCACGTTGTTCCCACCAATTTTGCAATTCTCTACAGGGGTGTAAGCCAGAGGAAAATTTGGCGTTGTTAGTACGCCACTCGCACACATACAGTTTAAGAAATGCACCAGAACGTCTCGGAGCAGAATCAGATGCTAGAAGATTAACTAGACAAACAGGTTGCAAACATTCCCAAAAGCTACGTTAAGAGATGTTTTCTATGTCTGGAAGACACACAAAAATATGATGCAATTCCTCTTCCAGCAGGCAGCACTAACCAACGGAGTTCTCAGGTGAGGAAGCACTGTTCAGCCCGAGTGCTACGTCTCTTCGGTAGGAACTGAGTGATGCTGGCTACTATAACTTCACAAGCATGTGCTGCAAATGGGTGCCAGCTCCTGCACAAGAAGAATGCAAACATAGCATCAAGCTTTACGCAACAAAACCTCTCAACATGAAATGCTGAGGTTCCTGCTGTCCTTAAGCAGATTTGCACTCCAAAGAAATTTGGGGTTTGCGCAGCCAAGACAGCCAGACATTGAAACATTTAAGAAAGTAGCCTTGGCAGATGTTTAGCTTCTGTACATTTATTTGTGAAAGCCGCTTCCTTACCACAACAGAGCTCCTGACAAGACCTTTTTCACGACTTGCTATCCACTGCGTTGGAGGTGGCCAGGCAGAAAGTTCTGTCTAGTCCTTAGCGTGGGCCTGCGGTTCTCACTTGACTTTGGTGCAGAGAAATATTTCAGCTCAAAACTACTGTTTTGCAAAAGATTGCAATCCTTGATATACTTCAGAGGAGGAAAGCTGCTTTGTTTTTCACTTACTATAGAACACCCGAATTTCAGTGCTTTGAAGACGTATGTTCACATGGCACATCAGCAGGAAGAAGCTGGAAGAAGGTGCAGACGTTTGAGCCTCCCTGCCTTAGGCAAAGTTATACCAAAAGGAAACAGGTATCAAATTCTTTTTAAACCATTTCTCTTCTCTAGGTATTTAACTCATCTTAGCTAGAGTTTGCACTTATTTAATATCTATCTTGTCCAAAAGAAATTTGAACCAGCAGATTATGAACTGCAGGAATCCACAGGCAAATCAATTTCCCTACCTCCAGTTTCATTTGCTTGAAGATTACTAGCAAAATAACAAACCATCCCTCTAGAAAGGAAATACTTTTCAGCACCTACTTAAACATATTTAATTTATTTATTCCAAGTATTTTCCCCAAACTATCCACAATTTATAAAGGAAAAAAAAAGTAAGAATAAATAAGTCCTCTTCTTTTTAAGTAAAGAATGTCTATTATTGCAACACACTTCCAGGTGAAAAAACATTTCTGCTAGTGTAACAAATTCAATGCCTAGAGTAGAAAGCTATCCAAACACACCTGGACCTCTTCAAAAAACATTTAAGATTCTATTAAGAACATTAAGGACGTAACACTTGGAATTATCAAAAACTGCTCAGGTTTGCGCGCTACTTGGGGACAACTTTCACGCACAGTGAATTGAATGGTCTCCAGACATAAATATACACCACTCAAGACTTGTATTAGGTATTTGTCCAGCTACTTAGCTTTTTCAGAAGCCTATGTCATAGCCTGTATAGTCAAGGCTGGAAATCCTTACTTATTCTTTCCACGTCATATTTTCATTTGCTGGAGAGCATGTACATACACTTATTTCTGTGAAATGTCAGTCGGAAATCATGTGACCTATCAACTTGCTCCTCACCGTACTACTTAAAAATAAATATAATAAAAAAAAAAAACACAAACCAGAAAAAACTCAAACCACAAAACACAGAGCTTATTGCAGTACCATCTTAAAATTCTGCTCAGTGATGGACAGAAAGATGGAAAAATCTTGTTCTTCCAGTTTTCCCAATTGTGGGCTAAACACTTTAAACAGACAACATATTGTCCTTGCCTGCAGCCATCAAGGCTTCCTTCAGCCTTGCCACCTGACTTCTGAAGGACCAAAGGCACTAAGCAACCCAAAACTTTCAGTACTCACGTGCCCAGTATTAGTATGTACACCTTAATGTTATATCTTCAGCCAAACATATCGGTGTAGATGTTTTTGTTTCCCTGCCAGGTTTAGGAAATTTCATGTACATTTCTCAAGGCGTCTGACTTCATACATCATACACAAACAGATGAAGTCTGTTGAGGGAAACAAAAATCCATCATTTTCTTGCTCATGATGACCCACCTGTCTCCTAGGCCCACGCTCAAGAAAGGAAGTTATTGCTTTTTCTGTTCAAGAGGCTTACGCTGAAGATGCCACTTGGCACAGGGATTTCCTATGGTGTTAGGCACACAAGGGGAAGCAGAAAGTGACTGGCCACTAAACTCATCTCTTCAGTCTCAGATTGCCTTCTATGTCTTGTTCATTTGAGTATGTAGCCGTCACAAGTTTGGGTAAAGCCCAGTAAGAATAACTGGAGCTAATTTAAGTGTCTGCTTATGTCTGTGGAATTCCTAAGAAGCTTACAGATGCCTACCCTATCCCACTCAAATTGGGGCTAATTAAACCAAAATAAGGACAGTCAATAAAGTGTCAGCAATTACTTCTTTCCTTATCGGAACACATAAGAAAAGAACAAAAAAAGTGGCATTAAGGTTACATGACCATTTACAGACTTAAAACTGCTCTTTGCACAAAAGCAAAGACTGGACGTAGGTGAAAGAGGTTTTGTTTTCCTCAAGAGAGGCTGAGTTGCTAAGAGTCTGGAAAAATGCTAATGGAGAGAGATGTACGTGACAAGATATAACAGGAAATACAGAAAATTTTTACGTATCAGAAGGGCAAGAGCCCAGGATTATGAGCACGTAGCACTGACACTACCAACTAGTAAAATTCTGAAACTTAACCAACTAATTCATCTCCTATCATTTTCTGCAAAAATATCGCTTTGTGGGTAACAAGCAAGTCTCAAGCCCGCTCCTTTCTACGGCTGGATCTCAGGAGATGCAAATCATGACAGAAGCACAAAGAACTACCAGATCTCTGTATCATCAGCAAACAACTGTCAAAGAATCAGTCTTCCAACAAGAGTGGGAATTGCATTTGTCTCCTTCCTTCATTAGTCTGAGAAAGCGCCACTCCACACAATGGTTGAGAAAAACATGCTGCTATTTTAACAGTAGAACAAGAATGAAAGCTCAGGGACGGCAAAAACCTGGTCTTAATCCTGCTGTTCAGTTTAGGGTCAGGAATGGGTCATCCTCCCCTGCCCGCTAAGGTACTGGTTTAAAAGACTCCGAGGGAGGGTGCAGAGAATGAGGAGAGGAACACAGAGAGAACAGGAAAATGTCCAAAAAGGCTGTTTTGCCGGGCCAGAAAGGCCACCATGAAACATTCTTAAGGCTGTTCCAGTTTGCTCTGTTTACCCAGTCCTGAACTACCGAGACATGAGCAAGCTTCAAAAAATTCAGCTCAGAGAAGCCTTCCAACATTGATATCAATCTAAATGTTATCTATACATTATGGGCTTATAAAAAGGGGGAAGAAAAGAAAAGCTCTAAGATATTCCTGTCATGGATTTTCTTGCACATTCTCCAATTCTTACTCATTCTGGTTGAGCCAAAAAGCAGACTGTCAGCCACATGACTGAAGCTGTTTGGCCTCTAGTCGCAGCAAGTGCTAAAAATGTAGAGGCGTGTCGATGTGAAATATAATCAACCATACTTTCTCCACAACATCACAGAAAAAAACTCTATCAGAGCTTAGCAATAGATCTAGGGGACATTTGGCAGGGGACAGAACCAGGAGTGGCTCTAATGCATCTGCAGTGACTTGGCTGTTCAAAGCCCTGGAAGAAGTTAGGTGGCTAACTGACTGCAAACCAGGCGCCCAGCTACCTTCAGCGCCTTTCAGCATTTCAGCCCAGGAATGAGTAGGTTCACTCCGTATTTTTAATGCTACCTAAAAAGCCACAAGTGTTTAAAACAGCTATCCCTCAATCCATCCTTGGCTGCAAGACACGGGCCCATCCAGCAAACTGAGAGCATCACACATTCCCCACATCCTTCCTTTGAAGCAGTTTGACGCACTTGCTAGCACAGACCGTACCTTTCCCACTTCTCTACTCAGTGAGGGTATAGTCCATGCCAAAGATGAAAGTAATTTATGAGCTAAAATGGGAAAGGCAGGGACTAAAATCATGCCACGTTTCTCCAAGATCCTTAGGTGTATTCAGAGACGGTCACTTCCTATGATCCTTCAAGGATAAACAGATTCATCCCTTATCGGATCCTCCCTCTGAAGGAATATCCCTGTAATACTCTAGCCACAACTTGATTCATACGAAGAAAGTACCCTCAAAGAAATTTCAATCCTTAGGTTATAATTTAACTGTTTAGAGTCTTCCCTGCAGTCACAGCAGAGTCCATGAGGGCCACACGGGGTACAGAGCCGCTCTAGCACAAGAACCAGACAATATTTGAAGGAAAAATCAAACTGCAAATTCAAATCCTAGATACTGCGTGAAGGCCTGCTTTCAGCAGATTTCTTTTTTCCTTTCTGTACACAAGAAAAGCCTTTAGAGCATATGCACACACATGCAAAAACCCCCAATCAATGATTTTGTTTTAAAGATGTCGCATTTAACATTATAGACATATAATTGCTTTGGAATTTGGCATTTCGTGCATCCCCAATCACTGAAATACTTTAAAAGAATTAGACTACCATTAAGTGCAGAGTCCTGAAGTTTAATTCTTTCCATTATATTTCAGTGGAATCACTTGCAAGACCAAAATCCAAAGCAATACTGAAAAAAAAGAAAAACAACATTCCCTCCCTCACCTTTAATGTTTTGTTTTAGTGGCCTGCTTAAGCACATGTTAAAGAAAGAGGACAGCCAAAAACCCACTATCGACCCATGTACCAAAACACCTGTTTTCTACACGGTTTGTAAAAGGAACACATTTTATTTAGACCCTATAGCTTTTCTATGAGAGACATTTGTACGCACGAAAACACATCCAGTAGACAGAGGTCTTTCTGAGCCCACACCTCCTGAGTGAAGGATCAGAGGAGGGGTAGCACAAAAGGATCAGGTGCCAAAGAGAGACAGGTTAAAGTTAACTGTGTTCAGTAGGACACTCAGAGAACATTTGAAAGCAAACTGCTCTCCAACTGTCTCAAGCCTAGGGTTTGCGGAAAGGAAATGAGCTCCCCCTTCTGCTTCGTTCTCTGCTTTCTCTGATAAAGGAGCGGACTGTAAGGTACCTCCCAAATCACGTTACGCAAAAGATACAAGAGAAGATGGTAACTTCTGTCCAATGGCTTAACACGTGCTCCCAGGATGGCTGGCACCAGGATTTCATTCCTTCCTCTGACTGATGAAACTTAAAACCAGGTTTTCCACCACCCAGGAGCAAAGCCCAGCTCTGCCATCTGCTGTTCCACTCCCACCCGCATTTGCATGGGAGAAATACTTCTGGGTTCCTGTCCCTGCTCCAAAGGCCAGCGCTGGTATATTAAGACACATAAAAGCATCCCTGGGAGCAATGCTGCAACCCAGGACACCCTCCCCTTCTCAGACATGCATCCTGACTGATGGGCTAACTAGTCACCCTCATCCTCCTCCGAGGCCAAAAAAAAAAAGAAAAAAAAGGATATTCTACACATGAAAGGGACCCATTTCAGAAGACAAAGATCCAGCATTCCATTCCAGAGCAGCACGTAGCTGGACATTATTCTTGCATTTCCCAGGACAAGGCTGTAAATATCTCGGCACAGAGGTAGCTACGGCACAGAGGTACAGCACAGAGGTAGCTACGCAGCATTTTTAACACCTGCCTGAGTGCTACAGCCCTGATACTCTGAACGGAAACAGCAGCCTTTCCACCAGAAGAAAGCCATAACGAGGACGGTTCCAGTTCTTTTGTTTGGGGTCGTCCCCCGTCCCGTCCTCCCCCCCCCGCCCCTTTATCGTAGTCTACTCTTACCACTAAGTAGTCAGATGACATCTCAAGGGCTGTGAATCTTAAGTAGAGGGAGGCCTCTCCTGGTTACACCAGGTAAGACACCAAAACCCTGAAGCAGAGATACAAGATCCCTGTCCTAAACATCCTCCCCATTTCAGCCACTGCTCCTTCAACTGCAGGCTTTAGCAATTTTATCATTTCATATATCATATCACCTATATCAGAATTTTAGCAATTCTGCCTGCACAGGGGTCAGACACAACTCATAGGTACAGAAACCATACCAATGACTGGAGCAGTACCAAAGACACCTGTTTGACGTGAACATCAGTAGAGCAGGAGTTGAAATGGAAGTGATGTACAGTTTTATTGGTGTTGCTTAGTACTAAATCTTGTGGGTAGCGAATACTCATGTGCCATTCCAAAGTCACTTCAAATACACGTCGGAGTACTGTAGTTCCCTGGTAAGCAGAGGCCGCAATAATCCCACAGTGAAACGGTGCCGAATAGGTGTCAAGAAGCCCACGCAGCCTGGATCCGAGCTTTGAAATACAAAAGCAGTTCCGAGCTGCTGCCGCCTCTGATTGTTCTATCAGAAGAGGAGCATAAAGCATCGTAAGGCAATACTGTATTTCCAGTTGAGGCAACTGACAGTAAAATGTTTCCTGTCCTCATGTCAACCAGAGTTTTATTTATTCTGTGCATGCTCAGCTGAAAAAAAAAAAAAAAACACAGCTCTTCTTAAACATCAATGCTATGCAAGTTACAGGACGCTTTTGAAGAAAGTGAGATTTTCCCAGCTCTGTCACTCCAGACAACAGAAAGAATAAAAAATCTTGCACTCATTTAGAGATGGTCTAATAAGATAAAAAAAAAAAATCTTTACTTCCAATTTGCCTCTGGTAAAGAAGATAAACCACAACCCTGGGTTCAAGTCCCTTCCTTTCAGATCCCAAAAAAACACACATACCTTGCCGTCACAAAGAACAGACGGCATGTTTTGTGCTTCTCTCTGCCTCTCAAAGTCTGCAGTTCACTGTATGTTATTGTCCCCTTTCTTTATTCTTCCCAAAAAAAGCCAAAACCCAGCTCTCTGATGGCGCCCCTTTTTTGAGGATAAGCACAAAGTGTTTTAAAGTAACTAGTCTTATTCTATTTGCTTTCCCCTATCATTTTTTACTTGACTTCAGATGTGACGCTGAGACCAGATAAGTTTAAGACTGCTTCACAAAGAGTCCAAAAGAAGAAATAAATGCACTGCCTCCAGGCCACCCAAATCCATTTTCTGCAACATATACTCAACTTACTTTACCATTTGTAAACGAAGTCCTACCAATCCTACGAAATACATGCCTTAAGTGATAGTGCTATTTAACTAAGCAAGAGGCATTCAGAAGGCAGAGGTAAGGATTCAGAGGAAAACCACACTACCAATCTAGACGTTCGAGGGTAAATATTGGCCCTTCTTATCAGAAGCAGCTTTGCAATATGATATAATAAGTAGCTACTCTGAAGCTCATTTTTCAAATATTAGTCAAGATGAGCCTTGCTACACATAAAGACGACTTAGAGCTTGAGCAAACCCTGACCGTTATATTTAAGCAACAATTACAAGAACAGAAAAGCATCCTAAGAATGACCACCTTGTTTGTGTTCACCTTCACTCCTGCTCTACATCATCTACTGAATTCTGTCTTGCTGATTTGTTGCTACTCCACAGGAACTACGCTTGGAAGTATTTTTTGCGGCTAAGAGGACACTTGCCAGTTACTAATCTTTGCATAAGGCTTAACATTTCCAATAAATTACAGGTTTCCATGATTGTTCTGTGATACAGCTGCAGCAGTAGAAGGCGTGGCAATAAAAGGTTGCCAACTAATACAGCCTGTGTAAATTAAGTGTTTCTGACCACTGACAGACGAACCTTAAAAGTAAAATGGGAATTATGGAAGCCTACAGCAAACACGGCAGCTATGCATAATACCCAGTGGCACACCATGGAGCCAAAATGCAGGAGAGGCAGTATATATTTTGGCTGTTGACTTATTTTAGTACTATTTAGCAACTGGAGCTCGAAGCTGTTGTTGTGTAATACTAGTGGTGCACACAATTCCTTAGGGCTCAGTGTGTTTATATCAGTAAGGCACACAGGAAGCACTCTGGCTGTGGGAACCCCATTGCTATGAATATCAGCCACTTGCAGATATTTCCAAAACCATTAAACACAAGTTTGTTTCCCAAAGAGGACACAAGAAATCACTTATCGGCTAACTCCTCTGTGTTTTGATCCAAATAATCCCTCACCGTATGAACGTCCAGCGCTTTGACTTAAAAGACTCACATTGTTTTTCCTTGATGGAGGAGATGATTGCGGATGGGAAATAGCCCCGTCAACCCTTTTGTAAGGAACAGCAGTGTCCTGGCAGTAGGTGGGGGATGGAGGGGAGCATCAAAGCAGAAAAGGACACCTGCCTAAGGGGTTTGCTCTCAGATGCAAAACCATCTGGGCAGTCAGAATTAACAGCGACAGTTTCTGAGACCAGTGTTGCCAAGTCCAACTCCAGAAAATTTTTTTCTGCTCAGAGTAAACCACAGATATATTTTTGCAAGCAGACAATTCAGAAGCCCTAACAACAGCAACTCCTGACACGGACTTTGGGATAATCTGCTCAACCAAACGCGGTTAAAATAAGCCACTTAACACTGTGAGTCAGCCCTGACATCTGCACCTACAAACTAATGGGGAATTAAATAAAAGATTAACCGAACAAAAAAGGACAGGAGGACAGAATACCCACTCAGGACATCAAGGAGAGAGAGAAACAACTGCACTGAGAGCTCTGGCTTTAGTTCATATTGACTCATCTCCGCACACGGGATCACCAGAAGACTAATTAATAATGATCAGTGGTTTAGAAACATACTTTATAAGAGCATTACAAGACCAACTGCTCAGCCATTTGAGTTGAGTTCTTACTCTCCTGATGTCATCAGCACTGTCACCATCAGCTTCATCTGGCTGCAGAGTACATCTGGGCATGAGCCACAGAATGTTACAAGTCTACACGTGTAAAAAGAAAATCAATCCTTTTTGTCTTTATTCAAATAATTAAGCCTTTGGTTTTGCAAAATTAATTTCACCATATAGTGACATAAACAGTTAATTCTTTAAATTAAAAAAAAGTCACCTTATGCCCGGAATAGAAGTTTGATACAGGATCGTACATGAAGCACGGCAATAGCTTAACTACACAGCACACAGGTTCTCGGCCCACAAATAGTACGAAAGGCATTCGATACATACTGTTAAATTATTAAATGACAATTTCACTATGGCATGAAAAGGGAAAAGCACCACAGGGGAGTAAGACTGCTCAGTGGCTCTTCTATTCGCCAATCATGCTGACAAAATAAGTATTGTAATAATATTATTTAGCTTCTTGTAGTAAGGCACGAAAAAAAAAAAGTTCACTATTTACAGGGGTTGTACATTTATTTCTCTCAAGAGGCAAAGAAAAGAAGAAAACAGAAAAGTAAACAACAAAATGTTTTCATATTTGCAGGCCTGTTAAACAGAGTGGAGAAGGTACAAAAATAAGAAGGTAGGGGGAACCAGCCACAAGGTACGATACGAAGCTTGATTGCAAAGCACTGAATTCTCAGTACAATGTGAGTTTTCATGGCAAGTGCACGGTGTAGCTATACACGCACTGTAACAAGTATGAGAGGGCAGAAGTCAAAACAAAACAAAAGCCTAAAAAAAAAAAAATTGCATATGCACTGCTTGAAATTCCTTTGTCGGAGACTTTTAGAGAGTAAATCAGCTCTTCCCTCAAAGGCTTTTGGAAATGGAAATAAACTAGCCCACTAATAAGAGAGCAGATACCTTGTAACAATGTCCAAAGAGACCCTCACCCAGTCTGAGCCGTGATTTGCTTCAGCTACCCTATGTGAAGAGACCACTCCCACAGCAGTCCCAGTCTCCCTGACCCAGGGAAGCCATCGCTGTCGACAGGAAAGGAACTCTAGACTACATTAGTCGATAAACTCGGTCCTCGAAGCCTAACAACTGATCAGTAAAGAAAGGATATTCTCCCTTCTCATACACCACCCCTTTTCCATCAGTATGTTCCCTGTCTTGTAACCATCAATCCCAGGAATCTGAAGTGTTAGGAAACACACATTTCTTGGTTATAACTTTGAAATGATGACCCAGGTACTGAAGGGCATTATTTTGTAACCAAGTAACAGTGTTCAGGTGTCTCAAGCACATCTACCACTTAAGAAACATCGTTGCCTAATTTCACTCACGCTGGCATTTGAGCCTAGGGGAAGGGTGACAAGAACAGAACGCGCACACACACACCCACACACACACACCCCCCCCCGACAGCCAGGACTCAGCTTTCGGGCACAGGTAGCTGGGGTTACAACCATTACAACTGAAGAAGATCAGTGGAGGCTGCCAGGCCGCCGTGCAGACACGCTGCCCGTTCCAGGAGGCTGCAGGGCAGGCGCGCCCGCGGGCGCGGAGCGTCCCGGGCAGGCAGGCACTTACTTCGGGGGTGGGGCCGCCGCCGCCGCCGCCGCCCGAGCCTCGAACTCCTCCCGCCGCAGCACGTCCCCGGAGCCGCGGAAGCCCAGCTCCACCAGCTGCCGCCCCACCGCCTCGCTCTGCGGGAAGGAAAGGACAGGACAGGACGGGCAGGGGCCCCGGTTAGCGCCGGGGCACCGGGCACGCGCCCCCCGGCCCCACGCCCCCCCGGGCGCGGCAGCCGCCGCGGACGGAGGGCGCCACCTGGCGGCGCGGCGGGTGCGGCGCCGGTTCGCCCCCGCGGCTGCCCCGGCCCGGCCGCTCTCCGGCAGCCCGCCGAGACACGGCTCCGCTGCCCGCCGCCGGGGCCGCCCACCTCGCCTGGCCGCCGGCGCCCGGCCCCGACACGCCGCCAGCAGCCCAGGCGCTGCCGGCCGCCGCGGCACACAGGCGGCAGGGCGGCGCCGGCGGGACCCTCCGGGGCTCAGAGACCGGAGAAGGCGCCTCAGGAAAGGGCAGGCTGCCGGCGTACCGCCGCCCTGAAGTCAGCCGCGCTCTGCCCTTCCCCGGTCTAACACCGACCCACGACTACGGGCCGCGATGGAGGAGCTCCGAGCACCGCCGCCCCAGAGGGGCTCGGGTGCTGGGGGTGCCCGCTGCTACCGCGGCCCCTGCCATCCCCACGACATCCGAGCCAGCAGCAAACAAAGCTGAGCAGCTGCAGCCCTGCGGCTCCTTGCCCACCTGCCTCTGCCTGCACCGCAGCTAGGCCCCGGGAAAAGGCTCTTTTTATACCTCCAGCTGGAAACCAATTCCCGAGTTTAAACTTCGCATCCCCGCAGAAGAGTCACACTGATGAGCTGAGCATTGGGGCAGGAGGCAGCGGGGCTGGGGATAAGATATTTCCTCCAGCTGAAAGCGGGACACCTGATAAGCCCCGGCAGGCAACGCACGCTAGGAAATACCCCCTGCCGCTTCCACGGCAGCCCGGCGCCCCAGCCAGCTCTTCCCAGGCTGCCCAACCCAGTCCTGATTTCTTAAAGCCAAACGGGGATAGGTAGCTGCTTTCCGAGAGCAAACGTGTAAGCAATACCACCTGCCTTCTAAGTGTGACACTGAAAACCTTTTGCAACCTTCCCCAAAGTGTTTTCCACTGAGCAACGCGCACTATCATTTTTAGAGGTTAACGTTTCAGCACTGAGCACCCTTCGAATATCGCTGTGATGTGACTTGCTCAACCAGACACATCCCTTGGAATGATTCAGCCTAAAAATTGTGCTTCGTAAGCCCCGGACAAGATCTTCCTCCCAGTTCTGGTTAAGAAGCGGGCCAGCACTAGCTTGAAGCTGCCTTTGCACATCAAAGCCAGCCCCACTGTCTCCGTCTCATCTCACACCTCTAGACAGACCGGGTGTTTGTTGCCACATTTTGTTTCTCTGGGTGGGTATCAACAGTAAGCACTACAAAACAAACAGCTGCTCACATGAAAGGCTGTCTTGTCCACACCTGCGCTTTGAAGCTTGCTTGTGAGCAGCCCCCCGTTTCGGCTAGCCCCGCTGCACTCCGCGGGCTGACCAGGACACAAACACCACCGGCACGTCCCTTCCCCTGCTTCGCAGCCACCCCGTTGCTGACTGGCCTCAGCCCAGCCCGGGGGGTTTATCTGTACGCAAGCCTTGCGCCCCCCGCTCCGGTGGGGGGGAAGTTTGCGCGGGGAGAAGCAGGCCGCTTCGTTCCCGGAGGACGCGGGTTTCACTAACGAGAGTCTGGCGCCTCAGGGACACCGAAAGCTTCACAAGCGGGCAACGCGCCTGGCTCCCCTCAGGAGGTAACTCCTGAGCGGGCGGCCAGGCCGCTCCCGCCGCGGCTGACAGCTCCCGGAGGGCAGGCCTGAGGCCCTCGGAGGGGGCTACCCCGCCGCGGGCGGGGCGGGGCGGGGCGGGGCGGGGAGCCGCGGGCCGGTGTCCCGCCTCCCACTGACCTCCAGGTACCACAGGTCCCGCGCCGTCACCTGCCACTCCAGGTACTCCTCGTAGGTGCGGACCGGCAGCGGCGGGGGGACCCCCGCCGCCATCCCGCCCGCCCGCGCGCCGCTGTGGCAACGGCCGGGCGGTGGCGCGAGCGACGGCCCAACGGCGGCGGCGGCACGTGCCGCCCCGTCCCGCCCAATCAGCGCGCGGGGGCCCAGGGCGCGCGGAGGGCGCGCGGAGGCGGCGGCGCGCGCCGCGGCGTTGCGGGCGGGCGGACCCCGCGAACACCCCCCCCCCCCCCCGCACGCACACACCCACACCCCCGAGTCAGGGCGGCGCGTGGCAGCCCTGTGCCCCCCGCGGGCGGGAGCGGGGGCTGCCTGGTGCTTCGCCGCTGGGGGTTTTTGGTTGCTTTGGGCATTATTTTTGGGGGTAGGGTTTTGGGGGGGGGGGGCTGCTCATCAGAGCTCTGTAAGCTGGGCACCCTGCTGTTGGGTGTGAGGGTGCAGTGGCTGGTCCCCAGCCCCTGCGGCGCCTTTGCACGGGGCCAAAGGGCTGGGAGGGAGGTCTCGGTGCTGGGCAGCGTGCTGGGCAGCTGCAGCCACCACAAGTGCAAAAGCAAACCCAAGAGGGGAAAAACAACTTACCCTGCACCCCCGTTTTCCCCCTGACCCGTTAACGCAAGAACCTGCAGCCTCCGCTGGAAACTGCCACGGGCCCAGCACGCTGCACCTCGCACAGTGATTTTTTAAGACATGTGGTTGCCCGATTTTTGGCCGCTGTTCCACTGCAGGTTTTTTTGGCCATCCTACTTTGGAGGAGTGCAAATGAAGCCGTAACAGGGCTCTGTGGAGAGGCAGAGGACAGCAAGGCGCATCTGCAGCCAACTGCCTGACAGCTCCTGCGCCCACATCATTGGCCTCTGCTGAAGGGCCCCACGCTGTGACACACTGCAATTCGGGAGCGTAGGACCTAAGGAAATATTTCTGAAGATTTGGAAAATGATGCACCTCTGCAGGGTTGTCTGTAGAGGTTAAAAACAAGATGTGATGGGGAGAAGGAAAATGTGAGGGCTTTTTTTCATTTCAGAATTTTAACAAATGCACCCAACAACATGGAGTTGGGGCACAGCTGGCAGCTCAGTGCGCTCTGCCATGCTCCCTGCAGCCCCTTCTCAGCTCCACATGGATTTGTGCCTCCTGTGGAGGCAGCAACTGTTTGGTAAGGAATTTGGGAATCCCCTTCGTTTGTTTCATTTCCAGCTTTTTCACCTAGCACCACATGGTAGAAGAGAAAGAAAAAGACCCACAAACCAAAAAATGAAACGCCATGCCAGCCCCCAACTTCTCAAACTATGTGGGGTTTAAGCCAATGTTTTCCCCATAGGGTGATAAGTTCAGTCTGGAGTTACTCCCTTGTCAGGGAACACACTGACAATGCAGGCCATGGCAGCCACCAGCCGAGCCTGCTGGGGGAAAGCTCACAGCGAAGCGAGCCGGCTGGGGTAAAACACCAGCTCTGCAGAGCAAAAAGGAAGTCAGGTGCTCCCAGGAGACTTGATGTTTGTTCCAATGCTTGCTAACATCCTGCTTTGAGCGGAGCTTCCAGAGGTACTGTGTCTCTCCCCATGCGGTACTTTGCCTAATCAAAGTCTGAGACTTTTTATATCTGCAAAGCCTGCAGGAAAAGATGACTCAGAAAGCAAATGGGAGAGAAAAAAAGGGCGAATTGTAGTTATCGGTCCACATTGTGCAACCATGCCATTTTAGCCTTGCTGACAAAGAGCTCAGAGGCATCATGCTGGTGTCCTAGGATGGTTAGCTGCATACATCCGTGCTACCTTCATACATCCTGGCTCCCTGGATGCCACATGCTGCCAGGCTTGTACCAGCTCTGCTTTGTGATTAAAATTGCCTGAGAGGCCGCTGGTCCCTCAGGGAAGACCACCCTGCCAGCTGATGCACAACCCTCCTCCCCGCTTGCTTCCAGCAGCCAGACCTCCCCACGGTCCCCAAACGCAGAACCCCTTCCCTAGCATGCCCCGCTGCCCTCAGCACCCCAAAAGGAGGGGTAGGAAAGCCCCCTTGCCCTTGATTTTCCCAGAAGGTTTTTCCTCTGTGTGTAACAATATTTAAAGGCAATATGAAGAGCTTTTATCTAAAATAAGTACAAAAATCTGTTTAAGAGTCCAGCAATTAGTGCTGTTGAAGCCAAGACAATAAATCCACTTGGATGAAACAGGAGTGGCTGACAGGATAGTTTATGTCAGAGTCGGAGCTGCAAAGCAGGAGCCGGAGCCTTTTTTCTTTTCCTGGACTGTCACAGCAATTTGCCCTCCCTCAAGTCACTACACTGAGCGTACTCTTGCTCTCATTGATTCTGCAGGAGCGATACTGCCACCAGCATGGAAGACTAAGTGCTAAAAACAAGCAGGAAAGAGGAGGAGAAGTGTTTTGATCTTGCATCCTTTCTCCCAGCAAATCCCCACCTGCTGAAGGGCAGAGGAGACTCCCCCTTGCCTTTGGGGCAGGACCACAGGAGGCTCTGGGCTTCTGCTGCAGGTTTTGGGCTTCTCGTCCTGCTCAGGGAGCAGCTGGCCAGTGCAACACGACCTCCGCTCCAGTTGAAAAAGCACTAGCCAGAAAAGTTCAATCAACAATGCAATCACCAGCTGTAAATAAAAGCAAGTCAACACCAAAACCACTTTTGAAATGCAAGAAACGTGACAAACTGAAAAAGTTACCTTTATGCCTTAGAAGTCTCTCAAGTCCACAGGCTATTTTTAAATTTAACAGAGATATTTACCCATTTTTAAAATGCCTTCAGTCTCCTTTTGATAAGCAAACCTGTTAATTTCCTTCCAGAAGAGTAGCCAGAAAGGAAGGGTTTGTCAGTCCACACCACTTTGATTAACTTGCGTTATGCTCTCTGCTGAGCTTCCTAGCGGGCTGCTGTCTGCCGTGGCACATACCTCTTCATTGCAATAGGGTGACTGCATCTTAATAATTACCATAATATTAAAGCACCAGCCTCCCCCTGCAGCTTCCCACGCCTAGCACCCCTTAGCTGCGTGCTGTGGGGCTGCTCCTGCTTTCTGCCAGAAACCCCAAGTAAAACATCAGGGTTTCAGCAGCAGCCCTCGACATGCAGCACAGCAGCCCCCATGCCCCTTGGGAAATAGGGTGCAAGGGGGAGGAAAGCACCTGCACCCCCTTAGCCCACCCCAGTCCTCACCCACCCCAGGTAGGAGAGGGCAGGTTTCACCAGCTCCCGGAAGGAGGCGACGACCGGGCTGCTTCCTCAGCCAAATTTTACCCAACAGCTCTGAAATGCGATAAATGCTCCTTTTCTCCTCAGTGGGAACAGTGAGGGGCATCGCAAGAAACACAGTTCAACCGGACCCACAAGCACAAGGTGACAGCGGTGCTCATCCCATGCAGGCACAGGGGCTGCAGGAGGGCTGGCTCGGGGGGGGGAATCCGACCGCTGGCAGCACCCCTCCTTCCTCCCGTGAGTCCCAAGTGCCACGTGTTCCAACCGTGGCCACCCGCACTCCCGTCCCTCCCGGCAACCGCAACAGAGCAAGCATCGCTTCCTGGTAGTTGCTATGGCAAATACTGGATGCTGCCATCACAGCTCAGTTCAGGATCAGTTTTTGCCCAGAAACACGCGGATCAAAGCTTTTTTTTTTTTTTTTTTTGTCATACAGGCTAGTTACTGACAAGAATTTTCCTTAAAATAAAATTTAAAAAGATACCTTTTCCCTCTGAGGGAAAGCAGTGGCAGCAAGGGACCAGCACATCCACTCCTCTCTTACCTGCCGGAGGAGCTCCAGGCACCCACCCCAGGTTGAGGCTGAGAATGGCACCCTCCTACGTGGCTCCTGCAAATGTTTTCATTCAGTTAGTTCATTTAGGTGGCCCCATGCTTCACTGAGCATTAATTACACCTAATTGTGCCTGGCTGCTGAATGGCAGATAAGCAGCATTATTTGAATTTTGTAAATTCGCGGTCAGGCTGTCTCACTGGAAATGGCCGGGGTGCACAATGTACCTGTGTTTGGCTTTCACTCCCCTGCTGTGACTCAGGCCCAAACAACTGCCCCAGAGGAGCCAACGGGAGGCTTGTCTCGGCACACAGTATGCGGCGCATGGCATACAAAGGAAGCACGTGCACCCATTCTGCTCTGTTCCACCCTGTCATTAATACCACGCCAGCCAAACCCTCTGAGAAAAACATGCGTAGCGGTTAATTTAGCAGCACTCATTTTTTTCCTTCAGGGGAAGAAAAGAAAAAAAAAAAACGCACGGACAGCAGACAGGCAAGAGATTACACAACTAGGTTATAAAATGAAGCAAAATTATATTTTATTCCAGCATCCCCATCCATCCCCGCACATGGAGAGCGCACCCTTGTGCGAAAGCATTTCCTGCCACACAGAGCGGATGCGTCTGGCCAGGGGCTGCCCAGAAGGATGACAGGCGAAGAACCGCTATTTCAATGGAAACAGCCATTTGTACCACGATCATTTGGAGAAAAGGCTCGGCGGTGCCGCCTGCCCTCATTATTGCTGCTCGAAAGTAGCAGGGCTCAGGTCAGGAGGGGTTTTGTTAATGCGAGCCTGCCTGGGCTCCTTTTAAGGCTTAACCGGTGAGGTTCAATGCTACAGTTTTGTACGTACACAACACAGCTAAATGCCAATTAGAAACTCCATACGCACAATTACTCCACAGATAATACCACAATGGAGAAACAATTCAACAGTCGGGGTCATCGGACAACCTCGGTGGGGAAAAAAAACCACTTCCGAAGGTACAGGTAGCTGTAATAGCATTTATTGCCACATCACCACACTCGCTAAAAAATAAAACCCTTTCCCCTCCCTCTGTAAGTGTATTGTGAATGATAAAATAAATCAGCAGCACAAACTGTTGGAAGAAACTGGTGGGCACCCGGGGGCCAAAGGCATCCTCGTCCTGGGGGAGCGGGGGCACGGAGGGGCTAACCCCCAGCCACCCCCCGGGGAGGGGTCTCGGCACGGCTCCCTCCCCGTGCAAGCAGGAACGCCACAGGGCCAGGGCAGAGGTATTTTAAACACAGACATTGAAGACATACTTTGATGGACAGGAGGAGACTTGGCTCCTCCAGCCGTCCAGAGAAAAACGGGAGAGACCACCAGGAGCGGGGCTGTAAACAGCCACCCTCCCCAAGCCTGCAACCCTTAAAGAAAAAACAAACAAAAAAAAATATCTATTATTGCCAACAAAGAGTTTTAAGACCCCCTTGCACCACAGATAAGGTAAATGAATTTGTTGGGTGTGAGCTAGTTTGTAAGAGAAGGGGAAGGGGCAGACCTGGATATTGGTGTCTGAGGTATGGTCGGAGGAAAAAAGTGCAGCAAAAAGGAATTGAAAAAAAAAAAGAAAAACAACCCACTCAATAGTTTGGCTCTGAACATCTCTCTTGTATGAAAATGATTGTCAAAAGACTCACTAGTGAAAATAAGGTAAGAAAATACGTTCGCCATAGAGGTACCTTTCTTTTTCTTTCAAAAACAGAAAATTAACCCAAGGTCCATCAAGTGTTTTCTGTTCAGCACAGGAATACTCTTTGGAAAGCCCAAGTTATGTCGTACCACCACACGCCTCCGAAGATGCTGTCCGGTTTGCGGGGTGAAGACCCCGAGCCCAACACAGCTACCCGGAGCCTCCCCACATCCGTACGGGGAAGGGGGACACAGGTCTCCTGCCAGGTCACCCCCAAAAGCTGTCCAGGCGCCCGGTCTCTCCTGCCGCGGCATCCCTGCCACAGTGCGCTACCCGAAGCGAAACTTCAGCCGGTACTTGATGGGGCCAGGGTTTTTCCGAGGCGGGGGTGGGGCAACCTTTGGTTTCGGTGGCGGCGGGGGCTTCTTTTCAGGGAGTGTGACGGTGAAGGCCAGCTCGGGGGCCTGGGGCTGCCGAAAGCGGGGGAGGAAGTGCGTGGAGACGTGCTGGGGCCGGGCGCGGGGGCTGCAGCCCCGCTTGGCTTTGCCCCGTTTGTTGAGTGCCACGTACCACTGGCGGCCCGAGCGTGGGCTGCGGTGGACGGCCGAGGCGTAGGTGTTGTAGCTGTTCTCCTGGAAGCGCTCCCGAAACTGGCAGTCTGCCGTGAACCGGGCCTGCGGGGACAGAGCCGGGGGCGCCGTTAGCAAAGGGCTGGTTTTACCCGTCCCCTGCCCCATGACACTTGCTGGGGTTTTAAGTCTCCCAAAACAAGGTCCAAAGGGGCAAGCAGCAATACAGGGCACCTGGGAAACCCACTCCGAGGCCACCGGACACCCAGCAATTTGGAAAACCCCCAGCACAGATGCTTCCAGTAGCTGTTTGCCATCCAGCTTTGGACTTTCTTGGAAAAGACAGGCTTAGTCTGCCCCAGCAGCACCTTTGCTTCCCTCCCACCCCAGCAGCACCCTTCCTCCCTGCCCCAGCCCTCCCCTCCTGCCTTTCCTGCTGACAGGAGGGAGGAGGTGGCTCCATAACCCCCGTTGCTGCAGCCCCACTAAGGACCCTGGGGTTGAGCCCCCACTCCATCTCCATTCCCACCCTCAAACCCCTCGCTTGGACACTGAATCACCACTTAATAATCTGGAAAGGCAATTTGCATGCAGATTTTCATTGCTTCACTGAACATGGCTTTGATTGTATTGGATTTTTTTCTTCTTCTTCATGTTAAATGAACTCGGGATGTTTTGTCCCTCGATAACCTGAAGAAATTACTTGCAGCCCAAGAGCATCGCCTTTTATAAACAGGGCTGCCACACTGGCTCGCAGACAGCAGAGAGGAAAGGCTTCACATTGCCCAAGAGGACAGGCTAAATGCTGCCCATAACAGCTCCTTCTTGTCAAGGAGGGGGAGAAAAACAAAAGCATGCAGAAATACAAAAATAGAGCCATAACGCCCCAGCTATGCATTCACAGCCCTGGGACACCTAGCTGCAGCCTCCAGCCACCCTTCTGAAATCCTTTGCCACACTTTAATCTGACCATGGGCATGGTACCTGCTGCCCTGATAGCTTGTCTGGTGATGCGTGGGGCACCGGAGCCTGAGTACGAAACGACACTTCAAAACTACTGACGCGAAAGGGAGGTTGAGTTTTTTAGCTTCGAAACCCCCAGCAGTGGAGAACAAGACAAAACCCCCAAGCAGTGCTTCATAACCACACAGAAGGCCCAACTAGCTGGGATTATTTTTAAACTAATTTAACCAGAGGAGTTGAGTCCTACAATACAAGTGACAGAGTCCCCGACCTGCAATGCATTTTTTTCCTCATAGCACTTTGAATTAAGTCTCCTTTTGCTCTTCGCTTCAAAGAAACGTCACCTTGATGACTCATTTTTGCTCTCCATCTTTCATACATCCTCAATGCTGCATTGCCCATGCACAGGTATTCATCTTCCCGAGGCAAGGCTCGGGCTCTCTGAAGCCCAGACAAGCGCAGCGGTGCTCGGGCAAGGCACCCCTGCATCAGCCTTTGTACAGGGAAGTTTTCGGATCAATCGAGGCGCCAATGCATGCCTGAAGGGTGCTCAACACTGAAGAGACCCTGCCAGGACCCTGAAACAAGCCCTGCCTTTCCCCATGGGATTTGGGCAAATGGAAGGAGCAGGCATTTTTGGTGTAGGAGATGAAGTTGGCTGCCATGCCCCAGGCATCAAAGCTGGCCATGCCCTAGGATCTGATACAGAAATCGACTCCAGTGGGTGTTACAAGCGCTGCTGTGAATAGGAGCAGATGCTCGTGCCCCTGCTCATACATACCCCCATACAGACAGGTCAGCTCACTGCTACTTTTCTCATGGCTAAGCCAAACCCGAGGGACTGGCAGGAAGATGTGCCACGGGAGGGTTAGGTTGGATATTAGGAAAAGGTTCTTCCCCAGAGGGTGGTGGAGCACTGGAACAGGCTCCCCAGGGAGGCAGTCACGGCGCCAAGCCTGGCGATATTCAAGAAGCGCTTGGACAAGGCCCTCAGAGCCATGGTGTGAATTTGGGGTTGTCCTGTGCAGGGACAGGAGTTGGACTCAACAATCCTTGTGGGTCCCTTCCAACTCAGGACATTGTGTGATTCTATGAAATCAGCATTTCCAATCTGGTCCAGCGTTTTTGGGGCAATACCACCTTGCAAAGGGAGGTGGCAGTAAGAGGGCCGCCCAGCTCCCTGTCTGGAGCATCACAGGAAAAGTTCCTGCTTAAAGTGGTTTTAGGGGAACTGCTCCCTCAAAGGCGGATAGCGTCCCCTCCAAAGTGGGGCTTGGGGAAGTGGGGGGGGTCCCCAGCCCTGCACATGGGGGGATGCCTCGGGCTACTTCCGACAGTAGTGTGGGGAAGGAGGAGACGCACAGCCAGCGTGTGCAGAGGGAAGCGCTCAGCCCCAGATGGGAAACCGGCCCAGGAAGCACATCAGCTGCCGCTGTGCCATCACTCTGACAGGCTTCCCCACGTCCCAGCCTCTCAGCTCTCCAATCGCACCGTTTCAGCTGGGGAAAAGGCATTTTGCCCAGCACAGGGCAGGCGGCACAGCCACAGCGTGCTGGCTAGCCAGCCATCAGATTTGCTCTGCAGCAGCTCCAAAGACAATCCTGAAGAGCAATCCTAAAGTCAATTAAATTTCAAAACCCAATTCAACAGAGATTTGCCCCAGTGAGGACCGTGGTGTTTGGTCAGCTTTGAACAACTCCTGAGAAAGAAGAATTACCTGAGCCCCCTGTGTGCAAATCTCTCCTCTGGGGTTCGTGCTGGCCCCTGCCAAGACGGACACCAAACCCCCTCCTGCCCGTTCCATGCTAAAAATGTACAAACAGGGGACCGAGGATTTAACGACGAGGAAAAAGCCATCTGTGCACGCAACTGATAATTGCCAGGATTACTGTCATTTTCTGAAACCGGTGTCTCGAAAAATGAACCGCTAGGTAATTTAATTAAGTTGCCATCAAAAAAATAAAAAAAAAAAAAGGAGGGCTGCTGTAAAGAACCAAACTGGGATAAAGCCAGGCTCCGAGAACTGGTTTCGAAGGAGCCTGAATCCCTGCAGGAATGACTTTTATCTGCGGTTCAGCACAAAGTCACCGGCATGACTCCCATATCAAAGCGCTGCCCTGAGTGACGGGCGCAGGACGCGCTTTGTACTGCTCAAAACTCATTAGGCCATGAAATAACTTTATCCTGCCAAGGCAGGAAAGAACAACAGATGCCGGGTTTACATTATCAGCGTTATTTAGCCCAGCAATCTTTAGACATTTGGGTCAAGTTTCTACAAATTCGCGGCTTTCATCTGAGTGGGGCATCGTGTGTCCTCACCCCCTGCTCTGACCCGCCTAATTGAGGTCCCTCTCCAGCAGTGCCCTTTGTGTGCCGACAATTAACCATACACCAAGGAGGTTTGATTTAATTTCTGCCTGTGCCAGGGCATAAATCAAGGCTTCAGCTCGAATAAGAGGCCCATTGTACGCCACGAGGGAGGGGAAGCTCTGGAGGGTCCGGGGATCACGCTCCACCTGCTTCCCTCTCTCCATCCTTTACCTTTCCACTGCTCTCCTCCTGCTCTGCCCATTTCCTGCACCATCTCTTTCCCTCATGTTTTCCTCCACGCAGCCATTCCCGCTTTCCCCTAGATGCCATTTCTGCCCCTACTTTCTTTCCTAAAATAAGCAACCATGTGCTCACCCTTTAAGCATCATTAGGTTTCAGGAGCAACACTCCAGTAAAACTCAAGGGAGAGAGAGGGCAGTTCATAAATCTCACTTGAAGGCAATCTGCGGGCTTGGACAGCATAAGCACATCAGTAACATCCACTTTCTGACCGTGATGTTTGGCTCATAACTGCAGGGCAGGCAATTGGCTTTTCCCTCTTCCAGGCCATCAGCCCTCAACAGGCTCCCTGGGAACAAACCTGGGGACAGCTCATCCAAGATGCTGCCTTAAAAATGCCCTTCTCTGGGTGACGCATTTATACACACCTTTAAAAGATGACGACTTTCATGCAAGCACAGCAGTTACTTTCGTTTGTTTAAATGATCTGTAGACCTAACATGAAAAAATTAGGAAGCAGCATCTTGAAGTTGAAAAGAAGTGAAATCAACTTATAGAATCAGTTTAATGCAAAAAGCCTGGAAAAAGCGCAATTAGACCTGCAGAAAGCCCAACCTTCAGGAAAACAGCCTGCATAAACAAGAGTTACTGGGATTTTTCCTCTCTAGCTGCAATGCTCCTGCACGGGCTGGACCTCATCTGCCCAAAACCCTGCGTGCAGCCACACGCCGTCACCGAGGGACGTCTCTCCCCCACGGGCAAACCCAGCCAAACCTCCAAGGCTGCAGCCCCTTCCCTGTGCGTGCACAGGCGCAGGCGGGCTCCCAGCACCACGCGTGCCGCTCTCCAGGAGACATTTGGCTAAAACCGTCTGCGCGATCTGCTGCAGAAGTTGCTAAAAATAAACCGGCAATGCTCAAAGAACAAGTCCTTTTGATGCAAATACCCAACTGCAAAAAAAACAAAAGGACTTTTCTTGGTTAAATGCATTAAGTCGGGATATGGCCTTCAGGGTTTTTGGCTCCACCTGTCCCCTATCAGTCTGTGCAGTGCCAGTGCCACCCAGCACGCAGCCCTCCCGGCAGCCAAAGGGGCTCAGCACACCGGGGCCCCACCCGGGAGCATCGCTGCTACGCGCACATGAAGGTGTCACAAGGCCTTTAATAAACAATACGTACTGATAAGTGGGGGGTTTACTTACACTTGCATGGAGTTTTCCTTTTTTTGACATCGCTAAAAATTTGTTGCTGAAAACTCCTCGTATTCCTACAATCCCCTGAGACACAGCAAATATTTCCAAAATACCTAGGATGACAGAAATCCCAAAATAAATCACAGTTCTTTTCACAACGGTGTGACAAAGAGAAAAAAAAAAATCAGTCTCATAGGTTTGCATTTCCTCTCCACACAGCAACCCTGCTCCTTGTCTGCCTGGATCCATGCAGCGCTCCTGCTCCGTCCCTCCACCCCACAGAGGGACCTGCATTGACTCCAGGATGGCTACGGGGTTTGTTTTTTTTAGGGTTTTTTTGGGGGAGTTTTTTGGTTTGTTTTTTAAAAGCTGTTTTTTACAGGACAGTTTCTGACTCAGCTGCCCAGAGCAAGTTGACCCCTGGGGAAATCCCCCTCAAGGACGGAAAAAACCCTTGTGCCTACAGCCAGCCTGTTGAGATCAGCCTTGCCCATCCTCCTCCCGTACACACCGGACTCTGGAAATAAAGGTGTCACACACAGCAGTTGGGCCTAAAAGTATCAATAATAGTTTCTTAGGCCCCTCCTCGCAGCAGAACTCAGGGAGCGGGGCGCTACACAGCCCAGCCATGAGAAAACAAGCCGTTTTCCCCTCAAACGGATGTTTTCTGAGCAGGATGGGGTCTGACCCCCGGCGGGGTGTGCCTGACCTATAACTCATCTTACCAAAGAGTTTTGACCTCCAAGCATCGTTCAGCAACAGTATCGACACGTTTCGCTTTCCCACACAGCGCAGCGTCCCCCTGGGCAGAGGAAGGGTGGCAGCAAGGGTCAGGCGTCCGCCCTACACCCCCGCCAGCTGGGGAGAGCCAGGGTAAGCACCCCATCCTCAACATGCGCTTCCTACCCTGGGAAAAAAAACATTGCTGCCCTGGACCGGCCCTATTCGTACCTGGTGGCCCCAGGGGGGTCTTGGTGGCCTCGGCTCCAGAGAAAAGAGCCCGTGAGAGCATCTTGACCAGCCCCAGCGAGGGGCCGTGCGGTCTAACATGCCAAGAGCAAACATGAAGCCGCTGTTAAATCCCCAAGGCCGGGGGATCAGATCACCACTTCCCATGTTTATTTTAAGGAGGAAGCACAGCTCCCGGAGGCGCCCAGGTCCTGGCACCAAGGGCCTGGGGAGCACCTTGGTGGGCTGGTGGGCTGCCCCTCCTCACCTTACATGCCCCAGTGGTAGTGACTGTCAAGAAGCATGGGGTTGTGCAGCTCCACTGCAACAAGGCATGTACCCTCTGCAGCACACTCCCTGTCCTCGAGGGCACCCCAAAACCTGCTGGCCTTTGGGTGTGTGTGGGGGGGAGGGGTGGCCATGCGAGCTGGGAGACATACTCCTAGTTATAGGGGTGCCCAGGGTCAAGCTCAGTTTCCCAGGGGCCAAAGTTGGGGTTTCTCTGCCAAAAGCAAACTTCTTCCCCATGGGGGACGGCTCCTCAGGGCAACACCCTGACATGCCCCACCCTGCCACCACCACACCAGCACGGCCCCCGGCTGGGGCTGGCTCCACTCCGAAGTGCGGAGCTGGTGCTCTGTCGCATTTCCAGGGATAAAATCTAAGATTAAAAAGGAAGGAACTTCACATAATCCAAGTCCCTGTGAGACAGCTGTGGTATCAAAGGCTGCACACATCTCATGGGGGAGAGCCCCTCTGCCATGCCGCTGTGGGACAGGGTCTTGGGGGGGCATGGTGCAGGCAGCCCCTCCGAACTCGCATCTCCCAAAACAGCCTAGGCGTGGATGCCCTGTTTTCCCATCCATCCCCTTTGGAGCCCCCTAACCCCCTCCCGGCCACACACCTACAGTATTCCTCAAAAACCCAAGCAGGGTTTCTGGCTTCCCAGCATCCCTGCCCACAGGGCCCTTTGCGGGGCCACAGCACAGACCAGGCCCCAAATTATTTGGTCCGGGCCAGATGCGGCCCTTGCTTCATGAGCACGCCCAACAGCTGAAGTCACTTGTGCTGCCAGGGTCACCTCAGGCCCAAGCCGTCAGGCTCTTTAAGTGATTTTTCATCCCCGCCTGCCATTTCATTCCCTCTAACAGGATATCGCAGCAACTCCGACCCAAAGGATAAGCCATGAGTTAGCACAGCTTTCTCTCAGGAGAACGTCAGCCTCAGTCCTATTTTTAAACTGAATATATCCTATTGCTGTGCTGGAAGAATGAGAATGCAGAGGGAAGGATGGAAAAGTTGCACGGGGAAAGGACAGAAAAGGGGCATGAGGGAGAGCCCAGTGCAGCATCCTCCCGCCAGGTACCCCAGCGAGGTGCTGTGGTGGGAACACAAACCTCGCACCTTCGCATCCATCCCCACACTCTCGCTTCCTCAAGGCGGGCAAACCCCACGGGGCGGCACTTCCCCAAGTGAGCAGAGCAGAGCTTGCTCCGGTCCCCGGGGCGGCGTCCCACCCGAGCCCGCAGGGCACAGCACCCCGAATTCACCTTTCCCGAGGTCGTCTGGGCTGCAGCTCGCCCCCGGTGAAGGCGGCAGGGAGCGAGGGGCTCCGTCACCCCAGCGGAGACACCCCCAGGGACGGGGGTGCTGCAGCCCCGGGGCCGCACCGGGGGGAGTGCCCCGCCGCCCCCCGCTCTGGGACACGACCAGATGCCCCCCGGCCCCCCCCAGAACCCCTCCCCCGGGCACTCACTGAGCGGGCTCGCGTCGTGGGCGCCGTCCACCCGGCCGTCGGGGTGCAGCTGGAGGTGGAAGCCGATGCCCACCCGGCAGTACAGCCGGCCCCGCCGCCGCCCCGGGCGGCTCCGCGGGAAGCGGCTCGGCCCCGCCGCCGCCGCCGCGGAGGAGGAGGAGGAAGAGGAGGAGGAAGGCGCGGGGGCGTTGCGGCCCGCCGGCCCCGGCTGCGCCCCGCCGGGCACCTGCTCCCGCCGGGCGCGGGCGGGCACGGCGAGGAGGAGGAGGAGGAAGAACGGGCTCATGCTGCCGGCGGGAGGGAGGGCGCCGCGCCGCATCCCGCTCCGCCGCGGAGCCCCGGCGGGGGGGGACCGGGACGCCCCTCCCCGCCGCCACCGGGATATTTATAAGCGGGCGGCGGCCCCGCACCTGTGCCCGGCCCCGGCAGCGCCGAGCACCCCCCGCACCGCCCCGGCTGCGCCGCCCTCCGCAGCAGATGCTGAGGCTCGGGGGGCGCATAAATCTGGGGAATTAACTTGTCCGCCCCGCCGAGACGGAGGCGCTGGGGCTGCGCCTCGGGTTACCGCCGAGAAATACCTTGTCAGCGGCTTCTCCCACGGCCGGGCAACGGGGCTCGGTGGGGCCGGCGGAACCCTTGGGAAGGGGAAGGGATTGGGTTGCAGCCCCCCAGGCCAGGGGCGCGGGGGATGACAGCCGGCAGCTGCAGAGCCAGCCCAGCCTCAGCCCCGGGCAAGGGGCATGAGAGCAGATTTAGGGCTGGAGGCAGCACCCCGAGCAGGAAAGCCGCTTTCCCTCCTGCACGGGGTGGGTGGGCATGCCATGCTCTGCCCCAGAGAACAGCCTTTGGGGCTCAGCAGGGGGCTGCCAGCGCTGCCACCACCACAAATCCCCTGACAGCATCTCAAGGCGCGCAGGGAAGCGCTGGCCCTTGTCTGTGCACGATATGCCCCACGGCTCCAGGCCAAGGGGGATGGTGGTCCCATAGCCTCCTGCTGCCACACAGTAACCCTGACGCGTGCCCGGTGCCCCGCCAGCACTGGCGGTCATTTTTCTTCCCAATTACTAAGACAACTGCCACACAGCACCATGGTACAGGAGGAGACCCTGCAGCGTCAGCCCATCCATCACCCCAGCACAGCACCAAGCACATTCTGCTTTCTTTTTTGGTTCCTGGGGCTGCTCGAGGCTCCCTGCACATCTCCCAAAGCCACTGCGAAAACCTCACATCTACAAAAGCCAACATCGGCCAAACTCGCCCTGCCCAGCACACAGCCCAAATTCTGCACCTACATACCCTTACTGCTCTTGCTAATCTGTGTTTTCCCCGTAAACGCTACCCAGAAAAAGCTCTGCAGCCATCACCAGGGTCAGCTCTGGCCAGCAGGCTTGGCTGAGCTAGGCACCCAGGGATCAGGTTCGGCAGGAAGGAGGCAGAGCGGGTGGCACGCAGGAGGGTGACCTTCGCCTTCAGAGGAAGCTGGAGGTCAGGGGCACAGGGAGGGACGCACACTTAAGGGGCCATATCCAGCCTGACTGACACCTGGCACAGTCTGGTGTGAACAGAAATGATCTCACAACAACATTACTGCAATTTCAAACTATTTATCAGCACACACACACACAGATATATATACACCCACAGAGATATATACACACCCAGGTTTATATATAAATGTCTGTATATAGACAGCACTATATACACATACCTGAAGGAGGGGGTCAGGGCACTCAAAAGCTTGTTTACTTCTTCCAGCTGTAATGATTGGCCTGGTAAAGTCTTCCACTTACCCACCTCATCTTGTTTATTTAATTACATGCACACGCTGACTCTAAACCCAGATCCACAAGCAAGACAAGGACCTAAAGGGGTTATAAACCTCTTCCATGATGTTTGTACTGGACCTTATGTATCAGCACAGGCAAGGCACATGTGGAGGCACAGCCACCTCACTTGAGGAGGATCTCCCCTTTTGCATCTTGCTTTAAAGGCTGCACCTGCCAAAGGATCAGCCCCTCCGAAATCCCTGTTCTCCATCCAGGTTGAGGAAACCATAAACCATTTCGGCCCCTGTAAGTTAAGGTGAATGTAAAAAATGTAAAGTCTTCATCATGGGGGTGACTGGGCACAGCAGCAACCCAGGAGTGGGAAGGAGGCACATACAAGTCCCAGTGGGAGATGCCTACCCAAAGCTGCCATGCTCAGAGGTTCACCAGCAAGCCCAGCCTCCCCAGTTTTCACCCTGGTATCCATCTCCAGGGTTTCCACCAGCTTTTCTGGTGCCACCCTGGCTGCCAGGCATCCTCTTGCTCACACATGCTTCTGGACCAATTCCTGCCCCCCACCATGAAGAAATCCCTGAAAACCCGAACTCCCATGATGCGAGGCTGTTGGAAAGGCTACCAAGAAGGTGACCCCTGCCAGGTGGGCTTTGCCCAAGCTGGTCCTACAGACCCGCTGCTGGTGCCAACCCCACTGCACTGCTGCTTGTTCACAACCCTTTCTGGGGGGCACCATGAGACAGCCAAGGCCTTTCGGGTCTCATCTGCTGCACTCTCTGCTTTTCCCTGCTGTGGGATAGGACATGAATACCCTGCCTGAGAGGTGGGGTCCTGCCTGAGATGGGGGCTCCTGCCCATCTGCAGGATGCCATCGCCCTCCTCTGGGGACTCCTGTGCCCCCATCAGGGCCATAGCCCAGCCAGCTATACTTGCAATGAGTCACAAGATATTGACCGTATGGCACGTGGCATATTTTCATCCTCACAGTGAAACCCTAAGAAAGAAAACTCCCAACCAGTCCTTTCAGAATAAACTATATTGCCTTGGGTTGTTTTCATTTCAATCTATTCATTAACACAACACATTAATTTCAAATAGTCCAAGTGCCCATGTAGCATAACTCCGTAAAAGAAAAAAGATGAAGCTTAAATCTAAATAAATAAGTAGATGTAATAGTCAACTTCCTGGAATAATCCAGTGTAATTGCCTTTGGCAGTAGCAACCCTTACATACACACCAGCAGCTTCTGAAGTCTACTGCTAACGTTATGTTACCTAAATTATTCAAGGCTTGGTTACAGAGAAAACTTTTAGCAAATAGAGAGGGTAAGTTGGGTTTCAAGTGTAAAATTTCTTGTTTGAAGAGGAGAAGGGCTCTTCTAAGCCTGTTTGATCTGCTGCATAACACAGGGCCATGCTTTGCACGGCAGGAATGCTCCCTCCTCCAAACATGAGCCCGGTGCTATTTAATTGCCCCTTAAAAATACGCAAGGTAAAATGTGACAAGGCAGAGAACAAGCCAGCAAAGCTCTGTTCAGGGAGCTTGTGTGTCAAGCTGTAGCCCTGGCTGTGTCCGAGCCGCTGCATGCTCCGGCAGCCCTGTGTTTATAGGAACCACCCCTGGTTCCCACGGGATGTACGTGTATGGGTATGACAGCCTCGAGCCAAGCCGTGCCAGGCTACAGCAGCACCCTACCAGACAGCCTCATGGGGAAAGCATGCCAGGCTTTCAACATCACTTGTTTCTACACTCACAGGAAGGTTTATTTCAGAGTATTAGCAGAGTAATAGCATGCTGGATTCAATCTCTCAGGGGACTGCTGAGCAGCACCGTGTCCCTGTGCTCATGCAGGCACAAGGGCCCTGGGACCAGCTGCTCCCTGGGGAAACACATCCCCCGCCACCCCCAGACCTTGCAAAAAAGCCTTTGCAATAAGGATTTGTGGCCTGAAGGCTCACCTGCAGCATGATGGGGGGGGGGGTCGCTGCCCCCCAGGTCACCCTGCGAGGACAGCCCCACACATCCCTCCGGGAGGTGTCCCCACTCCTGGGGGAAGGCATGAGCCTTGGCCACCGGAGGAGCTCTGCGCAGAGCTGAAAGCAGAATATGTTACTAGGAGCACATGCATTAAGCCAGTTTAATTTAATTAAGATAACCCAGGTGCTGTGGGGAAGCCAGGTGCTGCTGGGTGACATGCACTCCTTCCCCATGGGCACAAAGGCCACCGGGGTCACTCAGAAGCCACATCACCAGCCTCACCACTGGAAAACACCAGCCTGGCACACAGCTGGCCCTGAGAGGCCACAGCTGCAAGCTGAGCCAAGGCCACAAGATGTTTCATTTAAGAGAAACCTGAGCACAGCTTCTCCTGCAGCACCCAAGCCCAGCAGCACATCCCCACAAACCGCCTGCCACCCCACTGTATTTCTGCCTGCAGGGGTCGGCAGCAGGCTTGCAGGACAACGACAAACAGCTGCTGCCCTAATGGATTAATATGGTCTGTTAAGACAAAATACAGCGCAATCAGTATGACTGGAAGATAGACCTTACACTGGATGCAATAGGCAATTGGCACAGGCTGATCCCAGGTGTGCCACAGCCTTCGCACACCACCTTGAGCAACTCTCCAGCACTTACCCAGTATTACCATCAACACAGGACACACTGGTGCATCCCCAGGCACGTACAGTCACCCCTGACACCAATGGAGACCCCCTTAAAAGAAAGCAAACCCACAGCTCTCCCCAAAGCAATGCAGAGGGATTTCTGACAGGCAGCTGGTACTGAAGGGGAAACTGCGCCAGTAGCACAGGTGTATTTGCACATCAGTGCATGTCCATACACACACAACATCTCCTGTACACAGCAAGGCCTCTCAGAACCCTGCAGGCTGTCCATGCCCAGGGCTGCAGCTCGTCCCCAGGGTAAGCGAAGCTCTAGAGCCATCTCTGCAGACAAGGGCTGTGCTGTGCTCCCCAATGGCTGTGCCCACGTTGGCAGTGAAAGCCCAGCCTCAACCTGCCCACAGTGTCCCGACACCGACACCGCTGCTGGCCACCCTCCTCCTGCCCATGGGACAGGGCAGAGAAAACAACCAGTTCACGCTTAAACCTTGATGGGCACAACACCCAGCTGTTGCAAATGAAAATAGGTAAGGAAATAAAAGAAATATTAACAAGTGAAAAAGAACCTCTTTAAAAAAACAAAGCAAGCCAAGTATTTTCCAGAGTTTTGCAGAATAGCACCATATTTGACAGAAACTTCCCCCGTGCATTTTGCTTTTTGTGTGTATTTGTTTTAAACCCACCATCAATAGCCAGTACAGAAGGTAAGATCTTTTCTCTCTCCAAGTAGTATCTTCGCAGCAGGGTCTGGTTTTGGCTCCAAAGTGGAGAACAAATACTGTATAGCTTGTATTATTTTCAAAGCAAGTAAACTATTTCAGTCTTTTCTTAGATAACCACAGCCAAATACCTCATTTTTAATGGCTGGGTATTACAATTAAATCCTAATAGCTGATTTTTAAGTTTTAACACCTTGCCCAGTTACAGGTTAACTAGCAATACACACTTTGCAAAGAGGAGCCCAGCCTAATCAGGAGCAACTGCAGCAAATGGTGCCACCGACCAGGCAGCAGACTTTTATCTCTTCATCATGTCAGCATGCAGCTTTGCATCTTCATGCTTAGCAGAGAGATTTTTTTTTGGGCAACTTCTGCAGGCTGTGATGCAGCATGCCGGCACTGCACCGAGTACTCAGTGTGAGCCAGGGGGATGCTCCGGGGGAACTGGGAGGGGGCTGAACCCCAGGAAAGCCTTGCTCACACACCTCTGTCCAGACAGAAAGAAAAAAAAATCTGGGTGAAAGCAGCTCTGTTCAGCCTGTGTCCGTGAAGCCGGGGAGTTCAGTTGCCCATGTAGCAACTACACAGGTGTTAATCCACAGCTGAACCTGCTGCTGCGTGGAGCCAGATGCAAAGCCCCCCCCCGGCTTCTGTGGGGGCAGGATCAGGCCCCAAGGCAGGCAGCTGCTCTTAGCTTCAGCCTGGGAATTTGCAAGCTGTGGGTCTGCTGCCCATGGCCGCCTGGCTGCTGCTTGTTGTATTAAAAACAAATAAAAAAAAAAAACCCAAATGACAGTTTTGCCCATGCATATCACTGACACGTGTTAGAATAAATGTAATTCAGACCTGCTTTCAAATAGTAATTACTGTGGGTGCAAGCCTGGCCACTGCACCCCAGTAACAGCATTAATATCGGCGTCTGTTGGAATTATTATTATTATTTGCAGTGTGGCCTGGCCATGGATGGAGCAACCTTACCTTGAGCACTTCAAGGAGCAGGCAACAGGCTCCCCTGGCAGGGCTGGGGCTCAGACAGGCTGAGGCTGAAGGCTGCCCTTCCTCACTCGCAAGGTGCCCCACTCCTCTGCAGCATGCTGAAGATGCACCTCACGGGGTGGGTTTTGGAGGCAGATGCAGCTGTGTGCCCCGGCACGGGCTTGCAGGGGCAGCTCTCTCCCAAATGAATGCCTGAGCCATGCCTCGGTGCTGCCTTTTCTGGGCTGGGAGAGGATCCTCTGCTGGGGAAAGCCGTCTGCTGCTGCAGCCCAGCCGGCCTCTGCCCTGCCACAGGCAGCAGTGGCTGCTCACACTTGCTGCCACGCAGAGATGCAGCACAGATTCAGCCCCCAGACAAGAAAAGACATTTACAACAACAAAAAAAAAAAAAAAAAAAAAAGAAAATTTCTTTCCTATTTCACATGCAGCAGTATTGTTAACTCACAAAAGAGCAGTGCTTGGGGACGGCACTCACTCTGATCCTGAAGAAAGCCAGTGCAGCTCTGGCTCTGTGGAGTGAAGGACCTGCTGTGGCCAAGTCCTGAGCCCCAATAGCCCGAGGGAAACTCTCATTGTCTTCCTTTGTACCATACCCAACCATACAGGTCCAAGGGCCCTGCCTACCCTTATTATGTGATGTCCTGTTTGTGCAGCTAGCATCAGTTGGGGTTTATTCATCTCTTCTGATCCTGACAAAAAAATTCTGGCCAAAATCTGGCCTGATTTTGCCAAAATAAAGTCTAACATGTTTGATTAAATTTCCTGCCTGCAAGTCAGGTACACTTTTGGTACTTATGTAGAGGAACACCAGGAGCTTTGTGTTCTGGTAACGGCGGAGGGTGCCTGCTACACCGTACGTACGTTGCATGACAGTACTTTTTAAGGGGCTCACCACGCATGCAGGCACCCCTTACCCAGACAGATCCCACAGGCAAAGCCCTGGTGCTTAGCACTGTGCCTGCAGACAGGGTCGAAATGAAAGGGTGGAAGAGCAGGGTGCTGACAGGACAGGACAGGACAGGGCCCCAGCCTACTGCAGAAGCACATGCAGCCGCTGGGCTGTGAGAGGCCATAAAATATTTGGCCCTAACTTGAAAGGTGCTGCATGTGCTGAGGAGACCCCACAGCTGTGAGCTGGCTCCTGAAATACTCACCCGTGGGTAAGACCAGGAGGCCGAAAGAAATGAAGCAGCAGCTGGCCAGCAGCACCAGGTCCCAAAACAGGACAGGAGCCCGGAGCCCGGCGCACCCGCCGCGCACCGGCCCCGCTAGATGGCGGTGCCCGCCCGCCCCCGGCATCCCCTGCCCGCCCGCGGGCAAAGCACCCGCCGCCGCGCCGCGGCCACGCCAGCAGCCCCCGAACGCCCTCCCGCGGGGGGGAAGGCGCCCGCACGCCACTGCCTTTGAGGAAAACTCCCGGGGAGTAATTAGGGCCTCGCCCCCGCAATTAATCGCAGACAGGTGGAGCCACGCGTGTTCCTGACTGCAGTGAAGGGCAGCGAGGAGGTGCCGGTTTAGCATGTTGCGCGGTTTGGGGGTTATTCGTGCAGTCCCAGGGGCTGGGCAGATTTTGGGTGTCAAGGGCAAGTGTACCGATGGAGTGAACAGCATCAGAGGGATGCCGGTGGGAAGTGATTCCAGCACAGCCTACGAGTGTGTGTGTGGGGAGTAATCAGGACAGAAAATGGACTGTATGGGACAAAACCCACTGGACTCTGACGCCAGTTTCATATCAGGGACCCGTTTTTGCTCTTCAGAGGTATGGGAGGGCCAGTACTGGTTATCAGCCTCAGCTCCTCTCAGGAAGAGACAAGAAGGCTCAAAGTATGCAGAGTTTTTACGTGTGTCCTATCTGAACCTCCAGCCAACTTCCCCTGGAGCTGTGAAAGCTTTGCAGCAGGTCCGGATACTTCATGGCAAACTCCAAAACACAGGGCAGCGGACGCAGGTGGTACCCTAAGGCCCATTTGCACAAAGCTGTGGGACTCCCAAGCTCCGACTTGGGCTCCCACCTTGCACACATCCTGCCTTGGGGTATTTTCCTTGCCAGCGACCCGCCGAGTCACACGCAGACTTGTCCGTGCACCCCTCAGCTCTTGCCAGAGTTACACCAGCCTGTGCGTGGAAATGGATTTTCAACCATCACCAAGCTGCTGTGTTGGCTAGTGCTCTCCTTTGCACCCAAAAATATGCGGGTCGAACACAAAATGCACCCGCTGCAGGTGGTGCTGGTAGGATCAGGCTGTCCCCCCCCCCCGGTGCCCAGGGAGCATCCCCCTTTCCAGGGCCCTCCCCTGTGTCCCTGGCTGTGGTCCCATCACCGGGGCAGAGGAGACCCACCCCTGCCCCCCGCAAGTGCTCCCTGCCCCAGAACACCCCGGGCTGGGGGCCCCTCTGGGCCCTGTCACCCCAGGCCCTGTGCAACCCCGGGGGCTCTGCGCACAGTCGGGGACCACGCTCTCCCCACCCTGCAAGCCGGGGACCACGTGCAGACCTGATAAGGGCGGGGGGGCAATAAAGGCTCCTGGCAGGTGTAGGCTGGCATGAAGCAGAGAGGAGGCCCAAGAGGGACTGGGAAGGAAAGGGAAAAGGAAAAGGAAAAGGGAAAAATAGAGTGGGGAAAGAAAGAAAGAAAGAACAGAAAGGCAAAAAGAAAGAAAAGGAAAGACAGAAAGAAAGAAAATTAAACTAATCCAAAAACATGAAAGGAAGACAAAAGGAAGGGAAGGACAGGATGAAAGAAAAAGAGAGAAATAAAGGGTGAATAAAATGCGGGGCAAAAGCAAGGATGAACAGATGGAAGGATGGATGGAGGTAAGAGAGGCCGAAGGAAGGAAGGAGAGAAGGGAAGGAGAACAGAGAGGAGCGGCGGCGGAGTCTCTCCCCTGCCCTTCCCTTCCCCGCCCCGGCCCCGCAGCCCGGCCCGGCCGGGGCACCGCTCCCACCCCGCAGCCGTGGGGCCGCCCCGCTCCCCCCCGCCATCGATTAACGTCCAGGTGTTTTGAAGAAAATAAAGTCATTTATTGTCAAAGCATCCAACATACCCAGATAAACTATAAAGTTTAATAAATCTTTTCGAGAGGGAGGGAGGGCAAAAAAAAAAAAAAAAAAAAAAACCAAACCAAAACCCAAACCCAAACCGAAAAGGAAAGGTAACACGGAACTAGCGAGACTCCATTTCACGGGCACCAAGTGACACTCTGTAGTAAAAGGGACGCGGGCGGCGGGGGCCGGGCGGGCGGGAGGCGCCCGGTGCATGCAGGACCCCCGGCCCACCGCCCCCGCCGGCCCCGCCGCGCTCCTCCCCGCCTTTAGCTTTATATCTAAAATAAAAATTTACCCTGACATATAATTATTATTACATCTAAACCATAAGTGCTTAATAATTTAAGTAGAAACGTATGACAAATGCATCAATATGTTGCAATATATGACATTTAAAAAAATGTATTTTTTAAGTCATTTGCTTTTTTTTTTTTTCTCCTCCTGTTTTTTCCCGGTGCTTTTTTTCTTTTTTTTTTTTTTTTCCCCTTCTTCTTCCTCCTTCTTCGTTTTTCTTTTTCTTCTTCTTCTCCTCTTCTCCCCCGCTGCCCTCCCCGTCCCTCCCCGGAAAGTGAAAATGCGTGCATCGAAAGGAAAGGAAAGAAAGCGGCGAGCGGCCGCTGCCCTCCGCGGGGGGCCGGGCGGGGAGTCCCCGGGGTGCGTGGCGTGTGGGGGGGGGTCCCGCTAGTTGTGCGAGGTCATGTGGCGGGAGAGATGGTGGCGCTCGCGGAAGGACTCGTTGCAGATGGGGCACTTGAGCTTCTCCTCGCGGCGCCGCTTGACGAGGGGCTCCAGCGCGTACTCCTTCTTGTGGTGGGAGCGCATGTGGTAGACCAGGTCCGAGGTCATGCGGAAGGACGCGTTGCACTTGGCGCACCAGTTCTGGGCCGGCAGGCAGAGCGAGGTGAACGACGGCGGCAGCAGCGTCAGCGCCGACGGCAGCTGCAGCTGCAGCGGCCCCGCCGCCGCCGCCGCCACGGCCGCCGCCGCCGAGCTCTTGGGCCAGAAGGCGGTGGCGTAGAGGAAGGGGCTCTGCTTGGGCAGCCCCCCGCCGCCGCCCCCCCCGCCGCCGCCGCCGCCGCCGCCGCCGCCGCCCGCCGCCTCGCCGCCGCCCGGCAGCTTGACGGCCAGCGCCTCGGCGGCGTAGAGGCGGGCGGGGGCGGCGGCGCCGTCGGGGCAGGGCTCGCCCAGCCCGCCCATCTTCTGGCCCAGCACCAGCGGCGGGACGTGCGGGAAGGAGCGGGCGGGCTGGGAGAAGGCGCTCTTCCGCTCCTCCGCCCCGCCGACGGCGCCGCCGCCGGGGCCGCCCCCCAGCTGCGGGACGGTGGTGAAGGCGCTGCCCCGCGCCGGGCTGCCCCCCTCCAGGCGGGCGGCCAGCGGGCCCCCGGGGCCGCCGCGGGGGCACAGCCCCGGCTCCCCGCCGCCCGCCCCCGGGGCGCCGGGGGAGGCGCGCTCCGGGCCTTCCTCGGGGCCGCCGCCGTCGGGCTCGGGGCCGCGGGCCGCCTTCTTCACCTCCACGAAGGCGCTGCGCTTGGCCTCCCCCGTCTCCGGGCTGGGCGGCGCGAAGAGGCGGCCGCCCTCCTCCAAGCCGCAGTAGGAGCCGGCCGCCCGGTACTGCTGCTGCGGGGCGCACACCGGCTCCTCCTTGGGCGCCGAGGGCAGCCCCGGCCGCTCCGCCGGGAAGCGGCCCCGCGCCGCCGCCCCGGGGCCCCGCTCCTCCTCCTCGGGGTACCGCCGCTTGGCCTTCGCGGCCGACGCCTCGGGGCCGCCCTCGGGGGGCGCCGGCCGCCCCGGGGACCCGCCGTGGCCGCCGCGGGAGTTTTCCAGCTCCCGCGCCAGGTTGTGGAAGTCCGTGGAGGGCTTGGTGCTGGCGGCGGCGCCGCCGCCGTCAGCCCCGGGGAAGGGGTGGTGGAGCGGCCCGCCGGGCTTGCAGTACTTGCCGGCCTCCTGCTCCTTGCCGGCGCCGTCCTTGCCGCCGGGGGCCTCGGCGGCGGGGCCGGTGTCGGGGCCGTGCAGCCTCTTGGGGCAGCGGAACCGGAGGTGGGCGGCGAAGGGCAGCTCGAACTGGAAGCGCTGGCTGCACTCGGGGCAGGCGAAGGGCGGCGAGCCTGCGGCCGGGCACCCCCACGGGCGGGACGGGGCACACGGGGACGGGGAGGGGGGGGCACCGTCAGCCGGGGCCGGCGACGAGGCTTCCCCAGGGGATTAAGGACCGGGGGCGGGGGGTCCCGACACCGGCCGCCTCCCACTCCATCAGCCCGCCCAGCCTCCCCCCCCCCCCCCCGACCCCGCCACGGCGGCCCCTGGACACCCGGGGCCGTGGGAAGGGGGCGCGGGGCGGCCGCGCGTGTCACCCACCGTTGCTGCGGGCGGGGGCCCTGGCGGGGCCGAGCAGCAGCAGCTCCGTGAGCTCCTTGCCGTACCACACCAGCAGCTCCTCGTCCTTGGCGATGCGGCGCAGGGAGCGGTAGAAGAGCTGCCCGCTCTTGATGTAGGCCTCCAGGTTCTGCTCCTCCCGCTCTCGCGCCGACTGCACCAGCCGCAGCCACATCAGCCCCTCCGACGAGCCGTTGGCCGCAGACGTGTCCACCTGCAAACCCTGCTTTAATAAACGCGCACGGACAGACGGACGGACGGACGGACCGACGGGATGGGGGCGGGCGGCCGGCAGGGGCGGCGGGGGAAAGCATCCCGCCGGCGGCGGAGGGTCCGTGGCAGGCAGCGGGCGGCCCGACGGGGCTGCGCTCCGCGGCAGGGCTGCGCTCGGGCACCGGCCGTCGGGGCGAGCGGCTTCGCCCGGCGGGTGAGCGGCTCTTACCCGGAATATGTAGGGGACGGTGCGCTTGTCGGTGGACTTGAGGGCGATGAAGGCGATGCTGTCGTACAGGGACGTGTGGCTCAGGACGCAGGGGCCGAAAATGGCATTTTCTGGAATGTCGCAGGTGGTGTAAACGCTGGTGAAAATGTCAGTCAAGCACTGCTGGACCGTCTTGGCGTCCCCGTCCCATATTCCCCTCTGGACCCCGGCGTCCTCCATGCCTGCGGGCGGAGAGAGGGGCAGAGCGGAGCCGTTACAGCGCGGCGGGGCCCCGCCGCAGCGCTGCGTGGAGCTGCGGCCGCGACCCGCCGCGGAAAACAAAATAAAATTAAAAAAAAATAAAAAAAAAAATAAAAAAAAATAAATAAAAATAAGAGGCAGGCGAGCACTCTCACCGGTCTAGGAAAAAAAAAGAAAAATAAAGACGGCGAGGAGCTCGGCGAGCGGGAGGCGAGGTGCGGGGAAGCTGTCGCGATGATTTATTTATCAGCGAGCCCGGCTGCGAGCGCGACGGGAGCCGGCTCCGGGCAGCAGCCGGGCAGGCGCAGGGGGGAAAACCCCGCGGCCGGACCCGCTCACGGGCAGGAACCGGACCAAAACGGGGCGGCCGTCTGCGGGCCGCCGGCCGAGGCGGGGAGCGGAGCGGGCGGCCGGTCCCCGCGCCGGGCTGCGGGGCCCCTGCGGGAGAGGAGCCGGGCCGGTCTCCGGGCTGTGACAGAGGAGCAGAGCGAATGGGTTTCAAGTGGCTTGTCATTGTCGCTGATTGCATGTCAGCTCACCTCCCGCTCCGCTCGACAAGAGGGAACGTATGTCTGCTCATTACCATAATCCAGCACTTTCCCTCCGAGACTTTAATTAAAAGCAGCAAGCAGAGGTAATTATTTTTACCTCGACACGCTTATTTATGGAGGAGGGTGAGCCCCGGCTCCCGAGCTCTACTTGGGGACGGATGCAGGCGGAGGCGCGGCAGGCAGGGCGCGGGCAGGGCGCGGGCAGGCTGCGGGCAGGGCGCGGGCAGGGCAGCGGGACGGCGGCCGCCGGTCTGCCCGCGCCTCCCGCCGCGCTCCGCCGCGCCGAGGCCGGAGGATGCTGCGCGCAGGGCGGCGGGTGCCCTTGCCGTTTCCGACCCGATTAGCGTACGGCTGCCTTCCCCCCACCCCATCTGGCATCGAAATCATTCATTTGGGGTTCGCTCGGGAATAAATCCGTGTTTCTCTCCGTGCGCCTGTTTACACCCGAAGCCGCTCGCACCGGGCACGGCCCCGGCGAGCCGCCTTCCCCCCTCCTCCCCCCGCTTTCGGGAGACAACGGGGTCCCCGGCGCCCCCAGGAACTTCGCCCCCCGGAGCGGCGGCGTGGGCGGCGAGGGGTCCCGGGCCCCTCCCGGGAACGGGGGCCGGGGGGAGGGCGCTTTCGCTGCCTCCCCGCCGCCCTCCCCGTTACGGTGCTGCCCGGCGCATCCCTTCCCCGAAGGGATTATTTCGCCAAACGAAACAAACGGCGGCGAGCGGCCCCCGCCAAACTTTCCACCCGTCCTCGCCGGGTCCCGCACGGCCCCCCCCGGCCCCGCATCTCCCCGTCTCCCCGGGTACCCCCCGGCCCCGCGGCGCTGCCTTCCCCCCCGGCCGCCCTTTGTCCGGGCCGGCCGGCGCAGGGGCCGCTCCCGGAGCCGTAGCCGCCGGGCACCGCGCCCCGGGCCCCGGCACGGCCATCTCCCGGCATTGTTCCCTCCTCCGGGGCTACCCCGGCGGCGCGGCGAGGCGCGGTGCGGCGCGGCGCGGCTCCCCCCGGCCGGGCGCCGGGCCCGGCGGCGCTGGGGAATGGCGGGGCCCCTCCGCGGGTACTCACCAGGGAGAGTGGGAATATAATCCTCGCCCCGACAAGTGGCACAAAGACGGGCTCCTGCCTGCGCTGCCCCCGGCGCTATTGTATCAGTGCCGCTCCATGGCCGGGGAGGCGGCGGGCCGGGGGCCGGGGCGCGGGCGGCGGCGGGGAGCGGGCGGGCAAGGCGGGGAGGCGGCCGGCGAGGCGAGCGGTGCAGATGGACCCGATGCAGTGAGTGACTGGCACACAGACACACACTTTTTGTTTGCTGCACATAATCTGCCCAATGACGCGTGACAGCCCACGTCCCCTCCCTTTAACCCCTTCGGGGGCTGCCCGCTCGCTGCCTGCCCGCCCGCCCGCTCCTCACCTGGCCTCGCCGCCGCCGGGCACCTGCGGGGGGAGGAGGCCGGGGCGGGACGGGGCGCACCCCCCCACCCCCCACCGTGGCAGCGTGCGGGGTTGGGGCCGCCGCTCCGGGCCGGCCTGGCAGGGGGTGCGGGGCGGGGAGCCGGGGGGGCCCGACGGCCGCCCCGCCCGGCGCCGGGATGCCGGCGGCCGCCTTCCCGCTCACCTGCCGGGCAGGGGGGAGCCCTCAGACACACGAATAACCCCCCCCCCGCCGGGATGGAGGCGGGCAGGGACGCCCGTGCGGAGGGCGACCGCACGCCCGCCTCGCTCCGCAGACGCGGCCCTTCGGGGCTGCCGGGGCGGGGAGAGCGCCCGGCGGAGGCCCGACGTGCGGCCGGACGGCGGCGGCGGGCAGCCCCGGGGCTCCCCGCCGGAGTCTGCCCCGCGCCGGTGTCCCCCCCGCGGCCCGGAGCGGAGAGGGCCGCCGACGGGTCGGCCCCCGCCGGGCTGCCCCCCCCCGCCGCGGAGCTCGCCTCTCCCGGGGCGCGGGGGCAGCGCGCGGGCGCGCACCCCCGCACGCGCGGGGCTCCTCCGTTTGCGGGCACCGCGCGCAGATTTGGTAAGCAAAAGCATCCGCAGATGCTCTGTGCCAAAATAAGGTTTTTACCGCACGGGAAAAGGGTTACCGGTTCCTCCCTCATCGCCGTCGCTTCAGATAGAAAACAGGTTTAAAAAAAAATTAAAAATAGAATTTAAAGCCCCCCCAAACTAAACAAAAGAAGAGACAAAGCGTTTTCCAGAGGCGAACGGAGCGTTGTTTGCAATCAGAGAGTGGGCTGCTATTTGGCTTTCAAATTCACTTATCCTCTACATAATTACGATTTTCCTTGCATTAGGATTAAAGGCTGCACATAATATGCTTTCAACATTTATCTTATTAATTCGACAAAACATAGAGTCTCCTAAAACGGAGATTGTCGTGACATTAAAAATATGGGAGTCTGTAAAAATTTGGATCTCAATTCCTGCTTCAAAGGGTTTTTTTGCCCCTTTTCCTGGTTTTTTTCTTTCTCTCTCTCTCTCTTTTTTTTTTTTTTTTTCTAAATGCTGCAGCTCTCGCTGTGTGATATAAATTGTCCGAATGACTGTCATTAGTAGGGGGGAAAGAAAACCTACGCGTTATTTTTATTCGCGAGAATTTTAAGGGACACCACGGTACATAAACTATCTCGAAATTGCTTCGACATTATCTCAGCTACCGAAATTCCCCGATACTAAAAAGGACCGTAGCGGCATTTATGAGCATTTATTCAGCCTCGGATGCTACCGTAAAAGTGAATCCCAGGCAGCAGCGTCGCCTCAGCCCCGCAGAACACCACTTTTATGTACGCGGACTCCTTCCTTTTAAGTTCACGCTTCCAAGTGCCACGACCGGGGAGCGCCCGCAGCAAACCCAGCCGACCCCGGCCCGCTGAAGAGCCCGGTGCCGGTGCCTGCGGCGGTGGGAAGCCCGCCGGGCCAGGCGGGCGGCATCAAAGTCCGCGGATTTGGGAGGCGGCCGCTCCCCCGGGCTCAGCGAAAAGCCGCACCGGGATTTTGCGGGGGGGGCGGGAAGGTGAAGGTGCTCCCGGGCCCGATCCGGCCCCAGCCCCGCTGCGGGCCGGGGCCCCAGGCGGGACGAAGGGAGCCCGGCCGTGCCCGGGGAGGGAGGGGCTCCCCGGCCGCAGCCCGGCGGGGGCTCCGGGCGCCCCGCAGGTGCACCGCCGGCCCCGTGGGGCCCTACGAACGCTGCCTGCCGCCTCCTGCAAACCGCATACAAAATGCCTCCTTATATACAGGCATGCGATATATGTTTATTCTTCCAGAAAACCTCCCGCGAAGACCCAAGAGCAACCCGGGCTGAGACGCTCCAGCCGCCTTCCCTCGGAGCCACCAGCAGCCAGCCAGACAAGGCCACCTCCCCGCTGCTTCCAGCCCCGGTTCCACAGCACCGGCGCCGCCGACGTCCCCCCCGACAGCACCGGCCCGGTACGGAGGCACCCGCCGACAACCGGCTCCCGGGGAAGGGGAGAGTCTCCAGCAGCGGCCGGGACAGGACCAGGACTTGGGCTCGGAGGTGACCAGGCAGGCAAGCTGGAGTCCCACGGGCATGCGGGGGCCGATGGCCATCCAGCCCCGGGGGGTTGGGCCAGGCTCTGCTGCTCCCCGGCTGGGACCCCAATGGGGGGGATAGGGCAGCTGCGGGGGTCAAGGGGCCGGCAGGGTGGCGATGCTTGGCCACCAATATCCCTTAACCTCTCAAAGGGAAGTGCCAGTTTTCTGCCTGTGATGAATTACCATGGACATGGCTGCCCAGGATGGAGGCTCTGTCTCTCTAAGGACGTCAGGGCACCCTCCCGGCTGCGCTGGAGGAGCCTTCTCTTTCTTCCTCACAAAGGGGCCAGGTGAGGCTGCGCAACCTGTGCTCAGAAACACTCCTGCATCCCTTGGGAAATGCTGCCTCAAAGTTGTGACACGCGCCAGGCCAACGAATGCATGGTTACTCCTCTGAGGAGACAGATACACAGCCAAAAGTCGGCCCACAGGTGACTCTGCTATAACGTCGCCCGTGAAATAAAATCGCTGAGAAAATACGCAAGTTCCCAGAAGCGCACAAACCCAGCCATGATCGTCCAGGTGGTGGCAGGGGACGGCGGGGAGGAGGGACGAAGGGGTGCCCAAAGCTGCCTTGCTCCCGTCTCTGCCCACTGCTGTCAGAGGCAAGACAGGCCTGCGGTCCTTGGCGGGGAGCACACAAGGTGGAACGGAAAAGCAACTCAAAATGTGGAGCCACAAGCTTTCCTGGTGCCTGAAGAAATGCAGGCAGAACGTTCCCTTCCCCTGAGACAAACACACAGCTAGGCCTCTGTAGTGGAAATAAATGGGGCCTCAGCTGAATGACAAATCATCCTTTCTGCATTTAACTGTTACCAGGCTTGTGGATGGCACCTGTCCTCGGGAGGTCCTGTACCAGGGTGTCAGCACTATCATTGCCATGCTGCAGACCAGCAAACGGCAGCACAGAGAAGCCGTATTTCTCCCACCGGTAATCCTCGCAAGCAGGTGCGGGGATCCTTCTGGGACTCCTCAGCCCCACAACAAGCCGCAATGTTTCCCCACCACCAGGCCCTCACCAAGGCCGAGGCACACCAGCACTGCCTGTCCTACCTCTTTACCAGCTCAGCTCCCAAACAAGCCCGCGGTCCTCACCCCTTCCTATTTCCATTGACCCTTCAGCTGCATCTCACTGACACTTGCAGCGGTGCCTGGGGCTTCCAGGTCAAGTCACTGCCACGCTACAAAAATGTAAAGCCCTTTTTGCCAGGTGTCAGCTTTGGCTGTGGTTCACCCCAAGAAGGAACAAACACTTCTGCTCCCCCAGCAGCCTCAGGCAGCCACAGCAGGACTCGGCATCCCTTCCCTACCCGTTTGCTCACGACCCAGAGATGCCATAAACACCTCGGCTGTTTCTTCAGCTTCAACCTCGTAGTGCTTGATCTTCCCCGTACTTCTTTCCGAGCCAACGCAGAAACTAGTCAGAAGTATTAATTTGTATATTCACCAAAGGGTCACAGAAAATTTTTAAAACTGACCAGAAAACAGACCACTGAATGTAATATAGGGTGGTTGGTTAAACGGCTAATACATAGCCCCAAATTACTTCTGATAGTCTATCTCAAAATTATTTTTCTCAACCACAGCTTTCTGTTTCTCTTCCTAACTTGACATGGTAGCAGCACTGAGGTTTAAAACCTGGAAAGCTTTCACCTAGCTTTAGCTTCCTTAAAATGTTTAACAGCCTGATAGAGGATGTTATGGGCTACACAGGATGGGAAATAGAGAGAAACGAAATGGGAAACCCCCATAAGAGTGAAATCTGCTTCTGCCTCCTGTGTGCCCTTGGGCCTTTCCATCTCTGTGTGCCAACCCCAACCTCCCATGCTATGGCTGGAGCCCACCCCACGGCACAGCCCTTGGTCATCCTCCAGCTTCGGCACGAGACCGTGCAGAAACTGAGACTTGATGGCTGACAGGCGGCGGCTGGTGGCGAGTGCCGAGCCTCTGCCGAGGCGGCTGAGGGCCAGTGCAGAGAGCTGCTCCCTGGGGGGAATGGTCCCACAGCCCCCTGCCCGGGGGCTGCCCAGCATGGGGTGCACTGGAGTCAGGCAGTGCTGAGCTCCCTCTTCTTCAGGAGATCTGGGCTCTGCAGAGGGCAGCTGGCAGCCTGATCCGGGCATCTCTCTGCTGGCCACATGGCCGCGGTGTTGTTGGGTTTATGAGGATGTCATTCAAAACTCCCCACCGGGACCCTGGGTGGCCGCTTTTCGGGTTACACGTGGACAAGCCTTGGCAGGAGCTGACCGCCCAGCATATTCCCGTCAGGCGGATGATCCGCATCTGGGAATGGTCCTTTCTTTCCGCGCGCAGCCTGCAGGGCTGTGAAGGCCTCCGCTGCTCCAGTGAGTGACAGCCCCTAAAGTTTGCAGAGGTTTGCTAAACCCTAGCAGAGAGGGGGTGGGGAAAGCATTGAAAGGACAGACAGACAGAGGGGGAGGGAGGGGGAGAGGGAGGAAAAAAAGAAAGATGCGGAGGATTTCAGCTCTGGCTCTGCTACAGCGACTTGACGTGGGGTGTGTGAAGGAGCCTGAAACTTAAAAAGATTTATTTTCTCTAGTCATAAATCTCATCCCGTTGTTCCTCTGACCAACCAAGCATGATAAAGTCCTTTTCCATAAAGTATTCAGTATTAAAGCCACAAAGCTCACCCAATCAGTAGCCATCTGCTTCTCCCATAACTGCTGCTCCAGAAGCAGGGAAAAGCAGCCAGAAGAGAAAGGGCACCACTGTTACGGCTCCGGGACAAATGAGGAGGCACTGAATAGCAGTTGAAACCTTTAGTTTGCCTTGTATATCTGTATCTATAGAGACAGAGAAAGAAAGGAAGCATTATATTGATACAACAATTGTAAAACAAAAAAAGGAAGAGGCATCTAAAGGGCAATACAGCAGGCATGAGAGGGCCCCACGTAAAAGGGATGCTAACAGATTTATAGAAACCTTTAATTGGTTTTCAATTGAAAGATAAAGAGGCCGAGGAAAAAAACCAGGAAGAGCGACAAAGTGATCTGCGTTACGCTCGTGCATTGGCGCCCGATCTCATGCAACCAGAGCATTTCTCATTTTGATACGATATCCCCGGTATTGACCCCCCCGCGTCCCTCCCCGAAATCATCCCAACCAGCCCAGCCCAGCCGCGCTGCGCTGAACTTGACTTTCAGCCGGCTGGGAGCGAACAACCCCCGCCGCCCCCCGGCCACTCGGAGCTAAACCTGTCTGAACGACACGTCCCGACCGTCACCCGGTGCAGGCAGCAGCCCCGGGACACCGGGCCCAGCCGGCGGCAAGCGCCCAGCAAGGGCGGAGGGGGGACAGGGGTGTCCCACGGGGGTGTTCTGGGGATACCTCTCCTCCGGGGCGGGGAACTCACCGCTCCCCTGCTCCGCGCCGCTCCCGTAGCTACAAAAATAAAAACCAACGGTGCAGGTTACAGTTACGAGGGGGGTGGGGGTGGAAGACACTCCTGAATGAAGCCGCAGAAGCGGGGGGGGGGGGGGGGGGGGCGGCATGGGGGTGACTGGAGCGGGGCGGGGGTGCAGAAGCCCCGGCGGAGCACGGCCCCCCCGGCCCTTCCTGCGCCCCTCTCCCGCCTCATCCCCCGCACGCACCGCCGGGTAACTGGAGAGTTAATGACAGAGTTAGCTGATGCTGTAAGAGCAAGTCTTTGGCCGAAAATCCCCACCGCCTGACGCCGACAGCCTCGCCCCGCGCGGGGACCCCCTACCCTCCGAGACCGAGGGCAGCCGCCCCGGCACAGGGACACGCACACGGACCCACGCACGCCCGGTGCGGCGGATGGGGATTAGCGGCTGCCCGCTCTAATGCCGCTTTTCGGGATTACTCCCGGGATTAGGAGGCAGAGGCGGCGCGGGGAGGCGGTCCCGTCCCTGCCCGCTTCGGGGACCGCTCCCCCGGCGCTGCCGTGCACAAAGAGGGGGCTGTGGGCGGCGTAAGGGGGAGCCCCGAGGGGTTCGGGGGCGGCCCGGGGTGCCGGGGGCTCCCCCGGCTTTCCCCCGCGAGGGTAGCTGCTCTGCAGGGTAAATGCTGCCTTCCCTCCGATGGAGGGCAGGAGAGGAAAGACGAAGCCAAGGCTGTTGCCGGCGGCGAAATCTACATCCCAAGCCCTTTTCTGCAGCAGACCCGGCTCCCGGGGGGGGGAGGTGGGGGGGACGACGGGAAACTGCGCCTCCCCTGCCCCCCCCCCCCCCCCCGCCGAACCCGGTCCGGCCCCGGGCACGGCGGGGAGGGCGAGGCACAGAGCCGCGGGGCTGGAGGGACCAGCTGGAGCCGGCGCTGAAAGCATAGGAAAAAGGGGTGGTTTTGTTGTTTTGGTTCAGTTTGGTTTTTTTAAGGTCCCCTGGCACCTGAGGAAAACCAGCACAAACAAGATTTACACACAAACTAAAAACACGGGTGAGGAGCAGGAACCACTGATACATCACCCTCCCTTGCACAGGTTTTGTTTCTGTCTTGCAACACTGTGAGTGAGACTGAACACCACGTTGAAGGCACAAGTTACGCCATGGCTTTTCCCAAGCACTGCCTTGTCCAGCAGCACTGTATTATGTCAAAAATCTGGCATGGCAGCCAGTGGCACATCTGCTAGGTGTGGATGACATTCATTAGCCAAGGTTCTCTGCTAAACGGCCTGCCAGAGTCTCAGCAGTAATGCCCAATGCCAATCACTCGTCTGCTGCCAGCTCAAAGGCAATCCTGCTTCAAGGATGGCTTCTTTCCATGCTGGCAGGAGAAACAGAGGAAACAATGCATTTAGATGTTTGGGATGTGAGCGAGGTTGCACATGGGAGCAGCAAGCAGATGCAGCAAAAGAGGAGATGAAGTTGTGAAGTGTCATTTAATAATTGCAGCACACGGGAGATGTACTGGCAAGGCAAGGTTTAGGAAGGGAAAGCGTTAACCCTTTTCCAAACCACAGGGCAGACAGCGGTGGATGCTTTTTGAAAGGAAAGGTAATGAGACTAATCCAGCAAATGGCTTGTTTGTGCTCGTAAAGGATACACATCTTCAGCACAGGGAGACTGCATGTCAGGACAGCCTGGAAAGCATCTCAGGCCTGTGAATGGGTCAGTGTCACACCTCTTGGCATCCATGAGCATGGCTTTGAAATCAAACAGTGAAGCAGCCAGGGTGGGATTTGAGATGCCACTGTAACCGAGTTGTGCAGAGGCTTTCTTCCTTTTTTTTATTGTTTTTTTTTCGGGGGCGGGGGCGGGGGGGGGGGGGGGGAGACATGACACGGGACAGGACACAAACAACAGGAAATCAACCCAAACAACTCTGAGACACGTTTCCTGTGCATGAGCTCTTGTAAACCCCATGAAAGCGGAGGCAGGGCAGGTCTGCAGCACCCACCTCTCCACTGCCTGGGTGCACCAAGCCCAGAACTGTCCTCCCGCCCAGCCACTTCAGGCACGACCTGCTGCTTGCGCAGGCAAACGAGCTGCACTGACCTGCTCAATATTCAGCCTGACTCAGGTTGTCCTTCCTCTCTGGAGATCTACCTGCTGCAATCTGGACAACCTCCCCGCTTGTGACTTACTGGGCTCAGTGCTGGTTTTGACACTTTGGTTCACAGCCTGGAAAGGGCAGCTGCCTAACTGGGATGGGCTGGGCACTCACCACACCAAGTGATGCGGAGGCCAAAGATGGAGAGAAGGAGCACCTGCTCGGCACTGCTACTGCCATCTTGCTCTGGTAAGAGAGGCTCCATTTCCCTCTGCTCATAGGTCCTGCAAAGGTCCGTGTTCCTACAAAAGAATTAAAACACCTTGGGATGAGATGAATGTCAAGGTGTTAATCTTCCCCTCTTAATACTTTCATAATATTACAACCACCTAATGAGGTTTGGATTTGAGCCAGTATTTGGTTTTCAGTGAACGCAGGAAGGAACCTCAAATAGGTGCTCAATGAAAGCTTCCCTCATCCCTCTGCCTTCCTTCCTTGAGCTTCCACTCCTACTTCTATTTCTGTTTACATCCATTCATTTAAGTAGTGGTTCATAAAATGTGTAAAATGCTACCTACACACAAGAGCATGTAGTCCTTGCCTCACAGATGAATTTCTATGACAGCCTCAGTACCCTAAATCTTCTGCTGCTTTTGCTCACGCTGTAAAAGACCGCTGGTAGCTCACAGCACCTTCTCTACTTCTTCCAGCCAGTCAAGAAATTACGGGCTTTTTCCCCGCAGTGTTGGCCTCTCTGCAATTGCCTGCGCTCTTAAATCTGCATGTACACCTTTCTGCAGTCCTCCAACAGCCCCGCACCCATGCTTCCCCCACCAGGCTAGCATGCTGCACCGTACCAGTGCCTACCTCTAACGCCATGGGTGCTTTGCCCAAGACTTATCAGACAGCTCTTCCCATCGCCTGTGGTCGCAGCTCCCCCAGTTTCCACTGCCCGGCCATCTGTGGTGCAGGCTCAGTAGTAAACCCTTGTCCTTTCAGCCTTCTGCTCCCACCTCCCTGGGAAGTCACTCTGCTCCGGCTGTACTTGGGGTTGAGCCTTATCCACCTTCTGTTTCTGCACTGGGTTTGTCTCTGTTGTGGTTAGTTGGTTGGCCTCAACCAATGAAGTGTCTGCAAATTATATTTCCCCAATTTCCTACTTTCCATGGTTTAACACGTGCTGTACCACACCAGCACTGGAATTAGGTGTGCTTTAAGAGCAGGAACCAAACCAAGGGGCAGAGACATGATGCATCTCCCCCCATCTCCAAACATTATACCTTTGCTTAAATATGTGACTAATCCCATTTGATCTAGTGCGATGCTTGAAGTTAAGCCTATTAAGCATTGGCAGGGCAGTGGTCTCCATGCAGAGGAGTCAGAGGAGAGGGGAAGGGGAGAGTGGGGCACTGCTCTGGAGCGGAGTGGTGGTAGTGGGAAACATGGCCTTGCTCTCCTTCCCCCCAAGGCCATGCTCCCCTTCAGCTGCTCCTGAAGCTATACAGCACCAGCCTCAGGGTCCCCTTGGGCTTTGGCGTTTCCATTGACATCAGATATGCGAATGCAGTAATCATTAGGGCTGTCAAGACGGAGGGGAAAAAAATGTTTTAAAAACTCTTGTCCAAAAAAAAAGCCTGATTTTCCTTTTTCATTCCAGATTGGAGTTTGTGGTCATTGTGTTTGAAACCACATTTCATTTTATTTTTAAGGTGTTTCTCACATGACTCATTACAATTGTGTTCATTGCCACTATTTTCAGACAACTCTGTGGGAGAGAACGGAGTTATTGCTGCTCCTACAATGAGGGTTCTGTGCAGAAAAGCATTCATGCACGTGTTTCCTTCATTCTCAAAGGATTTTAAGCATGTACTTAAATTTAAGCCTAAGTACTTTTTGGAACAGGGAATGTCTCTTAGAACTGGGACTTGATCCAAAATCTGTACGTCCACGGAGCTCTGTCTCTTAACTCTTTGCTTTAAGCACCACAAAAATCTCCTGCCTCAGCCGTGCAAAACAGTGTCACGCTGTTTGATACATTTCTTGGCACATGCACACTCTAATTCACAATACTACCATTTCTTCCCCTTTTAGTTTGCTTTTCTTTGGGTGCAATGTATCATGTTTTACTGTATGTACTACTACATAGTGCTTGCACAATGTTTTGCATGATCTAATATTCTTTGTTCAAAACTGCAAAAAAATCTAAATAAAGACTATAGTGTGTCGCATCAGTATAGACATCAGCTAACGTTTTCTACGGCATATGGTACTTCAGAAGCCATATGTACCACTGTTTAGTGATTCTGGCAAAGAGGCACAGAATGGTGAAATCCAACTGCCAGGATTTCTGAAAACAAATATGTAAATGCTCCAGTGCTTTTGTTATTCATAACATACCTCTAACACAGCACATACAATATGCTGTTCATTCTGTAACTAGTATAACTACTAAACTATATTTGCTTCAGTTCTCATTTTAAAAGATTTTTTTTCCCCCCTCTATGTATGATTTCTCCATCCTTTCTATTAAAATCAATTTAAATTGCAATTTAGAAAAGGCATTTAATCTATTTTAAAGGATGCACTTTTGCAGGGGACTGCGTATCTACACAAGGGTCTCAGAACAAAGACAGACATTATTTCAGCAGTCTGAGAATGCCCGTTGTAACTAGTGGAATGAAAGCAAGAATGAAAACCGCATTTAACAAGATCAGTAGCGCAGAGTGAAGTCTGTTCAACCAGGAATAACCTCCCAGGGAAAACCGGTTGGTTGGCCCTACTCAAGGGCTAAAGCCAAGCGAGTAGGCTGACAAATCCTTTGGGAATGCTCTCTAGGAAACAATAGTTGTGAAGGAAACAGATTATTTCAGACACGTGGTCAAAGGTAGATGGCAGCTGCCAAACTCTGACCTGGGTTGGCATCAGTCCTGGCAAGCTGGGGCTCCATCACTGGCCAAGGAACAAAGGAGATGCTCCATGGCTGTGGGTTTCTCCCCAGAAGGGCCAGCAGCACCAACACTGCCATCTTTTGCGCAGCAGCCTGAGAAGTCAGAGCACTAGCGATAGGGTAGCACAGAGCTGCACGGTCTCTCTCATTTGGGTGAGTGTAACTTGCTGAGAGTCCGTCCCAACGCTCACATAGAGCATTCCTGCATCAGTAAAGGCGCTTCAGACCCCAGCAGTGACAGCAGGAGCACTCCTTCCAGAGCCAGCACAGGCAGGTAAGCAGGAATTAACACCTGATTCCCATTAACCATCTCTGGCAGCACTACTTTGAGGTGCTCCTCATCTGCAGAGAGCCTGTCATCTTCATCTGAGATGTTGCTATGATGAAGTACTTCAAAATGTTGCTATTTAACATTCAGCTTCACTATTCACAATAAACATTTTAAAATTCCCTGTCACCATGATTGCCTCTGTCTTTCGGTTTATCAGTGTACATGGAGACTGAAATTATGGGAGTGATCAAACACGTTAGCAAGTTGTTTGTGACTCGCTCCTGCCTTGTCTGAAGCAAGGCTGTTGTAAATCACTGTCACAGCCAGCACTCAGTACCCCTGTGGCTCTGGGCAACACCAGCAAACCAGGCAAACCTTGAGTTGCCTGGGGAATTAGAGGAGGGGAAAAAATAGCAACGCCTCTGAGAAGCACTTACCTTTTCAGTCATCGCTTTTGTTACTTACAGTTGTTAAAACCAAACAACAAAACAATGACTCCCCTGCACACCTTTTCAGCAAAATATTGTCACTCTATGAGTTATTGAGAAATTTACACCATCTCTAGACCTGACAACGTTATCCAAGACAACATGGATGCCTTCCTCCCAAGAGATCAAAGACTGCTTTTCCTTTCTTTGCCAGTCTTGAAGTATAGCAACCCATTTCATCAAGTACAACCTCCCTCACTGGGGCCTCATGCCCACCATAGTCTCTCCTGAACTTCCTTCCTAGGCACGTAACAGATCTGCTCTTTACCTAACATCTCCTGTCAAGTCCCCATTATATTATCCTGAACAGCAAACAGTCTGGGTGAGCAAGCAACTCCTATTTGGTAGGTTTTCTCCCCTGCTATGTTAACCAGGATCCCGCTTTCCTCCTCTGAAATTAAAAGTACTACTCTGTTACAAAGCTTAAGCTAGAGCTCTGTGTGCAGCCAGGTCTTTCACCTCAAAACACTCGCTTTTTTCCTATTCTATTGCAGAAGAAAGACTTAAAATGAGCCTTTATGTTCTCTTACTTCCACATAGCCTTAAACCAGAACCTGTTCTTTCTATTCTGTTCTAGCCAGCAGGTGATAACAAGTCACCATAAGAAATTTTAGCTTTGAGCATAAGAAGTGCCTGGATTAGAAAAAGAGACAATTAAAAAGTGAGAAGTGGCAAAAAGCTCCTAAGAAGCCAAAATTAAAAGAACAAGCATACCATCTATCAAAAACCCCACGTTTTTCCCTTACTGCAGTAAAAATCAACAATGCAGCAATCACAGAATATTTTGAAAGATAAGAAGTCTATGAGGAGAGGAGAAAACCAACAGTCCAACACAGTTAAAAAGCTAAAGCTATGGACAACCCTGAGAAAACCATCTGAATAAGCACAAGGGGCTATGCTGCAATCCAGGGGCACGCCAAGCTGCCACACAAAAGGAAGCAACAATCCAAGTGGCTCGCACCGTGCCACCGCCTGATAAGAAGTTGCACTAATCACACAGCCACATGGTAAGACAAACACAAAGGCAAGGGAGCCAAAAAAAAAAAGAGCACGTTGATTGAACTGGTTCATGTACACTGGCATTTATGGCAGAGCAAAGGTCAGTCCTGTATTACCTCTTGTGAATCCCTCCTTGAATGAGCAGGCTGGTGATTTAATGGGCTAAGAATGAAGATTTATCAACATCCCACGGGTTGCTGGCCCTAACTCTTAACCCGCTGGCAGAGGCTTTATTTTTTATTAAGGGGGGCTATAGAGGTAATAGTTGCTTGCTTATGTTAAGAGTCAAAGTGATCTCGTCCCACAGAGCTTGCTGCTGTGACTCAGACAGACTATATTTTTTCTTGAAGCACAAAAGTTATCAGAAAGCTTCCTCACTTGAAACCGTCTGAACAATTGACGGCATGGAAGGGAGGGTGAAGGGAAGCTGGAAGGTGTATTGTGTATTTGCTGGCACATCTGCCTTGTTTGCTTTATCATATCTGTGAGCTCAAGATCAGAGGAAACCCAAAACACTGCTAATGAAGAACATGGTACGTACTCCCTTTCTCTGTAGGCACCTTATTTTTTGAGCCAGGTAAGCACCCCACAGCCGATGGCAAGACAGACACCTCCAGAGGGCGATTCAGAGCTCACATCTGCCCTCTTATCGCCACCACAAAAGCTAGCCTGTTTTTAAGGGAGAGGAGTCCTTATGTGGGATATAGCCCCCTCAACAGACTTGATAGCTCTCCTAATATCACCATGTTGATTGCACAGCAACAGTGGCTTAAAATGGGATGAGCAATCTGAACAGTTCTCTGTTTGCTAAAACACATCCTTGCATCTCCTCTACCAACATTTTTTGTGTCCCTCCATCTGGAGCATTGCCTCTGGCTGTCTGTACATGAACTACTGCGTTATTCCCGCCCCTACCCCCCGTTACTCCTAGGAGGTTCCTATGAACCCTGCTGTATCCAGCACACTTTTGTTTTACAAGATCCAGCTCGATTTTGAAACCCCCTTAGACCCTTGAGCTCTTACCAGCAGCTAAGAAAAAAAAAATGGACTCTGCATCCTGTTTTTACACTTAAGGTTCTCGCACACTTCACACTTGTTCCTACCTTTTCCTTTTCTTGCTGCAGACCAAATTCCCCATTGCGCTGGAAGGGATCACAAGGGAAAGAAATTCACACTGTCCTTTCCTTCCTGCTGTCTCAGGCAAACCACACAGCTGTCCTCTGTTTCCTTCCCCCTTTTACAAAAAAAAGCCATGAGACTGTCTTACCTCGCAGAGGCAATGTCAGAACAACCTTCCCCACCTGCCTGGGGCACTTAACCACCCAAACCCCTTTGGCTGCCTGGGCTGCAGTGAGCACGGCTGGGAGAGCCGTATAAGGACTGGGAGAGGGATTCCCAATATGTGCTCCTGCAGAATGAACGAATAATTTCTCTTTTGCAGCTAGTGCCAGCACTTGCTCTTTGCCAGTTGGCAGAGGGTACTGCTTCCTTTTCTGAGGAACGCTTAACATCCACCTTTCTCCCCACCGAGGGGTGCCACAGAGGCTGGTGCAAGTCCTCCTGAGCAGCCAGGCACCTGCGGCAGCTGCAGGCTTGGGGAAGGAGGAGGAATCCAGCAAGAAGGAGATGGTTCCTGCTTCAGGTGCTCCTTTTAGCTGAAGGAGAGCAGCTGGCACATCTCTCTCCCTTACCTGAGAGCTCCCATGGGAACACAGAAGGGCTCTGTAACAGCAAATTTTGGAACAGGCATGTATGTGAAAAACTTCTGATATAATATTTGAGTCCTCAGATGTTCAACCATTTGCACATACTGCGTGAATGCCTTATTTGCATAGAATTTGTATTTGTTGGTATTCACATTTGTAGGAGAATGCATACATTAGATTAATGTCATCACAGTTTATGGAGATCATCTGTGCCACAGTATCAGCTCAAGGCTCTGACTGCATTCAGCACCCTGCAGCACATTGCAATCACTCCTGCCCTCCCAGAAGGGCAAGGCAGGGCTACCACGAGCTGGGACAGCTGGCATAAGGTTGCAGTCCTGGAAATGGCCACACTGAGCCCTGAGCCTGCTCCTGGTGGACTATCCTGCTTACAAGGCTCTGCTAACTTTTCAAAACAGAGAAGCTTAAGGATCATTAGGAGCAACTGGCCAAAATTGCTTAGCCCACATTTCCAAAGGTGAAGTTAATGGAACTCTTCAGATTTATTCTCTTATATTTGCTTATATGATCTTATATCACAGTCCCTGCTCACATCTTTAGTGCCTACATAGGGATATTGAGCTGTCAAACAGTCCAACTAGGTGGTCCCTTTCTGTCTTGCAACAGCATCCCTCCCTCCATAAAATGGGAATGGTTATTATTCACTCCCTGGTTTACCATGGCACCTGGGTGCTCTTGTCTGCTAGACAGCTGGAAACTGTCACTAGAGATGCTGTTCTCACAGAAGCGTTGCTAGGCTCAGTCAGATATTGTTTGTAAAGCAGATGGAAAACCTCAGAAGAACAGCACTCCAGCAACAGAAAGCTCATTTTCTGCTAGGAAATGTTTGTTATTGGGCAATGTTTTCATCAGGTGACTTCACATACCAGCGAGCCCACATGCCAGGACAGTCTAATAATGATTTTGTTAACCTACTTCCATTATTGAAACCCTACAGCTTTACTTGCCAAGGCTGGCCAACAGCTCCAGGCCATTTTACCATCTCTGCACTCCCCAATTGCATGGCACAGAGGGCACCTGAGAGCAGCGAAGATCAGGGCTTACACCCCCAGTGCCAACCAAAGGACTCCCGGCTCTATCACCCAGAAAGTCTTCCTACAGGCGACTGCTCCGTCCCTGAGCAGCCTCTCATCTTGGCTTTCAAATCCAAGTCACTCTTCTCCTGCAGGATCAGTTGCATTTCCCTTAGAGGCCAGCCACACCCCAAGCAGCAGCAGCTGGCAGAGCTGCCTAGGAAACAGGATGCTGCACTTCCCCGTGTGCAAGGACACAGTGGGACCAGCCTTCGGAGGATGCTCAAACAGCCTGAGCAAAACCAGATGATTTCAGTGGCCATTTCAGAGAAATTTGCACAGGTCAGTTAGCAGGAGAGTTAGATACTTGGTGAAAAGCTGATGGTTTTACTCTGTTTGCTCAAAGACCACTGTGCATGGCATTACAATGGACTGAAGGGCTTCACGCTGGTTTTGACACTTCCACATAGCTGTTCACACTACAGTACTGCTCTTCTCCCTCAAGCTGTGTGTGACGTATCCCACTTCGAGATATCCGCCCTAACACAGTCATTATCTGCTGCTTCAGGGAGAGGTGTAGTAACCAACCAAGAGCCAAATCCTGCACAGGCAAGGATATATTTCTGTGAAATCTGTCTCAATCTTGATGATGCAACCAAAAGGAAGTGGGTAAGACAAAGGAAAAGCGTACATCTCCAAATCTGTCTTGTAATGATTCTATGCTTACTCCGGTAAGTGGCCAAGTAACATCATTTTGGCAGTCATTAATAGTTCTGCTGTTAAGAATGCGTGCCACCAGCCTACGCTGAGGTTAAGTCAAGTCAATCAAGTCGCTCGAATTTCTCCCTCACATAGGCACGGCTCTCCCACCTCGCAGCAAAGGTCCTACCCCTGCTGCATTCAATGCACAAAGTTACTACGTTATGAATAACATGTTTAAGAGAAAGGCATGCCCGACTTAAACATATTTTAGCAGACATGATTTGAAATTATGCCCCTGTTACAAGAGTAATTTCTTGAGAAGGCCTTTCAATATTGGAGTGCTCCAGTTCTATTTTCCAAGTGATTTATGCACTAAGAAACCTGCATAGAAACTTCCAAATCATAATCAAAATTCTTAGATATTTCAGAACATTTTGTCCCAAAACCTTTTTGTAACTAACATCCTTCTGACAAATAGCTCCCTATTTTTCTTTTTGTTGGTTCCTACTTCTCACCAACATCTGTCACTGTGATTATGATCTCTAATGAGCTTCTAAATTATATCACAGCATTCTACATTGATGAGCTACATTCGGTAACAAATTGTTTCATCCTGCAAGATGTGAAACACTTCCTGCAAGACGCTGAACGCTCTCAATTTCCACAGCACAAAAGGTGAGAAACTTCCCCCCACCCCCATCTTATTCAAGGAAACACGTGAACTTTAAGAACGAGACACAAAGATTTGAGCCCGCCTGCTTCGCATGCTGAAAATCTTTACATAAAGATGGGGGGCTTTCTCTTGATGCACAGCAGCAAAGATTTGTCATGCATTTCCATAAGGTGGTAGAGCAGTGGAAAAAAAGCATAAGACAAGGCCCCAGAGAAACTTAGCATTATTTTTATATTGACTTCAGCTTAAAAATGAAGGCTAGTTTGGGTGATTTATCTAAGTACTTGGGATGCTGTACTGACTCGGTTCCCTCGTGCTGCCAGGACCCGGCATTATGCTCCACACCTACACATGTGGACACACACTCTTTTCCCCTAATGACCACAGTGGGACACTTTGGTATTAGCACAACTGGAAAAGTTAATATTAACAAGCAAGGTTTGCTGCCTTGGCTATCAGGGACTAGTTTCACAGCTGTGATTCACAGCCCTGCAAATGTATGCCTACCCCAGCTGGCAATCTCTAGATGACTTGGATCTCTCAGATCCATGTTCTTCATGAGACAGCCTGTAGTACAACAGCAGCCCCGCTCAGCTTCCTCACTAAAACTTGCTCATAACATGCACATCCAGAGTCACATCCTGCATTGCTGTCACTTGCTCTGTCTGGCAAAGGGAGTACTATGTGCTCAGCCACCCCTGTCTCAGGAAAACAAGGATGGAAGAAGGCTGATTCTTTTGACAGGGTGTACAAATAATTTTCCATGAGGTAGACAGCAAGGTGATGACTCCCTGCTGATGACTCAGCTGTGCCTTTCAGTGCTGTTCATCGAGGCTCCTGTGACACAGCTCATGAGAGTAGAGATGGGTAGGGCTTTATTTACAGGACATGTTTTATGGGGGTTATTCCTTACTTCCTGACAATAAGGATGTGCAGAACTGATAAGCAATTTCCACATATCAAACTTGGAGTAGCTGTGCTTTCCTGGTAGCTCCTGTCGATGGCCAGCCTTCCACTTTGTGTCTGCAAAGTGACTTCTAATCTACTGGGATTAAATGTGCTGTGCACAGCGAACATGGCGATAACTATTGCCATCACTGCGCCACTCCTGGTACAGCTGGGCTCCTAGACACTGCAGTGGAGCAGCTTTGCAGACAAGAAAGCTGCAGCAGGACACAAGGTCTGATTTTGTGGCTGTCAGGGCCAATGGCAAGCTGGATGATTTCTCCAAGTCATCCCACTGAACACAGATCTCTTTTTTTGCTGACATATAAACACAAGCTCTGCATCTTAGGCACTATTGTCTGCAGAAGCAATTCAACCCATCCAAAAGCTGACACCTACATTTGTTCAGGTGAACTGCGTCTCCATCTTCTCCATCACCCAGAGAGACTAACTCACTGTGGATGTTCACCATCTAGGACAAGTCAAGTTCAACAAGATGATGCCATAAGCCACACTTCAGTCCCCTCTGCATACACAGAGGTGCACATGATTCATCTCTCCTAGCCGAACTCTGGAGAATGGATCATCTTTTAACATAGCTTCAGCCTCAGCAAGCGGTCAAGTCCTAGGCAGATAACAAGATGTCAAAAACACACGCAGAGACTGCAGTGCATTCCTGGAAGGGAGAAACATTGCTGGCACAAATGTATCTGGGAGTGAGTTCCCATAAAAACTGTATTTCTAACGGCACAACTGGAAAAAGCAAGGGGACGACTCTAAATGCAGAGCAGTAGACTGGTCCCGAATGAACCCTGTTCAACAGAAACATCTGCCTGCTCTTGCCCCAGGTGACAGCATCTCCCATTTCTTTTGCTGTGTGTACACCAAGTACCTTTCCAAGCCCACTATGACTCTGACTCGCTCCCTGAGGTGCAGCTGATTCCAATGGTTCTTGCCAGGTCAGGAGCATGAAAGCCTAAACGTGCAAACAGAAGAGCAAGTAAATGCTACTGAGCAGAGGGAGATGGGACAGCACCGGCAGGGGACTGTTAAGGCGCATATGCACCATAGCTGGTTTGTGCCGCAAGGCATCTTTGCTCATGTCTAGGTGAGGTGTCCATGAGTTGCCCAGGTGAACGCACAGTGACTCATCACCGTCCCCGACTCAGAAAATGAGTTAGCCAGCGAATTAAACCGTATCTTCTTTGCACATCCTCTGCAGGGACTGAAGCACCTCCCACTCTGAACGCGCTTCACAACATCTATCTTTTGCTATGACGGTCTTGTAATGAAGAGAAAAAGCTGCTTCCATGCAGAAACTGAGGAGCACTTCTCAAACTCGCCAGGGAACACGCAGATAGGTACAATAAGCACAAACCTCCACTTGCGCTGGCTGACTGCATGCAAGCCCGCTTTCTCTGCTGTCAGAGGGAGACTTGGGCAGGTGCCCACCCGAGTCTGTCCGAGAAGAGATGCTTGTGCTGAGATGCTGCAGAGCCATCCCAACCGGGGTTCTGCAGAAGACACAAATCCACACAGGAATTGTGTGCAGGACATCACCAAGAAAACACAGATATAACAACGAAGGTGTCCATCCCCTACAAGTGCTACAGAAAAACCTAGAGAGATCAGGGCACTGTTCTCTAAACATCCCAGGCAGCAAAGGATAGCAGAAACCAAGTCCCTATCTCACAGATGGAAAGCTGAAAATCAAGCAATTGGATACCTGCTAGGTATCATGCAGGAAATAGTGGTGGGTTATACACTATCAAGTCTTCCTCAGCAATCAGCTTTTGAGCCTTAACCACAAGGTCAGCCCTACTATTCCAAAAACACTGGAGAGGCAGACTGAGGGGGTCATCTTTGGTACCGTGAGCTATTTTGCTTCTTGTTTACCTTTGCTGAACAAAACTTTTCCGTTATAATGCCTTTTTTTCTGCCAACAGACCACAAGACTTCAATATTAATACTAGAATACTGCCACATAGGGATGACAGTTTAGCAACCTAGCTCTTTTCCTGTGACTATTACTGTATGGCAACTGTAAATGCTCCCCAAAGCCATTGCTAGGTGTGCTGGTTTTGGCTGGGATGGAGTTAATTTTCTCCCCAGTACCTGGTACGGGGCTGTGTTTTGGATTTGTGCTGAAAACAAGTGTTGATAACCCAGGGGTGTTCTCAGAATTGCTGAGCAGGGCTTACACAGAGCCAAGGCCTTGGCTGCTCCTCACCCCACCCCACCAGCGAGTGGGCTGGGGGGGCACAAGGAGCTGGGAGGGGACACGGCTGGGACAGCTGACCCCAACGGACCCAAGGGATGTCCCACACCATATGACGTCATGCTCAGCACATAGAGCTGGGGGAAGAAGAGGGGACGTTCGGAGTTACACCATTTTGTCTTCCCAAGTCACCGTTACGCGTGATGGAGCCCCGCTTTCCTGGAGATGGCTGAACGCCTGCCTGCCCGTGGGAAGCAGTGAATGAATTTCTTATTTTACTTTGCTTGCGTGCGCGGCTTTTGCTTTACCTGTTAAACTGTCTTTATCTCAACCCACGAGTTTCCTCACTTTTACTCTTCTTATTCTCTCCCCCCGCCCTCTGCGGGGGAGTGAGCAAGCGGCTGTGCGGGGCTTAGATGCCCACTGGGGTTAAACCACAACACTAAGTATGCCACCTTCCACATACCTAAAAGTTGATCCATGGGGGTGCATTCAGCACCAGCCTTGGTTAACAGAGTTATGATCTCCAAGGCACCAAAACTATGAAACCCTTACAAAGCTGCTTCACCCGCTCATCTCTGGGTGAAGAGACGCTACCCTTCCTGAACATGGTAGATAATTGTATTTACTGCTCTGCCAACACCACTGCTTGAAACAAAACCTGTAATCCCAGACAACCCTGCTCCGCCTCTACCTATCATAACTGCCCAAGCATAGGAAGAAAAAAAAGATTATCTCCTGAACTATAGAAAACAGGACATCACTACAGCTCACTATATAGCACAAGCTTAACTTCTTTTCAAGTGCTGAGAAACTGAGGAAAGGGTAATCCAGAGTCATGCAAATTTCAATACCAGTCAGTTAAGATACATCACAACTATCTCACTCCTGTCTGAAGGCCAGTGTCCTGCTTTCGGCTGGGATAGAGTTAATTTTCTTCCTAGCAGCTACTACAGTGCTGCGTTTTGGATTTAGTATGAGAATAATGTTGATAATACATGTTATGTTTATTTGTTGCTAAGTAATGGTTACACTAAATCAAGGACTTAGCAGCTTCCCATGCTCTGCCAGGTGCAGAAGAAACTGGGAGGGGAGGGGGCACAGCCAGGACAGCTGACCCAAACTGGCCAAAGGGATCTTCCATACCATATGACATGCTCAGTATATAAACAGGGGGGAGTTGGCCCAGGGGACAGCAATCACTGCTCAGAGACAGGCTGGGCATCTTTTGTGGGGCGGTGAGCGCTTGCAGCTCTTTTATTTCCTGGGTTTTGTTCCTCTCCCCCACCCCCACCCCACTGTTTTCCTTCTTATTACAATTTAATAATAATATTACTACTACTCCTTTATTTTATTTCAATTATTAACCTGTTCTTATCTCAACCCATAAGTTTTCCGGGGCGGGGAGGGTGAGCAAGCACCTATGTGGTGCTCGGTTGCTGGCTGGAGTTAAACCACAACAGCCATTGCAGTCACATCAACGCACAAAAAAATGCTTATCATCCAAGCAGCTGGGGGAACTGCTCACACAGTTATAGGGCAAGTAAGACTGACGTACACCAGAGGTACCAGCGTGGCTTGGCTGGTAAATAGCCTGGCATAGCCGTGACTCAGCTGGCAAACACTCACACAAGCACTCTTCCTGCCCAGCAGTCTCTGAGAGCAGACAGAACAAGACAACTGACTGTGGTACAAATCCCAGTCTACTTGGTAAATGTGGGTTTTCACCAAGCACATTCTCTAGAAGATTTGACTGGAGTTTGCCTTTTGGTTGAAAAGTTTTCAGTAACCTGAAATTACGCAAGGCAGCAGAAGACAATAGCGCAACCAACTTTGAGATCTGCATGCCTAAAGCACATCATATTTTTAATCCAAAGAAGGAAACTCCGTTGGTCGATCAGCTTGGAGAATATATCAGGCAGTCAAAGCTCCTGCTCAAAGCATGGTAAATGCCAAGTCCAGACCAAAGCTCAGGGCTTCGACTAGCCAGATCTTAGAACTCCTCAAGGGTGCAGATTGCACTTCTCCAGATTGCCCTGCCCCAGTGCTCAGCTGGCTTTGTGGTGACAAGGTTTCCCTGTATCCTGCTGCCACCGCCCAGCACCGTGCTGCCCTCCCATGCCAATCTCAGGCACACAGCCAGCCAGTCACCCAGTCCCCTGAGTAACTCTGCACCTTGCAACTACTCCTGCTTGTGGAGGGCAATCCCGCTCCCCTTCCTCCCTGTTCTTCTCCTGGAGAGCCCATATCCATCCACTGCAGCACTCCCTCCACCTCTCAGGTGCCCACATGGCATCCTGGACCACCACGGACATGCAGACGCTCTGCTCCTCCCCCGCTTGCCATGCCACAAGGATCTGCTCATAGGCTTTAAGGCAAACATCCATGTGAGCTGTTTCATTCCTCCTGAGGACTCTCTAGCAGACATCACCCTGCCCTGCATGCTCAGCACCCAGAGCCTCACTCTGCAGTGCTTTCTCCCTCCCTTGCTATCAAGGTAGTGGCCACTAGAACCAGAAAACAGAAAAAGAGCCCTTCGCCAGCTGCCAGATAGCACAAAAACTGCCAACCTGCCCAACATCGGAGCCTCCATCCACCTCTCATGGCAGCACCACTTCCAGCCCTCCCTCTTCCCACATGCCCTGGCTCTTACCTGCAGGCAGGTCTCCACAAAACCTCCACAAAAGGTCTGGCATCTCCTCATCTGCCCCTCCTGGTGCTACAAAGCCCCATCCCCACCTCCTACAGCTCTTCTCTCCACAGGGCTCTCACAGGCCAGACCACAGCCACCCCTGTGCCAGCAGCATGTCTTCATCAGGGCAGCCAGGGCCCCTCCAGCAGCAGGGACTGCCAGGTGCCAGCTGGCTACAAAGCCCTCAAACAGCCCCACTACACAGCCCTGATCTTCTGGAAGCAGTATTTCTACCTCTCCCTGCCCTGCAAACCTCCAAATTCTCTCTGTGCTGAGCGGTGGGAGAGTGACTCCCTCTCACCAGCAGCAGTAACATACCCCCCCACCATGATACCCAGCAAAAGAGAAAAAGCCCTCAGGTTCAGCCTTTATAATCACAGACCCACAATCAGGGAACACCTAACAGCTGCTGTTGGCTGCAGGTGGTCGCAGAAGCAACCTATAGCAGTGATGCCGACCTACAGAAAGCAGAACTCACGTGAAAAGATAAATGACCAAATACTGCAAAGATCTGCTCGGGGGAGGAAGGGAAGAGAAAAAAAAAAAAAAAAAAGCCAAACAACCAAGACACTCCCTCAAAATGTCACGCAAGAAAAAAGCTGCAAAAAAACCCCCCACCCCAAAAGCCTCTCCAAAACTTATAAAAGCCCCTATCTAAATAAATAAGATAAAGAAATACTCCACTAGCAAACTCCCAAACTGGGGAACCCCATGAATTATGGTTAGAGGAAAAAAGGAGAAAGAAAAAAAAAAAATCCAAATAAACTGGCAAAAAACATGGAAAGGAATCAGACTGCCCTCCAAGAAAAACATGGGAACCATGAATAGTTGTTGAAAAAAGCACCAGCAACAATGCCACGAAGAAAACGTCCCCTGGTCAAAAAACACGGTGGAAAATCTTCCCCCACAAACTAACGGCAAAAGTGTTAGTCTCCACCGAGTTCCCGCTTCCCTGCTGAATTGTCACGCCAGCAGATGCCTCCCCTGTCAGTAGGCACTATAACCTACAGGAGGTAAATAAAGCAAGCTGAGGAACAGACCCAAATCCCAGGGGGCTTTTTGTCGGACTGTGAACAAGTTATGTTTGGTCAGAGAATGGGCAAGGTGTTTCGGCATGCGGTATTCCAACACGGAGCTGCAGGTAACCAGCTGCAAGTGCGATGTGCCCCTGCCTATAGGTCTGGCAAAAGCTTACACTCTGCTGAACCATATTTTTAAGGAGATACACAGGACCCCAGCAGCATATACGGCTCGTACGGGAATGAATTTCACACTCTACCATGACTATGATGCCGATGGCGAATGGGAGCTGTGTACGGTCTGCACGCCGTTTGGTGGTGCCCAAACCCCCCCCGGTGCAAACAAGGCTCACAGGTTTCAGGCACTGCCTGCTGCCGTTGCTAAGCACAAAGATCTTTGTGACTGTCACTCGACCATGATTGCATGCCGGAAGAACGTTGCACAGATGACTTCATGAAACAAAATTAAGAGTCGTACATAAGAAAGGACATTGCCACAGCTCTGGCGTAATTAGGACCCATCATCATCAAATACAGGAAATTGGCACATCTGCTTTTCAGGCTGTTGATCCAACAGTGGCTCGTGCACGCTGTCAGGGGGAGTCCTGCTGCAGCCCTGCAAAGCTGTCTTTGCATAAATATTGACATAATTGCCCCCAAACAGCGGTATAAGCAGTTGTTTTATCATTTATCCTCCCAATTGTTCTTTTCTCTTTCTCTCCTAGGCCCAGGAAGACAAAGCTGACTTCGCAGCATAATGTTTTCTTTCTCCTTTCCAGCCCTGGAGAGGTCAGGCTAGGTAGATAAACATTAGTCACTTTTCGACCAGTATAACCCCGAATCGAACAAAAGTTACATTTCACTTCGGATGCACCCTAGGAGGGGTTTGATCCTTTTCCCTTAGAGTCAATGATAAAACTGTTGCAAACTGGGTGGCTGTAGGATCATGGCCTGTTTAATACCACCTCATGCTTTTTTTTTTTCTTCCTATACTACTCAGAAATGAGTTGTCTGTTTTATGGGATGCACTGTTCTTCAGGGAGAGTTCTTGCCTACTTCATTCCTCCGTCTCCTCTAGCTGGGCCGTTGTTTCCTGAGAAGACCAAAAAGGGTCACTACAACTCTAGAGTTGTGCTAAAATCCCAGCCTAAGTCATCCCTCAGTGCTGCTCTGAGTCAGCAGCGGCTCCCAGGGCAGAGCGGGAGTTCGATGTTTTCTATCGTGCTTTTTTTTTTTTTTTTTTGCTCTTCCGGGCCAGGATGGATTTATTTTTATTCTGTAATGGTTTGCACCGGGACAGCCCATCTTTCCTGTTTTGTTTTCATTCCTTCTGCTCATCTGAGCATAGTGGAAACAAACAGCTCTGACAAAGTGGAAACACAGCTCTGTGCCCTGTGCAGGGAATCAGCCAGCAGATAATCACGCCAAAAAATAATGGAGTCTTCTCCACCTTTGCCGAGACCAGGAATGAGCACCAATTATCGTCCCTGGCTCGTCTGAGCAACTAATGGTCCAATGTGCACATATTGGTGACATCACTGTGTATTCTCACATTTACAACTTCTCTTATCCAACATATTGCTAATATTTAGGTTTCCCAGTTTTTGGAGTTGAGAGGGAGTTTCCTGTGGTTTCAAGCGTATTTTCAGTGGGCATTGCAAACTGTTTAATGATGTTGGAAAGGAATGGCTATTCAGGAATTCTGAGCTTGCATAATTCCCAGATTTGTCGAGACAGATACTTTCCATCTGGATGATACATGCAACACCACACTAACACGAGAGTTCCTGTGTTACTTAATGCTATCCTTTCTACTCATTCATTTATACATTAGTTTACAGAATGAGCACAGACCGCGAGGCTACGTCTGTAAAGGTGAAAAAGGGTTTGTATCGCTAATCCTCCAGGAGGCAGCTCCTGAACAACTACTGCATATTCTATAACTCCTGGAGTCTCTCTGGTTTCTCTTTCCTTTTGCAAAGCATGAGACTTCCACGTGTTGTTTATATCCTGTGATGGGAGAAGAAAAATATTTTCCTGTGAACTGCCTTGAGTCAAATTCAATTTTAAGCTGGAACAGCTCAAGGGTTCACATCAGCATTGCCCCTGTGCTTCTGTTCATACAGCTCAGAGTGTCTCAAAGTGCTGGCTGGTGCCTGCCACCACATTACCAGCAGCCGTTGCTTTGGAGCAGGCAGGCGGCATGCTGTACTCACAGGAGGCATCGCTGGAGCTGTGCAAGGGACCAGGATGCCTTCAGCTCTCCCATTTCACTCTGCTCCTGGAGCCTGTGGCAGAATGACAAATCCAAACATTAATCAGTAACTATATTTAATTAATCAGAACTGCAGCTGCACACACACACAAGTTTAATTTTTCCCAGACAAAATTTTGGCAATCGTTGAGCGTCTTGCAGAAAGCAGCCTGTCTCACAGTTGTTGTACAGAGGTATCCTGGACCAGAATTGAACTTAACGAGCGACAAAGACCCACCGACCCTTTGTAGCCTATAGAAAAGGCAGCCCATGCGGTGGCCGACCCACTGTTTGACTTTGGTTAAGCCCAGTGGTCCTTTCTCCTCCCTCCGAGGTCACCTCACCACAACAATGAAGTATTTCCCACCACCAAGCCCCATCTTTCCGCTGCAGCATTAACAAGTATCCAAGGGCAGGGCCAGGCTTACAGCCAGGTTACATTGAAGTCGCAGGTCGACTTTTCGTTCCAGCTACTTACTTCTGAAATATGCTGAGTTTGGTTTGGCACACACGCGATTTGCCTAAGGTCTTCCCAACCAGCCTGGGCCAAAAAGAAGGTGGGAGTGGGTGGATCTTAAGGGACAACGTGTGGGGAAACCATCTGCAAGTGCTGAAGAAAAAGAAAGGAGTTGTATAATCCCATACGTGTTGTAAACTGTTCTGTTTACTATGTTCTCTGCAGTAAATCTTGGCAGTAAACTTAAATTCATCTGTGCATCAACCTTCCCTGTGAAAACTTCTGCTTCTATTGCTGGCTTATTTTTAAGCTGTGTTTAAGAGTTCTGTTTTAAGTGACCACAGATTTCCCCGCTCTAGAACAGCTTACACCTTTCTTCCATTATCTGTATTTGCTGTATGCAGAAGAAAAGGATCCTTGAAGAAGTACGGATACTCTTTTTCTGCCTCGTGAATCTGTCATAGCTTAAATATGACTCCTTAGTATCAGGTGAGAAACCCCAAAACCAAAAAAACCACCACCTGAGCTGCTGTTCTCTGTTCACTCATCCAAGCACGTAAATACAGCAGAGTCTCACATCTTGTGATGGATATTGTAATCTGCCAGGTTGGAGCTGGCCGTGTCCCGGAGCTGAGAAACGCTGTGCAGCTGAGAGACGGGTGGTGATATAAAGATTGAATGTGTTTGCCTGAGGTTTCCTTGACCATAGATTGGTCGTCCAAAGCCAGGATGTGCGTGACCTGAGGGTCCTGCAATGGAAGGAGCCTGGACTCGGCGCTGCAGTCTCTTCTGCGGTGTAGGGAAAAATAGTGCCAGACCCACCGTTCTTTCCCAAGATTGAACAGTAGACAGAAACGAAACAAAACTCTATAATTTCCAAGGGGGAAGAAAAGTCTGAAAGGAGCCAGTTGTCTTTAGGCACTTCAAGAAGTTTTAGATATGCCCGTGTTTTGGGAGACGCTTCTTTTACATGGCCTGTCCAAATGCTGTCAGCCTTATACATACCAAACGCACCCGCGGATGGTTTCTCCCCAGTTCCTCTGTCTTCCCCGCTGTCCTGGCTGCCAGTGAATACTGTGGCGCAAAAAGCCAGTGTAAAGGCGGTCCTTGTGCGAGTGAGCTCCACTCAAGACTGATGGGACAGTAAGTGAGGGGAAGCTGTTGCTACTCCAGATGTAGAACCAATACCCAGAGCCACCAGGAGACTTGCCCGGTGTTGGGGCAGAGATCTGCAGCTGGCCTTGGTCCCTCGATACAGGCAAGAGCATGAGGAGTCCCCTCCTTCTGCTGCAACATGGTCCTTTTTGCTGCCCTGGCAAGCTACTGACACCCCATGCAGCTCCTAGCATGTAAGCAAGTATCTCCACAGGCACTGGAGGGAGCAGCACGAGGGTCCAATTTAGGGAACATCCTGCAGCAGTTCTCCGCTCAGCTCCATGAGTCTGGTTTTTTTTAACCGTTTTATACAAACAGTTGTCAGGGCAGTCACATTTCCCTGTTCTGTGCTTCTTCTGTCGGTGTGCACATAGTGAGAAACACCCGTCCCGCTGGGGCTGGGCACTGCAGTTCAAGTTTTACTCAGCGCTGTGGCGGTGGAGGAGAAAGGGAAAGAGGCGAGCATCATCTAATGAGTTCTGAGAACCAGGAAAGGAGGCCCCTGGGCCCTTGCGCGAATGATGCCAAACATGTGTAAACAGCCACGAGCTACTGCCCGGTACCTCCGTGCCTACCTCCCTCTCATCCAACCACTCCGGCAAAAAAGGCGTGATCTATCTGCTAATTCAGCAGAAACCACAGGTTAAAAGAGGAATTCACACCCTTGGAAACAAGAAAAGAGCAAACCCTGGCTACCACAGATCCCCAACTGGCAGAGGTAGCTTGTTCCAAACACAGTCGGTCACATGCGCTTGAAGTAAAATTTCCAACAGCTGGATAACATGACACGTACTCCCAGGCAAGGCAAGCGCTCCTAGGGCTTGGGGCTGACTCGTGCAGCTCTGAAAGCTGAAGCGCAGCGTGTTTTGGAAACCCTCAGAAAGACTGCTCTGCTGTATCGCATGCTTCTGCAGAGGGAGGGAGAGGTCGGCCCTGCACAGCGTTTCTGAGATGTAACAGGGTATCAGCCTTTGCTTTTGTTGGGTCTTTGGCAAAGCACAGGCTGCTCGGTCCTTAATCTTTCATGTTTTGTGCATCCATGGGGACCGTAAAATACTGCTTACTTCCCCTTTAGCCTTGCTAGCTCGAAGACATTAAGAACTTCATGAGCCAGATCCTTGGCTGACATAAATCACTGTTGGTCCACAGAGTTCTGTGAAATTTCCAACTTGCATCATACTGAGGCTTGGCTTTGCATTCGGATCGGCACGGAGAAGGCATTCTGACATGGATGTGTCGGGTCAGAGCGCTGTCCAAAGACGGCAGGAAATGGGATGAAATGAAAGATCTCCGGCAGGCCGCCTTTGACTATGACTTTCCCAGCTCCTCTTGCAGAGGGAAGAGCCTTAAGATCCTTTTTGGAGCAGTCAATGTGTCTGATTCACCTACGTGGCCTCTGAGAACCGCGTGATCCTTGTTAGGTCATGGTCTTGGTTAAAAAACAATTCTGTCGTGTTTGTGAAGATGAAACTTTCAATCACTGGTACACTAAGATGTGCAGATATGGTGTAGGCTAGGACTGAACTCTCACTGCATGTAACTTTGTGTATTTATTTCACATACTTCATTTCGTAGACCTCTTTTCAGTCCTCCCATTCTAACCTCCTGACAGAGGCACTTCATCTGACTGTTTTATTTGCACAGAGAGCAAAATGAAATGATACAGAAAGGAAAAAAATATATCATAAACGCAGTAGGTATTCGACATCAAATTTGTTCAGGCCTTAATCTATGACACATGACTGCACACAGGGAATGCTGACAGCAATCTGCAACCCTCAAGTCGTTCTTTCTATAAGAAATACTACTTGTTTAAAGACTAAGGGTGTTCAAAAGTCTGCAGCAGGGAAAACAGAAATAATTTGTTTGATCTCACAGCGGTGGGACTGCGTTGTGACCCAATTTAACAAGAAAATACTTGATAGTTCTGTGTGGAGTCCTGTCATTCCAACGAGCAATTCAGCATGGGAAACCTGTCTGTTAGATGTGACAAGGAGAAGATGGATGTTAAAGATATCAACTTTGCCAGCTTACCACTGGCGTGACTGACACAGGATTCTTCTTGTATTTTATCATGCACAAACAAGAAAGATGTTGCCTGAGAGATGGAGGCTCAATGAGGACAACCAATATCAGCGCCCCCCTCCCCCTCCTCCCCCCAGCCCCATGTGTTTTTCTCACCTATCGATGATGCTTAAGCTGTCTGGACTCTCCTGAGCAGTATGCCAGCCTTTATATCCGCACTAAAACAGAGATCCCGCTATGGAAGCTTGCAGTAAGCCGTGCCTTTCCAACAGCCACATCACTTCAGGTCTTGCCAGAGAGAAATACAAATGATGTGTTTCTCCTTTAAACTTTTCTTCAGTAACTCCTCTCAAATCAAAGATGCACTTGGTGTCACCGCCTGGTACAAAGGACTACCTGCTGTAGGACATGGTGCTGCGGTTTGGTGGCCAGAGCGCTAGTTGTGCTGCTGGGAAACGCACATACGCATTACACAAATCCTGACAGGATCACTGCCCTCCTTCTCACCTGTATTGCCTGTGCATCAGGCCTGCTACCGCCCTTGGGGGCTGTGCCCTGCAATGCCTACGCCGAGAGCATTTCTCGCAGGGAGGTTTCTGAAGCACCCATACCTCTGTATAACGCCAGCGGGATGCCTAGCAGCATGAGGAACCCTCATCAAATTAAAAACAGGCTGTGGAGCAGTGACTGTTGAAAGGGAAACATAAATAAGATGGTTAACCTAAGAAATGAGATAGTTACTATGAGGGAAAAAAAAAAAAAAAGAGCATCTTGGGAACAAATGGTAGGGTTCCAGGTAATATCCTCTATACAGCCCCATAAAACATTAATTTAATAAAAGCCACAAGGCCATGACTGCTTACTGCCAGTCACAAACTCATACTGACTCATGAATAATTTATTTGGCAGGTGATGGGGGAAATCAGTAATTTCTGGGGGATTTTTGTCTTGGCAAATTGCTCACCCTCTGACCACTTCCATTGCAAGCCAGAACCGTCAGATTCTGAAGGAAACATGTTTTTTTGTCATAAGGCATGGGGCACTTCTGAACTGTGTTTTATCTTTCCACAGTTGGACAGCCTTTTTAACTCATTGCTCCTGTGATTGATGTGACGATGGGAGACAGGCTTTTGAGAGCTCTAGCACATTACTTGGCTAGTAAAACATAGCTTAACAGTTACGAGAGAGAAACCTGAGCCTGGTCTTAATTTGAAGTCTCCTGAGATCTCTGGTGCTCGAGAGCCCTGCGTCTTGAGCTTCAGCAGATCGTAGTGGTGAATGCAGTCCACTGTAAATTAAAGTGGCTCGGAGTAGATGCTATTAAAACAAAGCACTGGGCACACAAATGGAGAAAAAAATAATAACCAATTTTATTACAAGTCCTCTTAATTGCTTGTCACGTAACGCTCGTGGAGAAAACTCCAGAAAGGAAACAAAGAAATAGAGGCTAGACATTTATTTTTAACTTACGAGATAATTTTGGTTTATGCAGCTTGTCACATGACTAGCACTTTTCTTCACAGAAAATTCACGCATCTTTTTAGCCTTCAGATAATATTTTAAGATTATTAAGCATGTTTAAACTTCCTGGGAAACTCTGAAGCCACAGATGGTGTTGTGATTTAACCCCAGCAGGGTTTAAGCCCCACACAGCCGCTCGCTCACTCCCCCGCAGTGGGGTGGGGGAGACAATCAGAAGGGTAAAAGTGAGGAAACTCGTGGGTTGAGATAAAGACAGTTTAACAGGTAAAGCAAAAGCCCCGCGCGCAAGCAAAGCAAAACAAGGAATTCATTCACTGCTTCCCACGGGCAGGCAGGTGTTCAGCCATCTCTGGGAAAGTGGGGCTCCATCACACGTAACGGTGACTTGGGAAAACAAAACAGCATAATTCCGAACATTCCCCCCCTTCTTTCTTCTTCCCCCAGCTCTATGTGCTGAGCGTGACGTCATACGGTGTGGGACATCCCTTGGGTCCGTTGGGGTCAGCTGTCCCAGCCGTGCCCCCTCCCAGCTCCTTGTGCCCCCCCAGCCCGCTCGCTGGTGGGGTGGGGTGAGGAGCAGCCAAGGCCTTGGCTCTGTGTAAGCCCTGCTCAGCAATTCTGAGAACACCCCTGGGTTATCAACACTGTTTTCAGCACAAATCCAAAACACAGCCCCGTACCAGGTACTGGGCAGAAAATTAACTCCATCCCGGCCAAAACCAGCACAGACGGAAAAATCTAAAATATTCTCGCAACATAAAGTGACACTTTCTACAGTGCCTCATGTTCATGATTCAAACCACATGTCTGCTCTATATATAGCTTTGCAAAGCCTATTGTAAATCAGTACATTTTGGTGGTTACCCCGTGCACAGTCCCAAAGCAACACTTTGGATCTATTGTTGTTGGTTTCCAAGGCAGGGAAAATGGTGAACATGTGTGACTGTAACATGCATTGCAACAGCTTTTAGCTGGCTGCTGAGATAGAAAAATGTTCAACGTTCGGCAGTCCTGGCAAAGAACCTTAAGACTTATTAAAAAAAAAAAATAAAAAATCCCAGGAGGTTCCCGGTTAAACCTCCTCAGAGGGGTATTTGACAGGCGTTGCCTCCATGGACAGGCCGCGCATCAAGTCCCCGCGAGGAAGCGGTTGAGCGGACCGCAGAAGGGAAGCTGCCTGCCCTCCCCAAGGACGAAGAGCTTAGCGAGCCACGGGTTTTGTCCTAACGACGCGTTTCGGCCGTTCCTGCGGAGTAACACATCCCCACCTCGCCGCGATCAGTTTTCTCGGCTCTTGGGGGCTCTTAAACTTCGCTCGAGCCACGCCGGACCCGGGCAGGGCAGGGGACGTTTCTGCTCCCCGCGCTGACCCCTCCACGGGTGGACTTCGCCCCGCCGCGCCAGTCCCCGCCCCGCGGGGCGGCACGGCGACCCTTCGCGCCGGGAGACCCTCGCCGCTGCCCGCCCGGCCCCCGAGCGCAGCCCCGCAGCGGGGCCGGCCCCGCGGCAGCGGGGGCCGCCGCCGCCCCTCCGCGGAGGGCGGTGCGGGGCGAGCTCCGGCCGGGCCCGGCCGCCGGGTCAGCCGCGGGCCGCCGGCGAGGCCGCCGCCTGCGGGGAGGCGCCTGCGGCGGGCAGCGGGGCGGGGGGGGCCGCCGCGGGGTCGCCGCCGCCCGGGCTGGGGGTGGCCGCCCGGGGCGGGCGGGCGCGGAGGCGGGCCGCGCCACACAGGCGCAGAGGGGCGCGCCGAGCCCGCCCGGCCCCGGCCCCCGCCTCAGGCACCGCCGCTGACGGGCGGGGAGGGCCGGGCCGGGCCGGGCCGTCACGGGCGGGCCGCGGCGGCGGGCGAGGGGCGGCCGCTCAGCACCGCCCGCGCCCGCTGAGCGACAGGACGGCAGCGCCGGGCCCCCGCGTCCCCTCGCCGCCGCCGCCGCCGCCGCCGCCGCCGCGAGGCCCGATGGCGGGGCCCGCGCCCCGGGGGCGCCTCGCGCCGCGCGGCCCGGCGCCGCTGCTGCTGCTGCTGCCGCTGCTGCTGCCGCCGCTGCTGCCGCCGCTGCCCGCCGCCGCCTCCGCCCCGGAGGGGCCGTCGTGCCACGGCGCCTTCGACATGTACTTCGTGCTGGACAAGTAAGGGGAGCGCGGGGGCACGGGCACGGGCACGGGCACGGGACGCCGCCGCCGGGCTCCGGGCGCGGCTTTTGTTGCGGCCGCGCGCGCCCGCCCGCCGGAGCCGTCGCGGGGCCGAGGGGGCCGCGCGCGCCGCGCCGGCCGTTAGGGGCTAACGGCCGCCCGGGACTAACGGCCGCCGCCGCGCGTGGCGAGCCGGGCCGGGAGCGGGGTGGGGGAGGGCCCCGCGAGCGGGCTCCGTGTAACGCCCCTGCGGCAGCGGGGAGCCCGCACGAAGTTTGCGGTTGTGCCCGCGGCCTCGGCGCCGGGCGGCGGGGAGGGCCGGGGGGGTTTGCTCCCCGTCCCCCCCGTGGAAGCTGAAGTTCGCGTGAAGGAGGATCTCCGCCGAGGCGCGTTTTCCGGCCGAAAGCGCACGGGTGGACATTTTTGAGGCAGCCCGAGCGACCGGCGGCATCTGCCGCCCTTCCCCCTCAACAGCTGTCGATTGTCGTGTTTTTGAGGTGAAGTTTGCACAGAAGGGACCGCCATCAGCAGGGCCCGCGTTTGCGGGGGGGGCGAGGACGGCGCTCTGGTCGCGAGCCGAGGCTGCTGGGCCCCGCGGCGAGATCGTTAACGTCTTTTTCGCCGCGGGGTGCTGCTTAACGTTCGCATTTTGCCGTGCCTTAGGTGGACAAATCGTGACAAAAATCACATGCGAGTCCCACCGCGAGCCGGGCTCGGTGGTAACTTGAATGATTAGGAAAACAAATAGTCTTGTGTTGCCCAATCTCCCACTGAAATTGTCACCCTTCGTCGCCTGGTCTCCTTAAATAAGGCTTACTAATGTGCTTTTGTTTTCTTTTCAGATCCGGGAGCGTAGCGCAGAACTGGCACGAAATATTTGATTTTGTAAATCAGCTGACAGAAAGATTTGTGAGGTGTGTTTTGCTGCTTGCGACATCTGTAATACTGGGATATGTTGGAAAAAACCCCGTGCTTTTGTAAGCTCAGTAGATATGTTTCACAAACAAGAGTTTCACTTCTAGTGCCCAAGCTGCTGGAAAATACTGGAAACTTTTACTTCATTTTCTCAGGTTTGGAGCTCAGTAAAAAGGTGGTGATATGCATCTTTAAACACTTAATCGCTAAAATTCCTCTCAGATGTTATTTGATGATTTTTTTAAACTTTTTTTTTTCCATAAGCCACACGCATCGTTTCTGATGGAGTCCTTTTGTATATTGCTTTTAGGATCTATATAAAGGGGGCCGTCTGAATACACGTCTCTGTATATGTAAATATACGGTGCAGGTCGAAAGGAAGGGAGCATCTGTCAAGCTCAAATGTCCAGGAAGTTTATGCTGTGCTAACACTATATTGTTGTACATGTATGTAATCAACTTTGTAACTGGCTAGCAGTATTGTCTGGCGAGTACTGCTGCCACAGAAACGACTGTTGTAAATACTGGCTAACTGTACTCTGTACGAACAGCTGAGGATTACTGTGATGCAGCATTTTGCTTTAAAAACAAAACCACAACAGAATAAAACAAAGGAAGCCCCCCAAAGACACAGACATAGATGTTGTGGTAGTTTTTGCTAAGGAGAATGAAGTGCAGTGGGCAATTATAATCTTGGCTTGCTAATAAAGGGATACAATTAGGCTTGCATAATTAGATATTGCTTACATTCATCTTGTAAAAAGCAAATCTTCTGGAAGCCAAGTGGGTGACATAAGCTTCTGAAAGTTATTTTGTAAGCTCTAGAATAAAAGAAAAAAAAAAAAAGCCTGAGGATACCAAAGCACCGCTTCTTTTCAGTGAGTGGTAAAAAAATACATTTGCCCCCACTGAAAGGGTGGTGCTTGTTCAGTGTAAATCCTTCAGTTCATTGTCTTTTGCAGCCAAATGACACTCCTTTTGCAACAGTTGTGTAGTGGGTGTGCCTGCATGATCTGAAATAAAGCTATTGAGTTGGCAAGTTACTCTGCTGACCTTTCACGCCAGAGGAGGGTCAACTGTGGCGCAGAGCCAGACAGTCCAACCTACGAGCATCTCGCTCGGTGTCCCGGTGCTGAGGACTGACTCAGCCTCATGTGGCACAAACCCTTCACAGCACGATGGTTGTTGGGCTCTTGTGGACCCCTGAACAGTACATTCCCCTGCTGTGTTTCCCTGAGGGGGCTGGAGTGCCTCTGAAGGCTGATGAGGCTTTGTCCTGCCTTCAGGCCTCAGTACACTTTCAGAATACAGCATGGAGTCATTCGACCTTGCCCTCTCTTAAACTGAAGAGAGTAGTTGTGGGAAGAAGGCAAAGCAGCAATTGGTAGCAGTTTCCTTCAGTCCTCACCTGGAGAATTACCTCATGGTGGTGCATCTGCTCTCCAGTTTGACTCACCTGTAACATGTATCTTTGCAGTAATAGCGCTGCATGCTGATTATCATGGTTCTGAAAGGGCTCCTGGCGGGGCTATCAGGTCTAATGGGTGCGTTCATACCATCCTCCTCCGTCGTCACAGTGTCTGAGCGCTCGGAGAGTGGAACAGAAACGGGACATCTTGCAAAGAGGACGGTTTTGTGGTTGTCCTAAAGACAAGTCAGCTAAATTGTTAACTTCGACGTTATTACGCACAGAGAGTCGCATCTCAAATGGGGAAGTCTCACATTGCTTGGAGTAGGTGGTGATGTAATTACCGGAGGCTGGGATTGCAACTACTTGTTTTTTGTTTGGCAACTGCTTGCAGCAACTAAGACGACTGATAATCCTGTGTCTTAGATTATAATTTAATTTAGAGCATCTCAGATTTTTGTATTCAGAGCCTTAATGGATAGACTGCAAGACTGGATCTTAAATCGAAGATATTTGCAGTTCTGTGCAAAGGCTTGCCCGGTACTTACATTTCCATGATGCCAATAATTTTAAGTTGCATCGTTGACAGAAGTGAACTGAAAATGTATGGTCATTCATCTTTACAAGTATCATGTCTTTACCGACATTAACCTCATCAATTAATGCTGATACACAGTGAATTATAAAATTACTGAATATATTGAAATTGTAATGAATAAAAATTAAAAGCGGGTAGGAGAGATGTTGTTACAGCTTACCTCAAGAAACGTACTGTCTTGGGCTTCCAGAGCATCAGTTCTTGTGCGTTTTCCACTGATAGTTGGATGTACTTCCTCGTAATCTTGTTAGAAGAGACAGGTGGGCCTCTTCAGAAAAAGACTGAATTCCTTAATAAAATCAATTCGTACAGTATTGCTTTTTATAATGACATTTGCCCGAATACTTTTGTGGAAGTTGATCTTAAGCATCACAACTCTGTGTCACCAAGAGAAAAACATACTCCTTCTGCGTTTGTTGTGCTACTTTTTTAGAGATGAATCAGTCAGAAGGCACTGATTCTTTGATGATTTTATGACCAAAAAGTACAGTTTGAAATTTGCATTGTGTCAGATCAACCTTTAAAAAGGGGAAACTGAGTTTTGAGTGTGTCCCTGTTTAATACCCTGGAGCAAGAGGGTACCCTAAGTCCATGTCCCTGACTTATTTTTATACCAGTGAGCATGAAAATATAAAAGGATGTGTTACCTTTCCTTTATGTTGGTAGATCACAACCTATGAAATTTGCTTTCAGTTGTGTCGCATGAGATCTTAACTGTTAAGCTTAGTATGTCTTGATCTGGAGTCTAGTCAGGCAAGAAAGAATGGTAATTCTGCTCCTTCATTCTCCAAGTGTCTGGGTAAAGAGGAGATGGACAGGAATCCTTTAATTCCTCTCTCATTCTGGGTTTGTAGTTCAAAAGTGTTCTTTGGAAGTTGGAGGATAAAGATGACGCTAATGAAGCATGAATAAGTGGATGAAATGCTGTGCATCTGTACATTTCTCTTCATTTGTCTAAAATGTATTTTTTTTTCCTATTTCCCTTTTTTTAAAAGCCCGAAGATGAGATTATCGTTTATCGTGTTTTCCACCCAGGCGCACTTAATTCTGCCATTAACTGGAGACAGGTTAGTGCACTGCTTTTTTTAATTCTCCCTCTCCCTCCTCACCCCCGCGGGCTCATATTAAATCAGAGGAACAGTAACAGATACTGAACAATAACTGATACCTTTAAGTGGTGGCCAGTCATGAAGCCTCTGTGCAGAGGTGGATTTAATTTTGGGAATGTATCAATGGATAGCCTAGTAAAAAAGGAAGGAGAAGAACGATGGGAAATAAATTCTTGATATGAATTCCTCCAATGCTTTGCAGAATGACTGCAAGTGATGTTTTAATCTCTGCATGACTTCGCACAGCAGGAAAAATGATTCTTGCTTTTACTTTTGTAAAGCAACATACATAGCTAAGTCTTCAGTACTTTTTCACGCCTAGGTAAAGCATAGAATGGTAAATTAATGTTTCCCATAATCTCATATAAAGTAGGTATTTCGTGTTGCATTTTCAAATCATGACTTCAAAATCAGTTTTGGACAGGAGAGTTGGTGCCACTTGAAAGGTGTGACATCTTTCTGGCACTGTGATGACGTATGCGTGTGCCTGAACTCTTCCTTTCAGTTGATGTTTTCAAAGGCAATGGAATTCAAGGCTGCTCACTCTGATTTCTAAAGCAAGTAAGGATTAGCACTTAGGATAGGTCAGGGATAGGTGGGGGGTAACAGAAGGAGAAAACCAGGTAGAGAAGAGATTGTTGCAAAATTAACTATTAAAATCACAGGAATTGGAAAACGATATCGTGGAATCAGTGCTTTCAGCAGAGGAAAGTTACGCTGTTGTCAGAGTCCTTCAGTATCCTTTCAGCCTTGTCAAAACCAACACAACTTCCTCTCTCTCCCCCTTCTGTCCAGAAGCTAACCACACTGCACAACTCTTCGGATTTGGAACGTGTGGATAAACCATTTAGGAATCATTGTAACGAACTGTGGCAGGGTGGAAGTGAGGTAGTCCATCCTTTCTGCTCCCTTTAGTAGAGCCATTACAAAATGTGGTCTGACATAGTCAGTTTACTGGATGTTTTTGGTGTGGTTTTTTTTTTTTTTTTTTTTTTAAAATAACACATAATAGCAAGTACAACACTTGCTGAAGAGACCTGTCATTTGCAACAGACAAATGCGTCATGCTCCAGAAATGTATGCTAGGATGTCTAAAGACCCAATTCTAAGTGCCTCCTGCTTTCACATTTAAAAAAGTGGTCTGACTTGAGAACGGCCAAGTTTTCACTTCCCCCCACCCGGACTTGGATGCCGTATCAGTTCTCTGTGAGGAGAGACAAGGATATAAGCCATTTTTCCAGATGGCTTGAGAGAGGTCAGGAGAGGACGCTTAAGCCTGTTCTGAGGACTGCTGAAGTCAATGAGATCCTTTCTCTCAATTTCAATAGGCCCTTAATCCCTGTCAGTAGCCTATTCCTTATCAAGCACGGAGAGTCAGCCCTGATAGCATACAGACCGCTTGGAATGCTTGGGCCGAACTCTGGAACCCCGCCACAGAAACACAAGCGCCTTTTTCATTGCGTGTCTGTGGCACACTTTAAGCCATGGAAAGAACCGTGTTTTTCTTGGAAGCCTCTTTTAAAGCATAGGAAGAACCTTCCCGAGTTCTAGTGAGTTCCTTTGTGGGACTTTTCTTCAATGCAAGGTTTGCTGATGCTTTTTTGAGTGTTGTAGGGAAAGGAAATTACTACCCTTATTGTTTAGGAGGAATTATAAGGAGAATGAAGAAGGAGCCATTAGTAACTGTGACCATATGTACATAGGTAAGAATAGATAGATACAGTTGGAACAGCTGTCCTTTTAAATATTAAAGAAGTCAACAGAGGAAAATGACTTAGAATGTCTAACTCCCATTGTTCCAAAGAGAAGATGAGGATGCTAAGTACAGTGCAGTTTTGGGGGTGGGTGTGTATGTGTGTGTCATTATGGCATACTAAGGTGTTGGGTTTTTTATGTGCATTTTGGACTTGCAGGGATGTTTTTCCCCTTGCATACTTGCTAATTCGCAAACGTCAGGAAACCACAATTCATTCCCAGCAGTTAGTTCAAAGTAGGGAAGTCTTTCTTGTTTTGAAAGCCTTAGGCTTCTAACTGTTTGCACAAAGTTCGTGCTGGTTTTTACTGCATAATAAAGCTGTGGATATAAAGAAACCCACACAATAGCACCAAAGCCCCCAGATTACCAAATATTTTGTGACTATGAACAGTGCTATGTGAGTAACTCTGGAAACAGAAGTCATTGTTAACCACAGTACACACAATGCTGTAATAAATACATAGAGTAAAAATAAAACCCAGATGGAAAAGACTTCTCACAATGGTTATATCCCATTTTAGAGATACACGTTTCCCCTGCGAAGTTTAGCTGGAAACTGTACGCTAAGTGGTAAACAGAGATTTGTGCATTCACATTTGGGGCTCAGTTTTGCTACCAGTTTTGAAAAGCAAGTTGTTTGGAAAAGTGGATACTCTTATGAGTGTCATCCAGATGGCACAATGTCGTCTGTGTTCTCTTTTGGCCAACTGTATGCCGGCCAGCAGCATTTCAGGTTTCTGTAAACCTGCTTCTGCAGCATTTGACTGATGTCCGTGGCCAGGACTAGCCCTGCTGACTCTGCTTAGGTGAAACTCCTGTTGGAGCTAAAGAAAGATTATATTAACGAAGGTGGAAGAAGAGGACACTTAAGTCCCCGGTACACGACCAACCGTACCTTACTGTGCTTGTCCACACTCTGGTGGAGCACCGACTATTCCTTTGTTGCGCAGAGACATGTAATCTAGCAAGACATTTATGCATTTTGAGCCTTGGTCGTGTGAGCTTACCCTAAGCTTTGGTTCAAGAAGCTTGCCAAAACAGAGCGATCTGCACAGAGCATGTTCTGCTGAGTGTATTAAGTACAGCAAAGTCAGCCACTTATGTGTTTTCCATCTGGAGCCCATGCAGGATGCATGAAATTTGAAGCAGAATAATTATAATAATTGTACCCAGCCCTCTGTAGTATTTGAGAGGTGTAGAAAGCAGGAACCTCCTCCAAATTATGCATCTGAGGAGGCTGATGTGTGGGGTTTACTTTCACCAGTAGGACAGCTCTTTTCATCAGGGACGTAACCATCCCTCTTTTCGATAATGAACACTTTTTTTTTCCCCGCTTTGTTTCACTAACAAGTTTGTGTGTTTTCCAGTTGTTATACTTCCTTCCTAGCCACAAAACTGAAGTACCTGTTTTGTTTGCCTTTTTTCATTAGAGATGAAGTATGTTGCCTCGCAGGCACATAGCCTCATTCCTGACGATAAATATATGCTCATTGGGAATCACGATTTCCCTCCCAGGGCCCATACTCTCAACACAGTGAAAAATGATCTAAGATTCCAGCACTTCAATAGGTAGAATGCAACATGGAAAAGAAATATAAGATACCGTCCACCATCCAGAAGAGCTAAGAACACCACTACTTAAAACTGCATAGATACTAATGGGGGCTCAACAGTTCATACAAGACTAGCCCCTTGCCCAACTGAATCAGCACGACCCGAGGCATATGTGACAATTTCAGCTGGTTCTAACCTCCGCAGCACTCATGTACAAGCAGGGATTTGAATGATTTTAAGATTCAGTCCTCAAGCATGCTTTGCTTTCTAGCAAGTATAAGCCTTTCTTTGTACATGTTGAAGATGCATTTATTTCCTTTAAGGCAAATGATTGTCCCTTTCTGTTAACTGTTCTTAATCTCAAAGACAGTATCGTGTTTCTCAGAAACTAAGGTGGCTTGTGCTTCGTAACGGGTCTGTAGCTTTATCGTTGGACCTCTTAAATGGGGTTGTGATTTACATCCTGCTGCAGTAGAAGGAAGCATTACCTGTCTTCCACTGCCAGCGAGTGCTGGCTGTGGCCCTGCCTGCGCAAGGAAGCAAGGCAATGCCTTAACAACATCAGTAGTCCGACCACTTGGCTGCTGAAAGCACTGTTTAGCATTGTGTCAATTAAACTTCCTTAAAGCAGGAGATAATACTAAACAGTGATGAAAACAGTACCTGCTGAGTTGTCTAAATAAAAGCTTGCAGCTTGGTGCAACAGAGCTTATGCAGGGAAACCTCTCCTGTAAACTGGTGCGAGTTGCCTTGGTGTAATTCGAACTCTGAAAGGCAAACAGTTACTTTTAGACCTGAAAGTAAATCTGAATTGCAGACCATGCTCAGGTAAGGAGAGGTTGCTACATTTTAATTATGTTAAATTGATATCTTCAGTCATTTGCAAAGCTGGGCTGCTTTGTAATCTGTCTTTACTAAATGGTCTGTTTTCAATTCTAAATTTAGTTCTGCAGTGCCCTGCCTTGGGGAGGCACTGAAGGTACAAGATAAGCTCAGCGTAGACTTTGGCCTGTGCAGGGAACGATATTTGTAGATAGGCCCGTATGCCTCACAGCAGAGTTGGCACGGCCTCCCTCACAGCAAAGAAGCCCTCTGCAGCTGAGGTGTCTAATGCTGCTGCAAGGTCCTGCTCTCCAAGGTAGAGCATGGCAGAGCTCCACAGAGAGCTAAGAGCAGTGGGCGCTGCTGAAGCTGCCACCAGAACCTCTCCTGACCTCAGCCAGGCTGGGATTACACCTGTAGCTCCTGTTCATGGACTAGCTAAAAAGAACCCAGGGAGCAAAATGATGGAGAGCTTGTAGCTGTGATTGTGTTTGTCTGGCTGCTGCTGGAAGAATTACCTGAAGTAGTTACATAGCTTAAAAGAGAGAACAGACAGGGTAGATATTAAGAATTAGATGTGCCTTTTATAAAAAACAGAGATGTGATGCAGTGCATATGCTGAATGCGGAAGAGATATTAAATTTGTAGTCATTCAGCCCAAACACAGACAGGCTGCAAGTTGCTGATTTTGTTTTGCTTTTTCTACCTTCCTCCCTTGTCTCACTTAACCCACGAAACCAATGGCCCTTTAGCCTTTATCGCTGTTACTGAACTGTACTGCGGTAGTGTCCAGACACACAGACTGAGGTCATGGCTTTGTTATTTCAGCACAGATGAGTTTTTCAAACCAGACCTTCTCTGTGGATTTCTGTGGCTACAAAAAATGATTACAGAAACTAGAGGAAGGAGAGTTTTGAGAGCACTGAAGAACAGGAACGAGGGCTTCTGAGTTGCTATGGCTGGTTGACTAAAGTGAGTCCCGTTATCGAATGATTCAGGCAGACATGAGCTCCATCCTCCAGACCAGCTGGGTGCAAATTTTAGCGTGATTGAACCAACCTCTCCTGCTGTCTGCTGGAGCTCATATGCTGGGTTCCCAAGTCCTGCACCCACACTGGCCTTGTGACATCCAGAGCAGGACTCGGTTGTATCTGACCAACTCGGAGCGTGAGTTGAGCTTGTTCACATCTGTCTGGGCCTATATAGTACAGATGTGCCCCAAGGGAAAAAGATGGTGACTGATTAAATGCAGCTAAAAAAGCTCATTCTGCCCAAGATTTTCCTGGAACCCCTTGTAGGCAGAGGCCCGGAAACACCAGAGAGTTCTGTGTGACCGGGTCACAAGACATTTTAGATAAACAAAACTGAACTGGTTGTACAAAAGCTATTTTTGCAAAATGAAATCTGTTTCAGAAAACTGGGACTTCAGTTGCTGCTTGTTTCTTGGCAGCAGAACACTAGCGCCTGTGATGTGCTGCCACTCATTTCTGGCAAGCACTAAGTATGTGGTTTATAATCTGCGTTCATACATAATCAGTTTCAAGTTGTTTCTATAGATGCTGAATGTAAAATATTTGGATCGAACAGATTGTATTATCTTACATAACTTGTTCTCTTCCATATATTCAATGCCACATTTCCCTCTTTTTTTTTTTTCTCTGCCCCTCCCCAATTGTATCGGTTGATCCTGTGATGGGGAGCTTATATTACAGCTATGGATTGTACTTTGGAACACAGCTTCTAAACATAGAGGAAGCCCATCAGTGGAACAAATGACTAGTGGGTGGCATTCAGGCAGAGCGGCATATGCATTCTTTCTCATTTTGTTTGCCCTAAGGAAAGCTTTCACGCATCCTGCAACGTATTTTCCCTCCATCCCCTCACCCCTGCTGGTTTCCTCTTTGTCACCTATATTTGTTATAGTGTTCTATATATTCTGGCCCAAATTTTGTCCCTACTTAGTGTTCATTTGTCCTTTCCTAGCACAACTTTCCATGGGCTTCACTGGAACTTTGCTTGCATAAGGATTAAGAACTTCCAGATTTGATTCTTTCAGTAAAGTCTCTCCGCTTTTTTTTTTCCCGTTTACGCTGATTTCACTGGAAAGAATTCCTTTCATGCTACCTACCAGCTTCTCCAGTCTTATCATCATAGTTAAGTGAGCATCTCGCAGTCAAAGATGGATTTATTTAAAGGCCCTTTAAAGGTCCATGAGAGATCATGGCACAACCTTGTCCTGCTGTTAAATATAGGTGAACCGTGACCTGTGTAAGTGTGATGTCTTGTCAAAGGTCACACAGAAAGGTAGTGACAGCCAAAAATGTAAAAAACTATGCTTAATCCTAGTCCCTTTCCTAGGATACAAGAGGTGTCTTGCAAATGCTGCATTTGCCTATTGATACTTATTTTTTAAAGGAGAAGATTTTAATTACTGCAGTTCTGTGCTACCCCATTAAATACCTGCATATTGACCTGGAATATTTCTCTAGAAATAGAACTGCTGTTTTTGGGGATTTCTTTTTTAATTGCAGTGTGATTGGAAGTGAAGTTGGTTTAATTGAGCAACGTAGACTTAGTGTAACAGAAATTACCCTGGGCTATTTAATGCTGAGGCTTTGCTACTTCTTTGCAATATTTGCTCCATCTAAAACTTTCTACTTGATTCTAGCTCTTTGACTAACTGAGGCATATTGTGTTATTTAAGTCTAAAATATCTGTTACCACAGCGCTGCTTCCGTTGTGAATACAAAATCTGCCTCCACACGGTTATCTCAGCTAAATGCCATATTTTACAGATTTTAATTTCAGATCTCCTTTATGATAAATACTAATTTTTCCATCAATAAACTAACCCCTTTCCCCACTTCAAATCACGCTAACAGTCTTTTACCTTTTTGTTTTCAGAGAGAAAATCAAGAAAGGTCTTAAGGATTTGGAGGAGGTAAAACCAGCAGGTGACACATATATACATGAAGGATTAAAACAGGTAGGTTTTACTCCTCTTTTTGTGATCCACATATCCGCTGTTAATCACTCTTTGGATAACAACAGCAACAACCTGTAACATAAATGGATCGATTGTATGCCTCAGTCTGTTACACTCAAATCATTTTGGTTTCCTAAGCGGTCCCAAGATTGCCCAGATACTATGCAAATCCCATGCAGAAGATTAGCCATCACAGAAAATTGCCATATGGAATTTCTTTGACTCGATCCTTTGAAGTAGAGAGCGGTTGGTTCTTTGTCGTGAATTTAACAGCTAACACAGCATACCAATTACATGGTAAATAGTCACACACAGCTTTGTAGGGCTGCGAGTCTAACAGTGCCTTCTAGAGCATGTGCTTGTGGCGAGTTTACTGTGCGGATCAGCATTTACAAGACAAATAGCCTTAATTTTAGACTATCTTAATTATGGAGTTCCCAACTGCTTATATTTTCTTGAGATGTACACTTAAAGTATACTTTGCGATTTTGTTGAAAGACTCAGGCCCTGAAGGTGAGGAACTAAGCTTTCACTGCTATGGACAGAAACTCAGTTTCTTCCTTTATACCTGTGGAGCCAAGTTTGTAATTGTGATCCGTGGGCTGAAAAGCTAGGCAAACAGAAGCTTGATGCCATTTAAAAAAACATTTAGTTTTAAGCCATTCTTTTTATATCTTGCAACCTACTGACTGGCATTTGAAATCTGGGGGTAGCAAAGGAAACCTTATGGTGGATCTGAAGGGAAGTGAGCTTCACAACTCAAGAGAGTACCTGTCCTGAAAGAATTGAGTGTTTCCAAGAGTTGATCAGTTAGTGACCCCAGCACTTTGGAGATGGGCTCACTGGTGACTGGAAAATACTGACGAATGATTTCCTTTTTAGTAGTGAGTTAAAGGGAGGCAGAGGATTATCATGAGAGATGGGTTTGAAGATGAGGCCGAGTGTTGTTTCAGATGTTATGTTCACTTAGAACATACATCTTGGTTAAAATTTCAGGTGTAAGTTTAAGCTGGATCAATATTTTTTGTTTTCAGGCCAACATGCAAATTGAGAAGCAAGGAGCGTCAAGGTTTTCTAGTATCATCATTGCATTGACAGATGGCAAGCTAGATGGTCAGATTCCCTTGTATGCGGAGAAAGAGGTGAGTGCTAGGTGAAAATGTATATTGTATTCTGAAGAGTTTGGGTGTTGCCTGTTGAATGAAAAAATGCTTATTCCTCTATTCTGTCCTGGGGCAGGCAAAGAAATCCAGAGAGCTGGGAGCTAGAGTTTACTGTGTTGGCGTCCTTGATTTTGTACAAGAACAGGTAAGAATGTTACTATCTTAGATTACTAGGCACTACCTTGTCACAGTAATACAGAAATTAATTTTACATACATTTGGCAGTATAATGTCTTCTCTGGCTCAGGAAGCAGACCCTCAGATGTGTACATAGACATAAACAGCATGTGTGGGTGTCACTTCCGTTGCTGAGAAGACCCGTTGGAAATACCCTTGCTAACAGGTAGCTGCCAGCAGGAAAGGATGCAGGCAAAACCCCTTTCATTAAGATGGCAACCAGATTAGGCTACACGTCACATGAGCAGAGTAGCTATAGACAAGCTTCAAGCAGCATGTATAACAGCCTTGGGATAAGAAAAAGAAAGAAGGATCCATGTCCTTCATTGACTGAAAGCTCTTCCAGAGTTGCTGTGTCCTAATGAAGGCTGTAGATACTTTTGTACCATGAAAGTGACTTAAACAGAGAAGTATACAAAAGGCTCTTTACTATAGAAGGTGCATAGAAAGGCTTTTTAATGGAAGGCAGAGCAAACAGTGAAGGTCGTTCTGGAAAGAGTTACAAAATCACTGCCAAGATACAGGCCCTAAAAGGTTTCTTTAGTGTGGTGGTTTGACACAATGGCTACCCACTATACCATTTTGTTAGCTGCAGTAGGTTGTCTTAAGTCCTCCCATTTAGACAAGTCACAGTTAGCTGTAAGGGAACTCAAAATCTTTCTTCTCTTTGCAGAGTTGATGGGAGTTGTTTTTGGACATCCATTTACTTTTTAAGGGTGAAAAGCAGCGTGATGAATTTAGTTTGCCAAATGATTCACGTGTTTTCACGCGTTTTCTCTCCAAAGCTTGAAAAAATTGCTGACACGAAAGAGCAAGTCTTCCCTGTCACTGGAGGATTCCAAGCACTTAAGGGGATAATCAATTCTGTGAGTATCAGGCAATACGCTTAACATTTCCTCAAGATGACAGCATAGTCTTCAGTCCCACTTTCTTTTCCTGGCAGAATTTGCTCCTAAATAAGTAATTGCAATATATTAAGTTCTCTCCTCCTTATCTTAAGAGATGTAGTTCTGTAAATTAACATTGCCCGCCACTCCTGCAATTATTCATGCTCAGACCTTGTGTGGAGTTTGAGGACTCCATACAAGTACAGTGAATTTGAGGGGGATGCATTGAGGAGTGACTGCTATAGGTTTAGTCTGAAAAAAATTGACACTGTAACTCCAGGAGAGTTGAGAACAACTGGTTAAAATCATTAGGACTGAGCACAATTCAGGAATTGCCAAATCCTCGTATAGAGAAGCATTCTAAATACCTAATTTAGCCTTGACTTTAACCACTTGTTTTCCCAGTGAGTGGTAAGACTTTTAGTTCGTTTTTTTTCCAGCATGCCGCAAGAAACTCTCATCAGTGAGATGAGGCCATTCAACTGATTACTCTGATTTGCAAGAAGGGATCAAAGCAAGAGGAACATTTTGGTTGTGATCAATGGCTTGACAGTATTTTAGCTGTGTGTCAAGAAGATGCCTTCTGTTCTGGGGACCTAATTTATTTGCCTCATGGTAAACTAAAGGCTGTGTGTTTTATGCAAGGTTAACAGTGCTGCTGCTGCATGTAGGCAGCACAATGGAAGAAAGCTTACTGTCAAAAGTCAAGTCAAAACCAATAATGAAATCCTTTTTCTGATAGAGATCCCACTATAATTCATTTCCCTTCCCCCCCCCCCCCCCCCCTTTTTTTTTTAAATAAAGAAAGGATACTACTCACATACAGGATATTATGCAGTCAAGAATTTATCACTTCCCTTGAATAGTGTGGTTTTTGTGGAAGTTAATGTCATAATGAAACAACTTCTTTCCTTCTTGTTGCTTAAAATAACTCTAAGTTCAGAATTTTCCCTGCACATTCTAAAGAGATAGAATTAACCTTTTTATGCAGTGATATTTATTTTCTTGAAAAGATAGTACACCCCACGTGGTACTGCTTTTTAAAAATCTCATTCTATGCCATTTTAAAGACTTACAAGAATCAGTTATTCTGCTAGTGCCGACGTGATGCAACATTGAAGCCACTAGTGATAGACCGTTTTATAAGAGCTGAATGTTTAACCCCAGTTGATTACGTTGTTTCCAAGGATGCTGCATTTCAAAATACGTCAAAATAGAACTAGAGAAAGGTCTAAAGACATTTGCATTCTGAGTTTCCCCTCCAACAAGGGTCACTGACCTGCAGATTGGACCCTTCCAAGGAGCCAGGTTTCTCCACTCTTCTTGCTCTTTGAGGACGCAGCAGGAGTACGATTGCTTGAGATTTCTGAAGAGCTCAGCTGGAGGAGCCTGTAATTCAAACACACAGAAGATTGGCATAACCTGTAGGTTGTCCCATTATCCCCCATTCTCAGCCAAGGTATTTTTGGGCAGTCTCTGGCTAGTAGCAGTGCTGATCTGCTTCTTGTATACTTCCCTGGAGCTTTCGAGCACTTTCACTTTTTTGTGGGCAGAGCGAGGGAAGCTTTTCTGATGAGATTTGGCAGATGGTGTTTGCACAAGCCTCAATCCAGCTTCTTCTGGTACGTGTGAAAAACCCAAGTGTAAAAATCCCGGATTTGTGCATATCATAGCTGTAGAGCAAGAAAAGATGCATATAATGGCAGCACCTTGTTTTAAGATAACAGCTTAGCACTGACAGGGACTGTGCAGAAAAAGCAAACTTCAAGTGTGCTGTTCTACAGCCTAAATGCATTGTCTGCTCCTTTAAACTTTGACTGAACTCCTGAATTGTTCAGGCTTTATTTAACAGACTGCAGCTGGAATAGACATTTCAACACTTGGCTTACTGCATATTTCTGTCCATAAAGAGACTCTTACGTTGTGGCTGTCAGGGCAGTAGAAAATGCTTTTGCTGATAAATAAAGGAGCATGAGAAGGCCTTTCTGATAGGAAACATATCAACTGACTTCAGTCTTACCTGTATCAGTCTCCTTTGTTGGGATAAAGGATCAAACAAAACCAGTTAGTGCGAGTGATTTGATAGCTCCCGAGAGCTTTTAGAGGCTTCGATATTGTTTACAGCTTTCTGAAAAGCACTAAATCTAACCAGAGTTTCATTTAGCTGTCAAGGCATTTGAGACTCTCCTTTTCTCTCCTCTAGTAAGCACATTAAATGTATTTGTTGGAAACAGTGAGAGAATGATACCCTACCAGCATCCCTGCTTTACCACATAGCATGGAAGGAAGTATCCATAGATAGGGTTTTTTGGTTTGTTTGAGTGCAGTTTTTTGTGTGTGGCGGTTTGGTTGTTTGTTTGTTTTTTTTTTTTTTTCTCTCTCCAAATGCATGCGTGGTGGCTGTATTAACATGATTTTTCAGTATGCTGTAGTTATAACTCCATTTTCTTTGAAGGGGTTTTGACTGATTGTGACAATTTGTACTCTTTGCATTATAAAATTGATAAGCAGATCTAATTGATCATGAAATAGTCACAGTATTCCTTTTTATTCACAGTTGTAAATCCATTTCAGTTTGCAAGTTAGCTAGAGAATACAGGCTCAGAGAGACACTGTCATAAAAGGGAAAGCTAATTTCAAAACAGATGAAACTGAAATACATCAGAAGCATGCAGAAGTATTGCTCAAAGTGTGGTGTCAAAGGTGCAGCTGTGAAACCCTCCATGAACATTGTTAAACACTTCTTGTTTAGATAAAAATATCCTGTTCACAGAAGTGGCAGTGACCCAGCAATTAAAACCCTCAAACAAAACTACAACACAAAACTGTTCAGCAGCAATGATTGGAGGAGCTTCTTCAAGCCGCTACTACGTTTGTCTCTACCGGACTCAGCTGTGAAATTTTTTGGCTACTACGTTATTATACTTGTAGCAAATTCGACAGAGCTGAGCAGTTAATCTTTATTTGTTGATGGAGGGGGGGAAAAAAAAAAAAAGTGATGAGCTTTATCACAGAGTATCCGTTAGTACCTGCTTCTGCAGTTTGAAGTCTAAGCAATTACTCCAATTTATTGTCTTTGGACAGATACACTAAATATGTTTAATCACGGCCAGGGATTAACATTCAAGACAGTTGAGATTAGCAATTAGAGAAAACCTAGCTCAGATGTTGAAAAGCTTGCACTGTGTTTTGACCTTCTTCTTAGTTCAGATAAAATCCCAGTGAAGTGAGTAAGGATTTAAGCACTACCACGCTGTGTTGTGTTTCTGTTGAATAATATCAACTAATGACTCGAAACTGTGCAGGCTTCTTTGAAGAGGCAACTTGTTTTGCGAAGTTTCCAGCTCTTCTGGCATTGCGAATGTCTAACTTTACAATGTAGTAACTGAACAGCATTGTCAGGGTGCATAAATCTAAGCAAAAGTCTAGAGCTTAAAAGAAAAATGCTGAAGGCAAACTATTATGCTATCAGGAACAGTTTGCTGATGTAGTTTGGCTGATAATTACATGGAGCATGGCCTCATGAGCAAGCGATAGTTAGTGTGAACTCTAAGGGTTTGGGATTGCACAATTTATATCACCTTGCGACAGTTTAGTATTACATAAGAAAATGAAACCCATTCTTCTTTCCCTTCCTTTCTGATATATGATTTTTTTTTTAACCTGTTGGATAAAGAACCATTTGGGAATTTTATCATTTACATCGTTAGATCTGAGTCCATCTGTCGTAAGCGAAATAGCGCCTCCCTACCTGGCTTTGGGGGAATGTTGGTGAGGCTGCACATCTCTTGATACAAGGGTGCTGAGCTGTAAGCAAGCAGTCTGTAAGCAAGCTAACTCAAGAGTGCCTCACTTGCATCTAACCAGATGTGGTCCTGAACCAGCGCTTTCATCGGGAGAAACCGTGGAGACTTTGTGCTTTTTAAATAGCTCAGTCAGACTCACAGTTTCCCTAAGGGATCAGTTTCTGCAAGGTGACTAGAGACTGTGGGGCTGACAGCCTTGGGACAGCTCCATAGTATCTCAGGCATCACGTAAACGCTTCCCTGTAATGCAAAAACCAGTATTGAACTCCCTGTCCAGGAGGGAAACAGAATATGTTTGTAATCATAGAAGCAGGAAATGTTGCTGTTCTGAACGCTGCTCATTTTAATTGTTTGATCACTTGTGAAACAATGAATGGAGGAATAATGGGAAGAAGCAATTATATTAAGGAGCTGGGAGCCAAGGTGCTGCTACCACTTGAATCCAGTAAGTAGAGTCTTTAGACAAGGCAATATCTTTCTTAAGGCTGAAGTTTCTGTAATGTTCCCATAACCCTCTGGTGTAAGTCCGTATCATGTTTCATTTCCAATTTTTCCTGCAATTTTTTCATGTTTTGCCTGCTTTTGTGGCACATTTCTGTGCATGCGATTTGCACAGCTCAGCCACGTTCTGAAAAGCAAAACCAGTCAAAGATCTCCGCTTCCCTTTTCGCTTAAGCAAACACAAGTCCTACTGATTTGTGAGTGAAAGTTGTCCAGTTGTGTCTGCAGGCAGAATTGGACAAGGCTTGTGACTTTAAAAGTTACAGTAATGAAACTCACTTTAGTAACATTATTAAAGTGTCTGACAGTTCTAAGTAGACTTAAACACATTTTTATACTAAAGTGAGTTGGCAGCACTTAATGCAGGAAGTTAAAATGTATTTTGTTCTTAAGAAACCCCACAGAAACTTATCAGATAAGACTACAGGAATGGATACATGCAGAACTTCAGAGTAAGTAGTCAGTTTAAAAAAAGTTCAGTCTAGAATTGTTTTATCTTTAATTGTAACAAAATTTCTTAAGAATTCTGCCTGAGAAAGATTAGAAATAGAATTGTTAAGCTCTCTTTTTGCTTGTTCATTTTGCAGGTTCTCAGTTTTGAATTGTTCATTTGATGTGGGAAACCTCTCAAACATACTGGACAAAAAAAATTGATCAAAACATGTATGCTGAGCAGTTGCATCACCTAGAACATTTTAAATTGAAGCTAAATGGTCTCCATGGTGGCTGAGCCCCCCAGGGAAAAACCCTAACCTTTAGCATGAAGTTTTAAGTTTGTCCAAGAAGAGTTGCAAATTCATAGATAATAATGAAACACAATAAGAGACTCTCTTAAGTCTTGACCATCAGTGTAGGTACGGAAACACGTGACATGGTAGAGCAAGCTACTAATCGCCTGTGGATAGCCCCCCAGCAGCTGTACCTTGACTACTGCCTTCAGCTCTGCAGATCTGACCGTAGGAACGGTCTTAACAAAAACTGGCAGAAGGTTAGCTAACTATACCTGTGAGGGAAATGGGGCAGTACTACGGGAAGGAATGATTCTTGGAAGAATAGAGTAATACATACATCAGTAGTTCTTTTCTCAGGCGTAGCTTTTTTTGTGAAAATGCCTGCACTGAAACGAGTAGAACCACTTGCTGTGTGGTACCTTACCCTACATGATGAGATTTCTCACTATCTACTCAAGTATCCACCTCTTAGTGAAAGGGTGACCTGGGAGAGAGGACACCTCAGTATTTGTAGGATGTAGACTCCAAGGCTGAAGTGGAGTTAATTACAACCATCAAATGAGTGTTCCTAGGAACGCTAAAATTGAACGAAGGATTAAATGCATCCAGGGTCCTCTAGAAAAATGTATTCATAACATACCCAGCGGCAGATTCTTGCTAAAGCGGTATAAGCAGGTAGTGCTATGAAAATCTTACCGCCCAATTGTAAAAATACTTTCCAGTTAAACTCTTGTTGATGATAGAGGGAAGTCTGCTCTGGTTGTAAAGAACAGTCAGCAAAATCCCTCTAGCATTTAGATTCATTTGAGCGGCAGTGAAGGATATCTGTTGAATATCCAGGGGGTTTCCACGTCCATTAGATGGTTCCTGTTTCAATCACTGTGCATGACAACGCATTCCTACCTTTAAGTTACATGGATTGGTGACAGCCAGATCAGCAGGGCCCAAAGGGAACTGCTGCATAAAATGTTCGTGCCAGTGGCATGCTCTACAGTTCTCAATACCTGACTAGTCACTTCTCATCCTGAATGTGGTGACGGTCATTGTCACTACACTTGTACCCCAGTGCCTCAGCAGAGAGCGAGGCCACACAGGCTGTTGACAAGGCTTGGTGAAAAGCAGACCTGTACCTGTATGCCTTACAGTCTAACAAAAGTGTCAACAGGGAGAGAGGTAAACGACCCATGTCGGACAGCGAGTTGGTGCCAGACGGGGGAAGAGAACAAAGTCTAGCGAGTGGTAGTCCTTTATATGAGGTAGCCAAGAGCTGTTTTGCGTGAAGAACAATTTTAGCCTTTGGTGTTGTAAAACTTCCTGCAATGACTTTACAAAAACATGCTCCAGCCTGTCTCTGTGAATCTGACACCTTCTGCACTAGATATGCTATTAGCAGCACTTCCTAGGTCTGACCTGGCTTTTGCACTGGGTGATAGTGAATTATTCAACTCATACAAGTCAATCAACATCTCCCACTGTTAGCTGCTGTTGGGCAACAAGACAGGTCAGCAGAGTTCATATTTATGGACAGTGGGAAACATAACAACTGCCACAGTTAGTGCTCCAAGGCTAGACATTCTGGTAAATGCGCAATATCTCTAATGCGAATGTTTACTGAGCCTCTTCTGTCTAAACTGCTTGTGTCTCAGTGGCAAAGTTGCAAGCAACTTGGTTATTGAGTAGTAATCAGGGACTGCATTGTTTTGAAGTAGTCGATACTTCTGCCTTGTGCCAGCTCAGTTCATTAAAGCCGAAATTCCTCCCTAGTCTGTCTTTAGGGAATGCTGAGTCTGCTCCCCTCTTTTTCCTTAAATGATGTCCCTCAGCTGCAGATGAGGGGAAGAGGATCACCCAACTGACTGCATGCTGTTCAGGTTTTTCAGGAGCAAAATCAGCTTAAACGGTTCATTATCAATTATACATCAATCTAATTGGATCATTTCCTGCAGGAAGAAAATATGTTCGGTCTATGCACAGGGAATCCAGGAAGCGATCTATTAAACATTTACAGAGGTGAGGGAGGAGAAATGCAACAAGTTATCATTAAAAGAATTATTCTGATTAAATCAGTCATCATCTTTAATCCCCTTGGACGGTCTAATATTCAAGCTGCACTGGGTACAAGGTTTGGAACTAACATTGTGCTACGTTTTCCATGTGATTGAGACCGAGTAGATAGTTTTGGGAATTACTGCACGTAGTTGTTAAAAGGAATCAATGGCCTGGAATAGAATGCTTTCTGCTCTACCCTTCACTGCTGTGCAGCCCTTAATTTGACATTCTCTGACATATTACAAACCATATAATGTTCTCCTGGAGAACAGAGAGCTTGATAAGCCAGCAACATAACTGACATGGTTCCAGTTTGTGTGAGCATGCATGGGCCTTGTGATTTGGATTTGACTTGTCATCTATCCCTGCACAACTATCAGTTCTGTTACATAAGGGATGCTGTAAAACTTGCTTGAAACGAAGCACTCACAAGTCTAAATGAAATCTAGTGTTTCCTTAGTGATAAGTTTCTTTGAGCCGCACATTTTCCTTTCTAATTAAAAAAAAAAAAAAATAGCCCAAACAACTTCTTTTCCTGTTATGGAAAGTAACAGTTTGTCTTGATTCTTATTTACATTACTTGATAAGTAATGGGTTTAGGGTTGTTTTTAGTAATTTGGGGGTAAAGGTTCTGATGCTGTTAAAATACACATCTCTTATGACCCACAGTTTTGTCATCTACATTTGGTTTACTCAGTGACTGCAAATGAGGTACTGCTTAGACATTGTATAATTAGAATATTCTCACTAACCTGACACCGCAGCAGGCTTCTCTCTGATGGTTATTTTATGCAAGACCATATGTCTCAGGGATTTTTTTTCATTTAGATAAGGGACAGGATAGCAACCTTACCCCCACCCCCTTTACCCTCGCTCTTTGTCTAAGGCATTGCTGAGCAGTGTCAGGAAGTGGGCTGAAATAGGCAGCGAGTCCTAGTTAAGAGCACAGATGTTTGGCAGCAGATAGAGATAGATCCCATTAGGTATTAACTGCTATAGTTTCTTTGCTGTGACTTTGTTGGAGAGAACCATCAAAATGGAGTTTCCTGTGATAGCATGTGTCGCATTCCAAGTTCACTTGAACTGATTGTCTTCCATCTAGTGTGAGATGGTCCTGTTGCCTCATTGCTTTCCACACAGATTACCACTGGGGAAAAAAATGGGAAATAATAGGGTTTGCATTAACACAGTAGAGATTCTTGATGTGGGACTGATGTATGGCATTTCATTTTGCATATGGATACAGTGTTTTGGGGATTTTTTTTTTTAATGCTCTTTTTGCATTAAGTTCAGATTATAATGACACGAGCCTTGTGACACTATCTGAAAGAACAGAATATTTCACTTTGGAAACAAGCAGTTAACTTCAGGGAGCTTAAGTGTTAGTTGCTGTATGGAAAAGCTGCCCGTCTACAGCCTAAGGTGTGCTGTGAAGGTGCTTCTAACTTAAAGATCCTGAGTATGTTTAAGGTTAATAGAGTTTAATCAGTGAAACCACGGGCTCTACTTATCTTTATTTTCTCTTGTAACCTACTCCATGTCTTTATCTTTAAAGCCTAACTCTACCACAGTATAAGGGGGCACAACTCCTATTCAGTTAAGAAAAGTAACAACGCGTGAATGAGACAAACCTGTAATGATAGTGGCATATGTACAGCCTACGTTTTTCAGCACCCTGATTTCACACATGTTCCCTTTTACATACTGTAAGGTTCAATGAATTCATTATGAAAAATACCCATCTATGGACACTCAGCTTTTCATTCTCCAGAACAAAAATAGCAAATGAGTCCGTTACACCAATTAAAATTAAATGCTTTACTTCCATTTCCTTTTTACTGCCTCAGCAACAATGGGGGAAAAAAAAGTTTTAAATTACATAAAAAAAAATAAAGCTGCCAGTAGTACTTCTAAGTGACTCATAGAAAAATAAAAACACATGGAAACATGGGTTAAGCCCAGTCTTAATTCAGCCAGTCAGCCCAAATGAAGCAAAATAATTTTATGAACTAAACTAAGCACCTGTGTGAACTCAGTTTTGTTAAGTTCCGTTTCACTCACTCTGGCCAGACAGGCTGCTAGGGGAACTTAACTCAAAATGACTAAACCAAACAATAGTACACACTATTTTCATTACACATTCTTCTTAGTATTTTTACAGCTCCAAGCTGGGATGAAGCTCAAGAAGGAAAATATCAACTTACCACAAAACAAACTAACTCAAGAGCATTGTTCCTCAGGCTCAAACAGCTTCACTCAGCTCCAACCCAGAGTTTCCAGAATCCCCCACTCCTTACACATATTGTTACACCTGTGCACTCAAGCAGCTCTATTTCTGCCAGCACTTAAATAGCTGCTCCCCAAGCCCCAGTTATACAGGTGTGTAGCATTCCCTGATCAGCACTTAGTGGGAGCCAAAAGGTGTAGGCAGTCCCTAACCAGGAAACAGCCCACAGAATTTGAGTGTTACAGCTGACAATCAAAAGAGGCTTTGCCTATGTGCACAGATCCAACTGATACTAGTAATGCTAAAAGTAGTTTTAAATTCTTTTGTTAGCTGGGCCCTCTCAGACACTGTTTTGTGAGTTAGCTGTAGTGTGTGCCGCCTTCCCTTCCTGCCCTCCTTCTTTCAGTACATTTTATTGAATTAAGTATCTGTGTCTTGCAGTAACAATTACAAGGTTGTAGGTGGCTAACTTGAGCATGTTTACCACTGTATCTTGATCGAGGGTGGAACTAAAGGAGATGCAGCTCTTGGTGATGCAGGTTTCATGGTTAACTGAGAGGCCCTTGACACAGGATATGAGAAAAGCACATCCTCTTTGAGTGTCACGCTATGAACATAGCTTTTCCAGTTTTCATTATGTTTGCAGTTTACTATAGTTCCTAGATCTGCTCTCCTCATGGCTGGTTATATTCTGCTCAGTAGGTGTTGTGTTTATAGCATCCCTCGAGAAAACAATGGGCCGCACATTTGGAAGGGAGAGCAGAAAGAAAAAGGGGTGGAAATGTCCACAGAAAAGCCACTGTCTTGAGTTTGCTATTACACTAGCATTTAAGGTTTTTTTTCTTAGTGCTGTTTTGCCATCTTCCTGAATTGTGCAGCGCACATTTTGCAGTGAGTGTACACGACTGGCTTGCGGCATATCTATAAGCAGCACTCCAGGCGCAAGCTCAGAGTGCATTGAGCAGGAGCTAATACCCCTGTAAATATATTTTTGCACACGGACTGTGGAAGTGATTATATTGCACTGTCAGCATGTTTTGCACATGTCTTGCCATACGTGAGTATAGCAAATAAGAATATTTTTTAAAGATGAACATTTTTCTCCTCTATAAGACTTGGTTCTGGAAACAGCAAGTTAGATGCCTTTGTTTTATTACGGTACATACACTTTTGTTCACAGAGCTATATTGCCTTCCCCCATGAAGAGTCAAGCCAGCCCGATTTGGGATTGGGTGGAAACGAGCAATGATGTAAACAGAGGTGCATGTTGGAAATTGAACTGTAGGGAGTAAAGGCTACCAGTGACTCTGGAAATCCTTAGTTATTCAAAATTACTCGCATGCCAAGTCTGATCAAAATGCGTCAAAGAACTATCTTCCTCCAGCAGTTCGTGGTTATACTAATTGTTTTACCGGGAAATAAACACCTCAAAAATCCATATATCATCTTCTAGTTTCACAACCGTAGACTTAAAAAATTGTTATGGTAAAGAATCCAGCTGCGCTGATGACCTGTGTACAGGTCGTCAATCCTGAACTGAGCGTACAGTTCTGGGGAGGAACAGATGCCATGCGAGTTATGATTTATGGTGCTGACTGCTGCCAGAAACTTTTGAACTGCATACTGGGGCTAAGCAAAATCGAATGGTGCTGTGAAATAAATTGACACTTAGCGTATTTTGTTAATCGTCGATGTACAGTTGGGTTGCTCATGGCTCGTTACTACTGCGTTGTTCTCACAATTTCTTGGAAGATGAACTTCATTAAAGTGCTGGAAGGGAAAGCTGTTTTAGCCTGTATGTAACACAGTATTGCATGATACAGCTCTCTTCCACAGTATGTTCTGAGTGTATGGTAGTCAAAATACTTGAAAAGCTGCAGAAGCCATTCTGCTTTACTGTTTAAAGTCCGAGAACTTTTAAGAGGCAGCAGCAAGGGTGAAAAGTGAGTCGAAGCAGAGCTGGGCCCAGTTTGTGACAAGTTAAAGAGGTACTAGAAGATGCAGAGGGCATGTTTTCTATGGGAAGAAATGTTTGTGTAAAGCAGGGGCAAAATCTATGACAAGGGAAAATTTGTAAACAGAGGTGGAGTTTGCAAAGACTATAAGTACTAGTGAGCCTTATGTCATCTTGTTATTTGGCTGCCTTTTTGCAATTTATTTCAGAGACATCTGCCTTTTCTATGCTAATGTAATTATTTGCGTAGGTGTATTGTTTCTGCAGCTTAAATCTAACAAAACATAAATCTGTTTTTCAATTCAGACACCTACAGGTCAGAAACTGACAGTATTTCTGTAAAACATCTCAAATTGAATTAAATGTTTTATTAATGACAAAAATGCTAAACCGCTTAATTAGGAAGCAGGCTGTGAAGTTTATGCGAGCCTTTAGGAGCATACTAGTGGGAAGTGCATAGAAATCCATGCCACTGATAATGATTGATATGGATTTTAAGTACTGATTAACAGTCAGGTTTTTCAGAAGAAAATTCTCTAGGTGAGAAGTGGTCCCAAACTGAAAAGTTGATAAAGTGGGTGGACTCTCTGCAACTGTTCTAAGAAGAATGTACCTGTGTACTTGTTTGTGCCTGAGGAAGATTAAACTTACATTGAACACAAAACCGTCTGTGGCTTGTAAGCCTCTGAAATAGCTTGAGAGATGGGGATAGGCGGCAATTGGACTACGTAGGACTTAAGAGAAAATATGAATATCAGTTAGCTGGTTCAGGAGCTAAACAGCTCTGGTTCTGATTGCTGCATGTTTCATTGCTGTTAGCGAGCTGATAGAAAGCGTTTCACAGTAAGAGTAGACTCCTCTAAAGGACAGAGCCTCCGAGAGCCGCGTGCATGCCAGATTCTATGGGACTGTTGTGGAAGGAAGCTGGATCTAATTTTCTGCATGGGACATCAAAGCCTCAATCCAGCAAGGGACATCTTTAACTGTAAGCCAGGATCTCATCCCACTGTATTGTACAGAATATTCTTACGCTTAAAGTTATGCATGCAGATAAGGAATGCGATAGCTGGCTCACAGACAGAATTAGGCAGTCCAGCACCTGATTTACGAGTGACCCTTTCAGAAAAGAAAGGCTTGTTTGGCCAAATACAATCCCAGCATACGTCAGTGAGTTTACATGAAGGGTGATTTTGCTTTTGAGTGCCCATGGGATATCTTGGATGCCTTTATTCTGATAACTTCTGTTCTCGGAAGTATTCTGAAATTATTAACTTGCAGTACTGAGAAGCGCTATGGAAACTGTACAGTATCCATTCACTTAATAGCCGTAAGATGCGATTTCACTAAAAGCCTCAGAGGCTCCTCTGCCTTCAGCTAACCCTCCGAAGCTGTGCCGGGTGGTGTTTTCAGCGCTGAGCATAAGCGGCGTTCATGCCACTTGTTGAGGTAGCTGTTGTAATAACTGCTCGTAGAAAACAGCGTAACATTTTTTTAATCTTGGATGCTCAGCTGCTGCTTCTGCAATATGGCAGTGATGTAACAAATTTTGTATATGGAGGAGCTGCAGAACAGGGTTTCGTCAGCAGTCTGTTGTTTTCTTGTTGTTGTTGTTGAACAAGAGGATGTTTGGGGCTTGAATTTCATGTCCCATTTTCTTTAAGTACAAGGGGCTGACTTCCTCTACTGCCTTCTCTTTTTCCAGCAGATGCACAGGCTTCCTAACTAGTGTTAAAATGGCAAGCTGTGATTTTGATGTGATCCTTTCCACTTTGATTAGCCTCTGCATGTTCTCATCTGTTACCAGTTTCCCATAGCACAGTTCTGTCTCAGACTTGGAGGAAGCACTGCATAGTTCCTCCACAGTTCTCCATTTCTGAAGCTGCAAGACAACAGGACACAGGCTGACAGGTTTCAATTCCGGTTTGCACTTTGGTTTGCGGGGAAACGTTTCTCTCTGGGACAGCTAGCGTTCAGGGAGGTGACTAGAAGGAAAACCTTTGCAAGCCCAGCAGCAGAGCTCCCTGTATTTGGTGTGGACCTCTGGAAATGAAATGGATGACATCAGCTCTCTGAGTGTCTCCCTGCATGCTGTTCAACTAAGGCAAGTTATAGTCTTAATGGAATTTACTTTATGTCAGCAGAGTGTTTAGCTATCGCATCCAAGGATGGCCTTATATAGCGATTATTTCAATGTTTCTTGTGGGCAGTAGGTTTCTAAATAATGAATTTGCAAAGCCAGCTTGTTCTCTTTGATTTTCCTGAACTGGGAAAGAGGGAGTGTAGTATACATTTTTGTACAGTTCATGTCTATCTTGCTGACTTTGCAGCCCAGGTTTCCACAGCAGGACAGTTGAAAGTAAGTTTTAAGTTTTTAAAAGTGATGGGGTAGAAGGGAGGTGAAATTATGTGTGAGCTTTGGTTTGGACGTTGCCATTGTTAAATTTGCTTATCTAACAAACACTTGAGGCAGCTCTATTAAAAGCTGTTACTGTTGAGACTGGTCAGGTCTCTCCTCTTGGGGTGCAGAACTGGCAAGGATGCTAGATTTCAGCTGTGCGAGACAGCTCCCACACACTGTGCATGGTAAGCGCTGGGCAGCGCTTACCCCTTTCAACTGCATGGTAAACCACCAACATCTTGAAAAAGGGAACTTTGACAATTTAGACGCACCTTGGAAAATCCCCCATCAGTTGTTGCTGAAACATCATTCCACAGGGGTACTGGAAAGGGTGAAACAGGAACAGCACTGATCTAAACATAGGAAGGCAGGAGAAATAATGAACATGGATCATAAGGCAAAATGGGTAAGATAGCCTCACATCATTCCTCCTAAAGAAAAGAGATGAGGTTTTTACTGGAGTGCACTGTGCTAGCTTGGCAGGAACAGCTTGCATGGAAAGAGCGAGAGAAAAAAAAAAAAGATTGAAACAGATAGAAAAGAGTGTGAGCCGGAGCAAGAAAAGAGTAAAGAAAGGCCACAAGTTTCTATACATCTTTTTAATATGCGAAAATATGTTCCACTCTCCCACATGTGAAAGAACAAGTGGTGATTGCTGTCTTTGAAAATATTTTCAGGTTTTCCATTGTGACAGCTAAATGCTAGTTACCATAGCCTTGTGAGCAAAACCGTTGGAACTGTGCTTGGTACAATTAATGGGATTTGACCCTTTGCTAGAATGCTCTGATTTTCACTTAATTGATGGAAAATTCTGTTCTGCATATTGTTTCAATGTTGCTTAGAGGGAGCATTGAGTAAAAACCAGAACATAAAAGGTTGAGGAAAGAGCTATCTACAAGTTTTCTTTTATTTCTGCTTCTTAAGGTTACTTGATGGTTGTTGTTGAAGGGTGAGATTTTCAGGGACAAGGCAGATAAATACCACTATCTTTTTAAAAAAAAAAAAAAGGCATGGACTATCAAGAAGCTTTTTGAAGGATGGAAAAGAAGTAGTTAAACTTAGAAAAACAAATTTTAGTATTTTCACAGTTTTTTTTTTTCCCTAATCTAAGTTTTGCTTGGGTGAAAAGGACAGTCTTAGGCCACCACCCTTGCAAAGAAACTGAGGATCTCCAAACAGTACAGCTTTCTCAAGCCAAGTGGACAACAGCAGTAATTGAAATGATTAAGTAGTGTCAAAGCAATTATATATTTCTAGGAACAGTATTAATACCCAATGTTCTCCTGCTTCATGTCAAGAGCAGCACATCTATTTGTATAAACATGATTTCCATGCTGCCATGCACAAAATCAACGTATCCTGAACCCTATATTGAAATTTGCTTTTGTTAATCAATTCTTATAATTTAATCTAAGTCATAATGGGGTTTGGGCTCCCCTGCCCTCTAATTTTATTGTTAAATCCAAAGGGAGTTAAGCATGTCCAAATAGGTTCTTTTCCTGTTTTATATTCCGTTTGGAAATACAGTTAGAAAAATCACTATCGGGCACAGTCCAGTTACAGAAATACTACTTTCCAAGAAAAGACAGGTTGTGTCCATCATCATGTAGCCCTCTCCCCGCCCCCAAATTCATAAAGTGGCTCTACTTCATCAGGCAGTAGGCAAATGGGGACAGGACAGGAGTTGGAAAGTTTCTATCTATATAGTGCTGCTTTGAAAAAATTAATGAATTCAGTGGGCTTTGATACTGCCAACTGCTAGATCTGTACTTCATAGTAAAGCAAGTCTATAGTCTGATTAACTTAAATTGGACTACTCATCTGACTCAGTCGCTTCAGAGGAAAAAAACAGAACATGTTTTTACTGTAAAGGAATAAAATGCTTTATTCTTTCTGTATTTTATTTTGCACAAAATATCCCCTCCCCTCCCGCCCCCCATAACACTTCCTCTCTCTACATTGAAACAGAAATCAAAAAGCTAATTCCTTTTTTGGAAGTGAGATGAGATCCTCAGCTAATATAAACTGGTCGACTTGCACTGAACTTCAAGCTACATTCTTTCCAAAGAATTGCTGTGTCTCATCCAAATGTATGCGCCTGCAAGGTCTCTATTTTTTTAAATACCACTTGATATTTATAAATGGGTTTTGAAGCACTAAAAAGATAATTTGTGCACAACAGTTTGTGGGGAGACAGGTGATATGGAAAGTGTTAAATGAGGCAGACTATTCTTTTTCTTGGAGCTTGGCATGCTTTTTGTCATAACAATGACAAATATTGTATTGTTTTAGTGGGCCCGGATATGTAGCCACAGAAATCACTAGCAAATAGAGTAGACAAAGGAAAAAAAAATAGAGACATAGTTAAAGGAAGGAAAAAGGAGATAAGAGTGAGAGAGAGTTACCTTTACGGACACTTAAGCCAGCTCAAGAGCAGGCACAGTTTTGGCAAATGGAGGTAGAGAGGGGACAATAACAGGACTTTCTGCTATGCATATGATTATAAGGATCTGAATTGATTCCATGCAGTATTATATAGGAATGCCTGCTGAAAATATGTGATTGATTACACAGAAAGCTCTGTAAAAACATCGTGAAAGTTTTCTCAGTGAAAAGAAAATTAAAAACCACTGAAAAAAAAAAATCACCCATTATCATGCGAAGGTAGAAGGAATTTAAATTGTGGATTGTTTGCGTGCGTGTGTGTTTAACCCTACAAGCTTCAAGAGACTCATTCCCCCCAAGTTACCTGCTTAGAGAAGGGGATTAACATTTCAGTAATAGGTATCACATCTCCTTCCTGGACAGCAATAACACATAAGAGATGGGGCCCTGCTGTGCAATTAAGATCCTAGCGGTGGGAGGAGGGTATGGTCTCATGGTTAGATTCCAGCAGCAGTTGTAGTCAAACAAGCTTGACCCATTCCTTCCGAGATGCACCCTTTTCAAATGGAAGATGAAGTGGTCTGCAGTAATGAACACCAGGGTGCTATTTATGCCTCTGCTTAAGTAACCATGGATAACTTGATCACCTGATGTGTTTGTAAATGGTAAGATGTGAATTGGTTGAAACTAACAGTAGTGTCTGAGACCTGTATAAGTATAAATTCTTCAGACGTGTCTAGTTCCTCTATTACGTTCCATCCCTCGCATTTGTAAGTCACCTATAGGAGTATTGTTTTGTCCCAGCCTTTTGGAATAATATTCCCTGACTGGTTAGAGAATCAAAGCAGGCTGACTGGTACAGCAGTGAAAAAACCTCATCCGACAGAAGGCAGCGCAGTCAAGAAAACCGTGCGTTCTTGCTCTGCTTTACATAGGGCAGGATGCCAACACTTGGAATAATGTGCACTTGGCTTGACCCACAGATTGTTGGAAGACTGCTTTTGACTGGATTAGGTTTTGGATCAGGCTCCTTGTGACTAATTTTTGGCTTAAACATTAGGACTGGGGTTCATGGAAAATTAGGTTAGGGATCTGGACAGAAATTTAAAGACCAAAATCAGACATCATTATGTTTTGAAGACTGTCCCAGATTTAACAAACTAATCCAAGTCTTATGAACACTTCGGAGACTTGACTGTGCAGGCGTGCAGAAGTTTCACATGGCAAGGCAATGTCCTACAAAGTCACACTTACACAAATCCAACCTGTAGCTGTGCATGCCTATCTTCTAGGGACAAACTTTTGTTTTAAAATAATATTTCTCACTGAAATAGCACTCTGAAACCTATTTATGACTAGTTTCCTCCTTTGCAATAGGTTTTGAAGCAATCATGCACTGAGATTTTATATTTGGAGCCATCCAGTGTCTGTGTGGGAGGTAAGTTTTTATAATTCAAAAATAACACTCAATTGTTATAGGACTACGAATTCCCTGTCTTACCCAAAGGAAAACCCCACAGGTCTCTAGAATAAAACATCTCTATCTAAAAAATACCTCACGGAGTTGAAGAAATAAGATCCTTCTCTGTTGACTCTTTCTTCTCCTCAGAGGAGCTATCTTCCAGGGCCTACTTTCATAATTTGGGTAATGCACGTAAAAGCTCGAGACGCATTTATCTGCCTCTCTCCCATTAGTCATGCTCTGCACTTCTCTCATATTCAAAGCAATGATACTTATTCTGTGACACTCGCATACTGTTTTACCTATGGTCACAAAGTTAAGTTCTGGGAATCCTGATAACATAAGTTCATTTAAATTCATGACAATATTTGTACTGCCTTACCCCAAAACTGTGGAGCGTGAGCTGCATTTTCTTGCAGCAAGCAGTAACGCATTGAAGTATAAGAGTTACACAAAATTTTAAGGGCTTGTTTTCCTGGGTTTCACAATCCACACATAATTGGAGACTGACCCAAGTAAGGTAGTTCCAAAACCTCCTTATTTTGATGTTTTTGTAAAAACATGGATCACCTCAATGAAATCAGTGGCCTTGGTAAGCAAACCATTTACACTCCTACGCACAATTCACAAATAGCGTGGCCCTTAAGCAACTTCCAAAGAACTAGTACTAAGGAGAAGTGTTCTCTTCATCCGCCACTTTAAGTGGGCCTGACCCAGGTTTGGGGAGTCTTCTTGTTATGAGACCCATATTTCTCATTTTTCAGGGTATTCACTGAGCAACTTTCTTAGAGTGCAGCTCAGCCCCAGATCCTGTTAGTAGTCAGAATCAACCTCCCTTTTAATAGGGCTGCCTCAGTGATAAATATCTGCAAACAAAGCTTTATTTTTCCTATAGTGACCTAACTGAAGAGTGCAGTACCAGGGGTCAATTAAAAAGGAGACATAAGTTTTAAACATTATGTTGTGCTTCATTTATTGCAGGCTATTTTGAAATTCTCCTTGTCTAACTTACTGCGATGCACTAAAAATAGGCAATTTTGGGTTTTTGTTTGTCTCTTCAGAGGAGTTTCAAGTTGTTCTTAGAGGAAGCGGCTTAACCCTTGGTGGGAAAACGGATGGTGTTACTTGTACCTATCAAGTGAACGGAACTACAATTAGTAAGTATTGAAGTTTGAGATTATCTGCCTTTATATTTCCTCATAAGTGATTTATTGGCTTCTTGTTACCCGATTTAATTAAAATCAAAAGAGAAAAATATCAAAGAGGAGGAAGACAGGAAAGCTCTGAGGATTAGTAAGAGGATGCAAGTTATTTCACATCTTGCTCAGTGGTTTGAATTTGCTACCAATTGCCATTAGCTGTGAAATGTGACTGGTGTTTGGCAGCCCAGCTGGCTGTGTGAATTAACATGGTGATAACTGTCTGGCTCCTGATGTTCAAGTAAGCAGATGTTTGCCGATGAAAAAAAAAAAGACACGACCACAGAGTGTACCAACCAAGCGCCCCTTCAAGACCCAGGCCAAGACATAGGCTCTCATCATGATTCCAAAAGGCACTGTTTTCCAAGGTGCACGTACCTTGTTATCTTGGAGCACCTCTGCCCATTCTGTCTAGCGTACCAGATGTATAGCCATTGTGCTGTCTGTTTCAGGGGTCTGGCAGGGCGTGGGTGCCCCTTCGTAACATGGAATCAGTCCTCTTCCTGGAGCTCCTGCAACAGCATAGAATTAAGGCTAAGTCGGAACAGTTGGTCCTATTTTGTGCCTCTATTTTGACAAGGCTCATCAGCTCAGTCCCCCAGTCAGCACTCTCCTCCAGGAGCAGGTCTTACTGCAACCAGATCTCTAGCTGGACTCTAGTCTCCTGACCTCCAGAAGGAAATTCTGTTTCAGACAGAGTTATCTTTTACAGCTTTATCTGTGTGCCTTTTTTTTTTTGGGGGGTGGGGGGGGTGGGGTGTTTTTTTTTTTTTCATTATTAGTACACACCATTGGCCAGATATTACAATCCTTAGTTCTTTGTCAACCTACAAGTATCACTGGGTGAAGTTTTTCCTGAGTGGAATACGGCAGAAGTTAGAAAAGCTCTAAGAGCAATAGAGAGGTAGTACAGACTAAGTTAATCAGATAGCAAAAAGAACGAAGTATGCTCATGGAGAATTTCATTTTCAGCAAAATATTCAGGACTCTGTCTTCTCTTGCTCAGTGCGTTAACTTGCAGCAGGGCAGATGAAAAGTCATGCCAGAATTTGCATCAGTCTACTTGTGCTGCTCTGTTCCCTGAACTGCCGCAAGGCAGATGCTGGTGGAAGAAATGCCATTAATGGAAACCTCTGCCGTTTTTTATATCCAGAAACTAAAGTGGACGGCTAGTATAAGTGCATCCAATTTCTTGCTCTAAGCAGTATCCCTTAGAAGCAAGCCAGATTGGAAAGTGACAAAAAATTGACCTGTAGAAAAAACCCAACTAATTTTTTCCCTACCTACTGTCTGATTTTTACATTAGCCCATCTTAAATTCCTATCCAATTGAACATGTGTTTCCAGCACATTTTCTTCTTTACTCTGGATCTCATATATACTCGAATGGGCTGCCAATCTCTCCTGCCTGTTAAATATATAAAATCATTTGGAGCAATCACAGAATAGTACAGTAGTTCTGGATAAAGGCAACCTGTGTAGATAAATTCTGCTTGTATAAATTTCCCTTCAGTTTCAATTAAAATTTTCACCTTTGTTTCCTATGTTAAAGTATAGCTTGCTTATTTAAAGTTGTTGCATAAATTAGCTTCATAGAGCTAGAATTTGTCATGTGGCAAAATTACTGCTGCAGTTGTGTATTAATTTTCACGGTGTACCTGTCTTACTTGGAGAAGTACAGGAACAGACTAGTTTAGTTCCAGGTGAATAAAATTAATTTCACACTATCTAGTGTAAATAGGTGACACATCAGTTACTTGACCTGAAGATAATTAGAACTTAAATTTCAATTTAAATTGCTGGTTTGCAAGTTATCAGGACTCCTCAGTTCTGTTCCTGCTTTGCTCCTGACTTGTTGTTTGCCATGAACAGTCACTTCTCTACACCCCAGTCCAGCCATCTGAGAAATTAAAACAGTAGCACATAGCTTCTTTACATGAGTGTTTTGAGGTTTGCATCAGTGTGGTTATGTTTGTTGTGGCATTCATACCATTTAAGGTCTTCTGGTGGAACGCATTAAGGAGACGGGGACCTATAGAATATGGAAATATGAGGAGGGATTTAACCATTTTCCGTAAGCATCACAAACATAAGCCTCCTCTGTCCTGCTGTCAGGTGCTACTATTACAGTAAAAGTTTTGGCATTATTTAGTAGCAATGCTAGCAGCATATGCCAAATAGGCTTACGCTATGTAAAGATTTGTAGCTTGCGGTCCTGTTCGAATTCGGGGCTGTGCTGTGCTGCCAACGATAGACCCTAGGAACTTGGATTTTCACGTGCTCCGTGCTACAAATGGGGGACAAGTCCTCTGTGGAGAGTGTCCAGAGGAAGCTGGCAAGGATGGGCAGTAGAGTCCAGAACACAAGCTGTAAGGAAGGATGGAAAAGTTCAGTTTGTTACATCTACAGGAAAGGAAGACTGGCCAACGTAATTGTTAAGTGTGGGCTGCTGCAGGGCTAAAAATGATAATTTGGGCTCTCCCAGTCCGCTGGCAAGAGAACAAGAGGCAACAGGCTCCAAATCCTGCAGGAGGTCTAGGTGAGGTATTAGGAGAATGGTTCTCACTGTAGACATTTCTCAGGCCTGGAATAAGTTACCTAGAAAGCCAGCTTAGATGAGCATCTCTGAAGAATGTCTGAAGCATGTTGCCTTCTTTAAGTGACCATTTGAAATGCTTTCTGACTCTTGTTCCTCCAATTCTTTGATTGTTCAGTCTTTTATAGCTGTAAGGCATGTGTGTGTCTGCTTTGCCATGGTAGAAATAACTATACTTGGACGGGATGAAGCCCCCAAATACTTGCTAGCATCTGATGTGAGAATTTCCAACTGCATCTCTGGGCTGCTTTTTTTTTTTCTTGGCTTCGGGAAAGGGTGCGCTAAAGCACACGAACAGAGGGGAATGACATAGTGATGTATTTATTATATGTTGCAGCGTAAAAACACAATCTGCTCTATGGGGTCTTGCCAGAGGCCTGCTACAACCCACCCAGGTTCTCATGTTCAGCAATGGGCAACAGCAAGCGCTTAGGGAGTAGTATCAGAAGGAAATAGGGAAATTTAAGTGATCCTTCTCATGATATGCAAGCTCATTCTCTACAGCTCTGTGCTGGGCTCCAAGTGCTTTTGTCTCAGAGGAAACCTAAAAGGGAACAGTGGAGCTAGGATGGACCAAAACGTAGGAAGGGTGCTTTGAGCAGTAGCAGGTAGAAGGAGAGGGTCCCAAGAAAAGGAAGAAGGTTCCTGTGGTCATTGCCTTCTCCTCTATCAAAAACCAGCAGTCCCTCAGCAGAACCCTCACCATCTGAAGGCATAACAGAGGGTACTTGCATGAGGATGTACTTTAATGTTAAGAGTTCCCCTTACTGAGCCTGGGCTCTGCTCTGGTACCAGCCTCGGAGCAAACCGTTATTTTGTCAGTTCTTCTGGTTTTCAAAGATGCATTTGGCATGTTTCTCTTTTTGCATTTATAAAGAACCATTACCAAATGCTAGAAAGGAAACCTGCCAAATGTAGCTGTGGGATAGAAAAATAATCTATGAAACATACCATTAAGACAAAAACATATGGCAATGTGCTAATCCCTCTTCCCCGCCTCACAACTAGCCCCAAATCTAGGCCAAGCAGTCAGTGCAGATTATAGCACATAAGAAAAGCTCATTTATGCTAACAGCTCCTCCTTCAGCTGCCCCTGAACTACTTGTATGTCTGCCTGTTCCCTAAATGCAGGACAGAGTCATCTCCAAGTTTATCTGGCAAATCATTTATCTGCTCTGACCCCTAAATCAGGAAATAGCCCATGCTTGCAGCAGCAGCTCTAGTACAGAAATTAACGGTCCTACTGTGGGGAAGTTTGAGAGGATGGTTCTGCACACAGGAGCAGAATTTTTCCCAGCTTACCAAATGCATGAGGTAAAAGTGCTCCCTCCTCTCTTTTCACAACTGCAGAAGAGGAGTGCTCTGCTGGACACGGTGCTCTACAAAGAGATACTTTATATGTTTAAGAGATATGCAAACAGCTAGAGACTCAAAAGCATGACAAACACTGGAGAAACAGACACTCCAACCACAACTGCTAAAATAGTCCTTGAATGCAGCGCACAGGGTGGGAGCTAATTAGAAGCAACCCTTTATCTTCCAAATATTTGGCAACCTCTAATAATGTTCTCTCTTTGCAAAGATGATCTCGATTCTAGGAAATGCTCTCTCTGGAAGAGCATCAGCTGACATGAGTAAAATCAAGTACGCAATATAACATGGGCTCACACTCACATTTAAAGCCAACTCTGGGTTTGTGCGTTCAAGGTGCGGCTTTAAAAAGCAGCAGCTTTATTCCCTAATTAGAGCCTGCCTTGCTTGCAAGTTCCAGACATAACCAAACCAGTAACCAGCATACTGTGAGAAGGGAAGGGACTTTATAGCATGTTCACACATCAGCTTCTCATTTAAGCAGCACAGTATATTAAGCTCATGTGATTTCTTTTTTCAGATGAAAAACCAAAAAAGGTGGAATCTGATTTTTTGCTCTGCCCTGCACCAATCCTATACAAAAGCGGCCAGTAAGTACTTGAAACAAATGTCATCCTATGTTTTGCTAGAATTCGACCCGTTACTGCTTATGTTAATCATGAGGTGATTTCGCTAGAGGCAGTCTTTTGTTGTTTTTATGGGGGGTGGTTTGTTGTTGTGGGTTCCCCCCCCCCCACCCCCTGTGTTATTTCCCTGGTGTATTTGCCAGCTCTGGAGTGGGCTTTAAATAGTCATCTGTGACCAAACCAATTTGGACAGTGCCTTAAAAATGAATATTCAGCCAGTTTATTAAACACTGAAAAGGTCTGGCTTGTCATAAGTTTTATGCAGATTAGCTGTTTTAACAGGGCATAATATGCTCTCTTCTGGATAATCTTTAGGCTCGTTGTTAAAGAGATGACATTATCACTGACACTTACAAGCTATTATTAAAATTATGTGTCAAGATGCATACCACTGCTCAACATGTAATGATAAAACGAGGCACTAATTTAACAACTGCAGCAGTCTCTAACAGCACTGTGGCTGAACTGCAGTTCTAGCCTTATTCTAAGTGTCACTGGCCACGGCTGCACATTACTTCTGGCCCTTTGAGAACTAATCCTTCCCTCCTCCTCCCAAATTCAGACATGCCGTAGGCTTTTCAGATCACTTCAACTTCATTGTTCAGATTTGTGAAATTCTAAGCTAATCAGAAGTCGGAAAACTGCATGTCAGATCTCAGCCCTGTAGGAGGGCAAAGGCTTTCAGGCTGTTGACTTCCTCCCTGTTTTGCAAGTAGTTCTTCTCAGATTGTTATTTAGGATGAGGTTAATATTAATCCAGTAGCAAGTACAGCAGGTTGTTACAGCTCTGCATCATCATTTTTCTGTGGCAATTCTTAGCAGTTTAAGAACTAAGCATATTGCATAGATGCTTTCCTGAGTTGAGCAACAACAACCACCTCAGTTGTACTCCAAGATCGATAGCAAAACCCCAAATACACATCTGTTTTGTGCATTAAATGGCAACAAGGAGGAGAAAAGTTGGAAAGTAGTAGAAGAAAAAAACTGCAGTAATTAACCCCAGTGGAAGAGAGTGGGGTGAATCACTGCAGAGAAGCTGCACCCTAGCCTCTGTGCAGCAGCCAGAGCTCCCCTGTGGGAAGCAAACACTGGTTTATGGCAATGCAGGGAAAACAAGCATGGAGGAGATTTACACAGAGAGCAGAGGAAGGGGATGAGTTTTTAATGCTGTTATGTTTTCCTGATACTCAAGTTGCCTTTACATAGCTACACAAAGTGTTCAGCAGGAGTTTGTTAGACCTACGTGCCTTTATATTGAACAGTGCAGTTGCACTGTTTTCAGTTGAGCTGGGCTGCACTTGGTTCTGTGCCAATTGTACAACAAAACAGCTGTATCCAACTGCTGTCTTAGCTAAAAAGAAATCAGCACCATGTGCAGCTGTAAGAAAACTGATTTTGTCATCAGAACCATTTAAATCAGTCAGGTTACTAACTCCTCCTCTCCCTGACAAGTATTTCAGTAGAGTTACCTTACAACAGAATAACAGCAGCAGCAAATTAGGCCCCCAGCATTAAGCACCCCAAGACCTGAAGCTGTAAATGCTCTTCCACACACTGTTATTCTGAGAGTATGAGTATACAAACAGCCTGTCTTGGCAAATGAACGTGAAATGCGTGGAACATTTGTATAGATTAAAGCACAGTGGAAGTTATTTGAACATGCTGCATTTTCTCTTATTCTGTGAAGAGCTTGTTTGGCCTGTGAAGCGTTTTTGAAATAGGCAACTCACCATATTTTAATTGCACTGTAGATCAAGCACCTAATTATGGCATGTTTCTTCTCAGCAGTGTTTTTAAGAAAGAAAGAATGCATGAACAAGACACATGAAGTTGTACAGGTTTGCAGGAAAAAAATTATTTCAGAAGTTACTATGTGAAATATACTTCCATAAACTGATATTGAAGTAGTTACAGCTTTGGCCCAGAGATGAACAGTGTGCTATGCAGAAGACTGACAGCTATGAAAGATATGTACATACTTGAACTCTTGACTTCCCATTGGCACGGCTCAGACTATTGCTGGATAACTCCCAGTAATTCCTCATGTAGTGGAGCTAATATTAGTCACTAACATAGCAACAACCGGTCTGCTCTTTTCCTAGTGCTCTTTTTAGTGGAGTTAAGAGCAACCCAAGCAGACAGAGATAGCTTTGTGACTTTCATAGCTGCAGCTTTGTTTCTGGGTAAACGGTAAGGACTCACTTAACAGGTTTCACAGTATTTTTCTAACTGGAGACACTTCTTGTTCACTGATGAATTGGCCATTTTAACATGCAGAACAATAGAAACCCATGTGGAACAGATAAAGTGCCAGAGTACCCAAGATGCCGGGTTGGTAAACCCCTGGTCTCCTGGACCTATGCCATTGTGTATTTCTACTTTCTTTCCAGCTGCTCGCTGCATTTAGTTAGGAGCCTCCAAAATGCCAGCTGTAGATTTAACCAAGCATTCTTTTCAAAGCCTATTTTTTCACAGTACCATGTAGCAGATGGACGTGGTATCCTTAGGTTATGTGACAACATGACTGTGCTGCTTGCGCTGTTTAAAATACCTTCTTGTCATGCCACTTCTGAAGTGCAAAATCACATAGTCTGCTTGCAAAACCAGCTCATTTTTAAAGACCCCTGATTAGCTAACAGTTGAGAATTACTTAGGATTTCTACATAAGTAACCTATGCATTATAAAAAAAATCTTAGAAAGTATTGAAATAATCCAGAAAGGAAAAGTAGCATGTATACTCTGCAGGAAGATTATGAGGAGACAAACCAGAGTTGAATTGCTTAGCTTGTACTTTGAGAGATGACCTGTATACTGTGAGGGCAAGAGGAACATTACAACTCAGCTGGTTTACTAAAAAAGGTCTCAGATTCTACTGCTTTGACCATTTAAAAGCCATATATTTTTAGGGTCTTGCAGAATATTTGAGAAAATCGGTTCCCCTTTTTAGCTCAGGCTTGAATTTGCTGTCCTGCCACAGGTCAGGGACTCCAACTGAATCAGAGATTTCTTTGACCTCTCTGTTACTTCAGATGTTTCTGTTGTCATAGTCCTTTGGAAAGAAAACAGAATCTTTGTCTCTGTGGAAGACCAGTACAGTAAAAACTGGTATATTTTTGTAAGTCTACGTTCTTGCGCTACCTTCCCTTTTCTTCTCTTCATTTTGCTCCCAAGTTCTTTGAATACACATTCAGAAAATATATCTGTAGGCTTGACTCTACAAACCGATGGCTTCTGTTCCTCTAGGCCAGTGGTAGAATACCCTCTGCCTTCAACAGAAAGGCTATTAGAACAACATACATTTCTCTTACTTCCTGAACATTTATAAATTCTCTTTTATTTGAAGAGTTGATGACAATAATAAAAGTTTAAACTTGCACAACACAGCAATATTTTGCTGAAATATTTGTAGGGAATATTTACATGTCTGCTACTTAATAGCTCACTTTGTTTGAGCTCGTCTCTCATCGGAGTATTACATTAAGAGATTTTGGATTTGCTGGTGCCTGCAGAAAGAAACCAATTCGATCTAGTCCAAGTACTCACCCAAGCAAAGCAAGAGACTTTAGGTCTAGGCTGGGGCTAGGCGGTGAATTTTTCAAAGTGAACCAACACGCTGAGAAATTTGTCATAGTTCTTAAAATAGTTCAGAGAACTAGAGTAGTTTATTTCTTAATGCAGCTGCAGTATTGCTGGCCAGCTTCCATCTTTATGCATCCTACATTGAACTCATACAGCATTTGCTCTAAAATTAGCTCATAAAATCAAGTTATTGTTTACCTCTCGGTCCAACAAGATACATAAGCTTCTCGTAACTTGAAACACAGGGACTAAGTCTAGCTGAACACACGTACAAGAAGTTGGTTGTGTGTTTCAAAATGCCAATAGAAGGGTAAACATTGGGTTAAGCAGGATCACTGCTTTCATTTAAGTATCACACAGTTCCCATCTCTCAGTTGACTGACATTTTGACATCCTTGCGGTGAATAGCACTTGACTACCTGTCTGAGGGGTTGCCCTAGGACAGAAGCAGATAGTAACTTTCTCCTTGGGCTTGTAAGCTTAAGGAATAACAAAGCCAAAAAAGATAAATCCAAACATACAGCTGAGCACAAGTGAAACCTTGCTCACAGTTACCTGGAATTTATGATTGTATCTCATGCAGAGGTGGTATGGCCTGCGCTACTGTTTTTTAATGACCTTATTTGCCCTCTATTCAAATCATGTTTGCTTCAGATGGCATATATCCCTTCCTACATCCTGTCCAACATGAACAGCTGGTGGCACTTACAGAGCAAAGATTAAATAGGAATTACTTTTTGTGTGGTAGTAAGGAAAATTACTATGCTTGTATTCCCAAATTCGTAGTTGCCTCCAGTTTCAAAGGACCTGACTTAAGTTTAGTCTCCAGCGTGCAGTTCACTTGAAACAAAGTAGACAACAAGGCATGAGATAATCTGTTAGCAATCATCAGATTTTTTTTTAATGTATTGCTAGTAGTAGTAAGAGCTCTTGGCAACAGCACAAGTTCACAAATTTAGTGGTAACTTTAGATGTTCTTCCTAGCCAGACGTTCCAATAAGGAGTTACTGAGGGAAAAATTAACCTTATTGAGCACGTCTTACAAGAATCGGGATGTAATTAGAGAATAAACAGCTCAGACTCTTACAACTGTAAGAGCAAGTAAGAACTTTTGCCCTAGGAAAAAAAAAGGATAGTGGGAAATCATCTCTAGGGCTAAGCACATCACTTTATGTTTCTGAGCTGCAAATGCTACCTTGAGACAGGCTTTTATTTGGCTATTAACCACATTTCTCACAGGAGGAGCCTGTGTCATTCAATTCTTTGTTCTTCCTGTTGACAGCAGCTGCTTGGCTTGTTATGCCCGCATTTGTGAATGGGATGGCAGCTCAGAGGGAATTTGGAAACACCAGCAGCATTGTGTGATTTCTGTACTGTCGCTTCTCAGGTCTTTAGATTTTAATATTTTTCTGTTTCTGGTTTATTGCCCATTTCCTTTTGATACTGTCTTTACAATTCGGTTACAACCCTTAGCCCTTCAGAATAAAAAGTTGAGGGAAGAAAGAAGTAACCATCTCCTTATTTTACATAGCACCTTCAGCCTTTAAGTAAACTATTTCAGAAACTAGATTAACCACCTATTGCATCCACATGTCTTCCTGTTAAGAAGTTTGACCTTACCTACTATGAAAATAAAACCTTTTTTTGGTTCTATTTCACTTTTAGAAAATTTTTTTTTCTCCACAGCAGGAAGTAAATCCTGTAATGGTTAGTAACCCTACCTGTCTGTTTATATTCAGTTTGCATTACCTGCCCTCTGTCTACTTTTGTTTCTGCTAGTGCTAAAAACACACTCCATTTCTTTTTTATACCATTTTTTGTAGCCTGTAATAGCTTGAATGCAGTCAAGAGGTTTGTCTCTCTGGCTAAAGTTTTGGGAGTAGGATCTTAATCTCTGAAGTACAAATTTAGGGCAGAATTAGCTGATCCACTTTCTGCTGTGGCTCACATGCAGGGCTGAGGGTTGAGGATAACAGGAATTCACCACAAGCTTCAAGTTAAACATGGCTTTGAGAGCATCTCTTAATAGGGGCTTAAGGGAAGCCAAGGTTCTGTCTTCTGAAAGAGCTTGCAGCTCTGCATAATTAGAGAAGTAGACATGTGAATCCAGTGCATTTCTTCCTATGGATTTCTGACAAATTAATGTAAAAACAGTTCAAACAGTATTGTAGGAGTCTATTTAAAGATGTATTCATTGTAGTTTACATGATACACCAAGACTTTCCTGCTCGCTACTTCAGGGGCCTTGAACATTCTTTACAGCAGCTCTGCAGGCAAAAACTAGAACTAGCCAAAAGCCCAGGAATTCATGCCCAAGCTGTCGCTGGCACTCTTGCCCTTGGCTTCTGCCTCCCTGGTAAACAATGTCTCAATACAAAGAGGACACGTGCTTCATATTTAATTCTAGGTGCTTTGAGTGAAACATGTTTCTGTGACAGTGGAACAGTGGTACTTTGAGTCTTGCTTTCCGGTTTCAAAGTGTCATTTTTATTACTACCAGCACCAGATTTAAGAGGAAGGGCATGGACACATGAAAGCTAACAGACACAGCCAAGATAAATGGATTGTAGGCTCCATCCTGCAAATTGCCTCATTTGGTTTCCAGACAGCTGCTCTCATTTGAGGGCAGCTGAAAGGTGTTCTACAAAATGGTTGTCATGGCAGGCTTCTAACAAAGGATCCTAACTATCACCCCCCTGCCCCAACTAGTCCTACTGCTTCTTGTGACATAAACCTCGAAGCCAGAAACTTAACAATTACTTTTGAATTTCATCTCTTGGGGGACAAGAGTACATTACATTGGCCAGCACTGTTTCAAAGTTCATTATGCAGGCAAAATGCCATGCAAGTGACTGAATCTTCAGGGATGTGTGCAGTCTTACGTAGAAGCACTGAAGCCATCCTTTTTTAAGTTTGACTTGACTACACTAAGAAAAAAAACCCCACAAAAGCTTTTCACACTCTTAACTCCCTTTTCTTCTGCAACACCTGTAGGTCCTTCAACAAGCCTCCCTGCTTCCTCCCACATGCTAGTATACTTGCAGTATTAAGAGACACAGAGTTAAGGTAATTATTACCTGCAGTTTTCATTAGTACACAGTGATCAGATTTCTTAAATCTATTTTTTACTGCTGCTCCTTTATAGGATCTTTTCTTTTCCTCTCCTTTCTCCTGTGGTTGATAATGGCTCTAAAGAAGTCAAAGCCATGTTAAAGGAGTGATGCTTTCTAAGCTGACTGGTGTTTAATATGTTTGCCTAATTAACTTCTGGCTAATAATTCTAACCCATTAAGTAGCTAGGTAGTACATGTTTCGAATAAACACATCTGGTCCTGCAATGACTGAAGGTTCTGCCTGCATGTGGGTGACAGATGTGATGGTAGTTTCCCCAGTGCTCTCTTAAATAATTAAGAGCACACTGGTGAGGTAGCCTTAGACAGACCTCCTCAAAGCCAGCTGTATAGTCTCAGAGCTGTGTCCACAGACATGTGCCTCATCTTATTACTCTGCTCCAGCTATTACATTCCCTCTTGTATGGTGTTTCAAAAGCTATGTGTAGCTTTAAGAAACACCCTTTTAAACAACTTTGGACTCATGGCTTCTGGTCTGACAGGGCAGCAGGAAAAGGAATAATACGTCAGGCCACCCAAGGGGCAAATAGTTTTGAATTCACAAGTCTTGCAGATTGATCTTTCTTACCAAACAAAGGGCATTTGTAACAGTCCCGCCCTGCTGTTTCATTACTTGGAGTTGCCGGGCTAGGTTTGGAAACAACCGTCTCTTGATGGGAATGTCATTTTCTGGTAGCCTACTTCTTCACATGTTCAATAGCTTCCTAGGCTGGAACAGCTGTTAATTCTTATCAGTCTCAAAAGTGAGAAAAGCTAAGATGAGTTACATGCAGAAGAGATCACTCCTTCCAACTCAACTGCCATTTTGTTTCTCAGATTTTGGCTTTTTGTGGTGGGGCTGTTTAAAGTGGCTTTTTTTCCCCAGACAGAGGGAGGAATTATGTCAATAAATTAAATAAACAGCAGGCTATTTTGGAAGAGGCTAATTTACACAAAAATTACTTCTTAAAAATGAGACTTGAGTTCTCACTTACCAAAGGGCAAAGGTAAGATTTATTCCTACTTCTGAGGGTGCGTGAACCCTGATCATTCTGTGCCTATACCATAATGGTTAACATGCAGCTGTCATTAGTTCTAGTGATATGGGCTCAGTCTGTGACCTTTGTTTTGTAAGGCATCAACAATAGCACAGCTGCCCCTGCATAGTCGAGATCTCAAACCTGCAATTTGGCAAGAGGAACACAACAAATTGGATAAATATACATAAACACATTGTGAAAGAAGGGAAAACAGAACAGAATGAACCAGAGCATCATCCTACAACTTGTTTGATAGGGATGATTTAAGTAGGCATATGGTATAGTTAGATGTGCTTTCAAAAACATTGGCCCGATTCTTGAAGCAAATATGAAATAACTATCTAAATAGAAAGAGAGCTGATACAGTACCATTAGTTCTCTCAAAGGAGGCATATGAAAGCCTTTGGAAATATGTGTGAGTGGGGGCTGGGCGTGAATGATAAGCAGATTTACGTTCCCCCACAAAAAGTGTCATTATCTTATTGTTAATATTACATAGTTGTACTTCCTTCTCACTCTGTAGGCATTAAACTAATATCGAGACCTAACCCAGCACCAGTTTTCACATTTTATCAGCTCAGTGTTTGCCTAACAGATGACCACAGCCACTCTAATACCTCTCACATACCCTTTCCATCCAACAGTCACGGTGCCTACAATGCCCATATTTACGAACTGAAAATCAGTGCTGTGCTCATCCTACATTGCCACCTTTCATTGCCGTGTTATTTAGTAACTCAAAAACAACAACAAGTTAAAATTAGCCTTTGTCTTTCTGCATTCCTTTTACCAAATGGAAGGAAAATACGAAGTAGATAAGCTGAGAAATTCTGAATGTGTTATTACAAACTAAGTCTAAATATATATTTAAATGATGCTCTTCACACGTCACACCAGGTATATCTCCCACATCAGCTGCATACAAATACTCAAATACACAAAACCACGTGATTTCCAGAGCATGTACATAAACATATGAGATCAGCCATTTATTCAGGCAAGTCCGTAACTTTATCAAGTTCATTACTTGGCATAGAGGTTCTTTTTGTCTGCCTTAAGGACTACTGAGGAAAGTGGTGTGTAAGTTAACAGAGTTATCTTGTGACATGGAATTGAGGAGCAGAAAACAAGAAGAAGGAGATAATTAATGTTGTTTTCTATGGCTATGGCTGGGATATTTTTTTTTTTTGTCACTTTTTCCTCCTTGGCTAAGAAAAGTAAAAGCTTGGGAAACATGTTTCAAGCGCAGAGACGCAGCTCCAAAGAGGGGAAGTTGTATGCAACCTGCATATTTGATTTGTCTATCTTTCAGAGTCCTTTAAGAAAGGATTAAATATTTTGCAGGATGTGTTGAGCATTTTCTCTTCTTTTTCCAACTAAGAAGTTATATTTACCTTCTTTTTGGGGTATTGTTAAGTAAATAGCTTTATCACAACCTTTTCGACAATTAAAACAAAAGATTAATTTTGCCACAGAACTAAATTACTCATTAATGGAAGGGGCAGTGTACATGATGAGTATTTACCCACTTGAAAGTTAGGCAGCTTGTTTAAACTTTCAAGTGTGGGTTTAAGGACCCATTTTCAAGGTCTCTTCCTCAGACTATAAACTACATAGTGACCACACATTGTTTGAAATACACCTTGTCCAGAGACAAGGAAAGCAATTAAATTTAAGATTTAGTAAGATTTCTCAGTTAGAGGTAGCTTGTTGACTAAGATACTTCACGTTCCAGATAATACTAGTCATTACTACAAAAAGGCAAAAGCACAACAAACCCACATATTAGTTACCCCTCAGTAACCAGTTGTACCTTAGAAAGCACTCAATGAAGGAGAACAAGCAGTCCACTCTTGCAAAAGAAGGTACTGGCTATTAGGATAAACACTGGACTTCTTCTGGCTTGTCAGCCTTCCTAAGGCTTTTCTGCCTTCCCCACATAGAGCAGCTGAGCATTTCTCTAACACTGTGGATGTAACAACTGCCAACACACAAAAAAAAAGCCAAAAAACTGAGGTATGCTTGCCCCCTTTTGAATTCCTGCTGACCTTGTCAGCCACGTGAGTTCCTTGTGCTCACAAATTGGTAGTATACCATCTCTAAATCAGGTTGTTTTCACCTGTTGTTCTCATTCTGGAGCCTCTGAGCTCAGGTGACTGGAATACTTCTCCATCATAGATGTACTCATGGCTAATTAGGCCTGTTGATTTGATGTTAACATTATGCTTCAGTGTAAACAGCTGTTCTACCCCAGTAGCACTGGGTAAAGAGAGTTGATGTGAATCAGATCCTCTCCCACCTGGGCTAATTCCTTTCTTTGTAAAGTCCCTGAGACTTAGCATTTATTTTCAGCACCAGCGCTTAAGCTTTTTTTTTTTTTTTTTTCCTATGCAAGCATTTTGTTCGAGTAAAACTAAGAGAGTATGGTTACCGATCACTCGTTACTCACATGGTACAATCTACCCCCTCCAAAACAGCTAGAGAAATAAACTCATGTAGGGGGAAGCCCGAAATACGGCTAGATTAGGCTTAATGTCTTTTATAAATATTAACTTCTGAAAATATTTTAGAAATACATTTAGTTTGACACAATTAGACTATAATGGGAACTATTCACAGATGGAAACATCCTCAATGAATTGTATAGGCTAACTGGCTCCTAAGACATATGGATCTGATGTTAAGATCAGTAGCAATTTCTAATGCAGTCCTTCACGTTCCTCAATAGGGCACACAGTGTTCCCAGAGCATTAAGAAAGAGTGCGTGAGCAGAACTAAGTGCTTAATATTATGCAGTGGACATAGTATCCTGAGCTGAATTAATAGACTAATTTAACATAATAATGACATTTCATACCCTGTTACTGCAGGTTCCCATGATTCCATGAGATCAGAGCTAATTCATTGCTGGCTTCCAGTTCTTTCAAATTCACTAGCACTTCTCAGCAGTGAAATACTTACGTATCTCTGTGCTTCTGTCCGTTTCCCATGGAGGGCCAAACCCAAATAGTACATTGAACACTCTGCTGAGAAAGCTAGATAGTTCCGGGGTAACAAGAGGGGGTCCTAAGAGAACTTTAATTTGAATTTATGTCAGTGCTAAGCTACACTAGGAAAGGCAGTGGGTGGGAAGAGTTTGTACTAATTCTTTACCGCAACCCCATAATGATTTGCATAGAGTGCAGGTCTTGCTATCCTCGGGAAAATAATTAAATATTCCTTTTTATGCCTGTGTGGTTGGTGAGGGGAAAACAACTCTGACCATTTAGCGTAACTGCAGGTTATTAACTGTCCCCAGTACAATTCCTGCCAACTCGAGTAAACTGTTTCCTATGCTTCCCATGCATACATGACCCTTGGCACAGGGGAGCTGCACTGAACATTTGGTGGAGCAGGGTTTGTAACCCTGCTCCAAAGGAACTTGCAGCATCCTTCTGCAGCTGCGGCTTTTGGTCTAGGAAGAGCAACAAAACCAGAAGTGTGGACTTGAAATACCTTCCTCCGTGGCTTTGCACTGCCTCCTTCTGCTGCAGGGATGTGTCCCTAGATGCAGAGAGTCAACTTTGTGGTCCTGGAGTGCTTGTTAACTGAGAACAGGGGAAAGGATACTCTGTGCTTTGGTCGGTGAGAATGTGTGGGTAAATATTAGTTGTATCACCAGCAAATAACGGCAAACGATTTCATACTCAAGCTGGTCAAATGAAACTCCTGTGTCCATACAGTGAGATTGGAGCTGACCCCACTGAGACACCACCACCTATTGCTCAGAGTCTTACAGCTTGTCTCCCCGACCCTATAGCTGAGCATTCATTGTCTCCCCGTGTATGCTACTACTCATGCTTTTCAACCTTCAGGCAGAAAATGAGGGGTGGCATGACAGAGGCTGCCTCACCTGGCACCAGAAATTTCAGTTTACCTCCTGAGGTGAGGTCAGTATTGTTTGGCAATGGAGCTTTTCCTTCAAACTCTAAAAAAATAAAGTGCTTGCACTGAACACGCCATTGTCAGTCACAGGGTGTTCCAGTTTCTCCATCCTTCATGTGACCATCAAAATAAAGCATGGTCCCAGTGGCACCGCGTTGTGCTGCCAGACTGCAGTGTAGGGGATGGTGTATTATGTGGGGGTAAAGTGATAGGCATGCAAAAAAAATCATGCTTAAATTGGTAGTTCCACCAAACCCTTCTCCCACCACTGTTACTGATCTTCCAGTGTGTGATTTCTGTATACCTATATTAGTGTATATAAGTATGCAAACACACACACAGATGCATACGTATGTATAGATATATTTAGAACACATACACACACACACACACTTACTACTGGCTTACCAATAATAACTGTGTAATAAAGTTATATGTTAATTCACGGAGGTAGTTTTTTTTTAAGGGAAAGCACCCTGTTAAATACATAGATCTATTTTTTCCTTCCCACTGTGTACAGCATTTTAGCTATTTTAATGCTGGCACTGGATTCTAAAATACCTTTGTCACCATAATTTTAATAACTTTTTGAGCAGTTGCCAGTTTAATTTTCAATGTGTGAAAATCGGAGGTACATTATTTATTACTTCCAGCAAATGTCTTTCACAATTTTATTTAATTTTTTCATCTTTTTAATGGGTCATAAAATGGCAGTCTTTTATTGGATACTCATAAAGTAAGGAGCAAATGAATACTTTGCAAATAGGTTACTGCGGATTGAAATGTCGGCTGTATTTCACAGGGTATGAAATTCTTTAGAGTGGCGCTGTAGTGGCATACGGCCGTGGGCCACGTTCCTGTTCTGTAACAGTAAAACAGCAACGCACATAAAGGAAGGAAAGAATTGCAGTTGTTGGGTCTTCTCAAGTTACATTTTTTTTGTAAATTATTTATTAGAACAGCCAGGAGGCCATGACTGATGCTGTTTAAAGTTGCAATAGTCTTGTGGTTAACTTTGATCATAAATAAGAACCTTTTTTTTTTTAAAAGGTCTTTTTACACTCATTTTTCCAGGATTGATTCCCATCCAAAAAGTAATACTTCACAGATAAAATGTAGGAAAATCCCTACCACGTTGAGCAAGGGCTACGAACTGTAAATAAAACCAACAGTTTTTCCTATTACAATGAAATAGCTTTGAAAGTATGGACCACTGGAAAAGTGCACATTAGACCTGCGGTTACATAAAAAGCAATAGAGTTCGTGACTGTCTGCACCATGTGTTAATCACATATACTTATTGACTCAGGTTTGCTGTGTCCTTGAGTCCGCTTTACTGAAGTGCTGTGTCAGAAGTGATCAGAAGATAGGAATGAGCATCCTGGCTAACAGCCTTAAAAAGATACTGGATTTGGGCACTGTTGCATTTTTTCTGAAGCACAGTGCAAAGGGCTGCACTTGCCTTTCCCTGGAGGCTTGTTCCTGCAGCCATGTTCTTCAAGCTAGACATAGAGAAGCTGGTTGACTCCTTGTGTTCTTGGGTCTAACTGCAAGGAGGCCTGCGTATTTGTGCACAGCGTGAGCGGGCCTCAATCATTGGAACCTCTGACTGATTGTTATCCCCAGGGTCTGCTTCCCCTTCCTGTGTGCACAGATGTAAAATCCACACCGTGACCCATGCAGAATGTGTCACACAGCAGAGGTGAGGTTTTAGCTGGGCATTGGAGGATGTCTTCCTGGATTGCCAGAGCAACATCAATATTTACACTTCCTGACTCTGTGGGTTTTATTCAGGGTTGAGCTGAGGAGATACTCTGTTCTGCAGCAGCTTTCAAGAGCTCAACTCTCGGTTTTGTTCTGTGCTGGTACGAAACTAGTATCAATCTAACCTTTCCTTGCAAAAATGGGGTTGTGTCAAAAGGTCTTTGTGACTTCAGGGACAGTCTGCCCTCACGTGTGTAGCTGTGCTTTTTGGGTGTGACCAAATTCACAGTGAATCAAGCACAGTGAGGCTTCAAACGGGGGCCTCACACGCCAGCACGGTCTTTCTTTTGGTGCTGGGGTGGGACACTGACACCCCCTCTTCTCTTGTCTCGCTCTCTCTGCATACCTCAGCAGGAGGAGAGGCAATTTTCCTTGAGTCTTTGGAAAGCAATTGAGACACTATGGGTGTAGTCATGTAAATCACAATTGCTGGGCGAACTGGCCATACAGATTTATAAAACCAGGCATTTAGTGCCTGCGGAGACGTTTTTGAGGCGTGTCTGGTCGCCTCCACCAGGGAGACTGAAGGTATATAGCCTTATGACCAGCTGACCGAAGTCAGTGCTGCTCCTTCCCTCGTGAGCTAAGCCTGGCAAGAGAAATCACTGCAGTCTCATAACCCTTGAAATTGTATTCCTCCAGTCTACAGAAAAAACTATCAGCAGAGGCCCAAAGATTTAGAAGTATTATCTGGTGACATAGGCTGGTTCAGCTCTTAGCTGATTTGAGCTTTACTGAAGGAACATGACACTCACAAAATACTGACAATCACCAGTAGGAAATGAAGGTGCCCAAAAAATAGAATCACTTCTGAATGTCATCTTGTTTTCAAAATATTTGCAGTTTATGCAGAATGCTGAGCTAAAAGCCTTGCACACGTGGACAGATACTAGTAAACACTATATGTATTTATGTCTTTCTCTTGGATGTTTGTGACTGAGTAGAAGAAACAGGGCACCTAGTTTTTGGAGTGCCAAATTTGAAGGGGTAGTGTTTATATGAACAGGAAGTACACATGGCCCATCAAACAGGTGGATGCTGAAGAAATGAAACCCTCCCCCCCCGCATTTCTTATACCCTACAGACATGACAATTTCAAGAAAGAAGTGATTTTGTATGTTGACAGGTTCATCCTTTTGAAGATGAGATAATTATCTGTATGAGTTCACTCTGTGGCTTCTAGAACTGAGCGAGTATGATCAACTCCTATGAAGAATCGCAAATGGCTCATCCCTGCAGCTGTGTATCAGGATGGAAGTTGATAGGGAAGCTGGTTGCTCCTACTGCATTGTAGCTGTGCTGATAGCTGTTGTGTTCAGTGAGCCTGTTGCCTGGGATATTTGTCAGACCGTCTGACAGCTAAAGGTTGTGGGAATGCAAAGCTCAATGGTAGCGAGGTGGCGCATGGCACCAGCGACTTGAAACCCGCTCTTACTGCCGTCTGTGGGAGCCAGCGAGCTCTGGGCCCGGTTCTCCTTTAGACACGTGTGTTAGTGGTGCCCTTTTCTGGGGCCCTCTGTGGCCGGAACGGTGTACAGAGGCGTTGCTGTGAATGAGGATTTGAACCGTAGACCTCACTGGGAGCAGAGTTCAGTCCCAGAGGGTGACAGGAGCTTGCTCAGTGGTACCTCCTAAAACTACAGGTAAGCTCCCCATTGTAGTAACTAACTGTAATAATTGCCCTTCAGTAACTGGCCTGGGCAGACTTTGTGGTACGCTTCTGTTCAGTTAATGGCAAGTTTCTTCCTTGGCGTTTTTGCTGGACTGAGATTTTTGTGCCACTTCAGAGGATCGGTTTCCACCAACTCAGGCGCTCTAACAGGAATTGCTTATTTGTCATTTACCCGGTGCCTGAGCGTGGCTGTGTTCTGAAGCTAAGAGAGAGAGCCGGAGTTGTGTCCCAGTGACCCTGCCCGCTCAGCACACCACCCCTCTGGGACTCGGGCAAGTTGCGTGAGAGAATAGATTACAGACATCCCTCTCACGGTTTTTCTCCTAAATCCCAGGTAAAATATTTCCATAAGTGAGTGGAGCCGGAACGCAGCTCTCGGGCCTGTACAGCACATCAGCCAAGGAAATGCTTTTCAGCGGGGCTGGAATTTAAAGCTGCCTTTTCTAGTAGAAGACAGTTGTAACATTACCGCTTCTCAGTCCATTGGGGAATCCCTGTTTGAGTGGAACTTGTCAGTGGATGTAAATAGAGGCCAGCTCTCTGTTGCAAACAGTAAGGTGTAAACATGGGCATTAGAAATGTTAGCTGTTATACAAAATTTTTCATACAACATGGTGAGCTCAAGGAAATGTCAAGATCCACAAGATACCTGGGCAACAATCCTTTTCTCTAGTATGGGTTAAGATGTTCTTCTGGAGTGTTTTGTCCAAATGTCTTTCAGGTTCCTGTTTTGCTCAATTTGCTAGCAAAGACCATAAAAAAAAAAAAAAAAAAGCAGCTTAATTTCTTAATAGCTAAATCAGACAAACCTTGCAAGTTTTGGCCAAGGCTCACCAAGCTCACGGTGGCAAACAGCTAAGTGTGGTAGCTACAGAACACTGCTAGAAGAATACTAACACAGATGTTCCATATGAAGGGAAGAGAGAATTGTCCCTATAAATTTAAGAAAATAATACATATCGCAGCAGGAGTATGTAGTTTGCTGCACGACACAGGGAAGGTAGAAGAAAAAAGGGTGACTTTTGCTTCAAGCTGTAATGCGTAAGAGAGAAATGGAGTGAGAAGTTTAACAGCATCGACTTAAGTCCTGAAAGCTGGACTTTTTCCAGGGAAGCCAAGAAAGCCCAACACCTAAGTCACAGGTCCAGGAGTTCCTAAGATACGCTGTCTCTCTCACACACTGAAACAGTTAGTGTGAAATGCAGTATTTTAATAATAGAATAGAATTCAGGATAAGCCATGATGCGCACCTAGAATTTTGCTGACAAACCTGTCAGGGTGTCGGGGGGGACACCTTGGAGGTTGTGAGCGTAAGAAGCATTGCTGCAAAAGAAGTAGTTTGTTTCCTAAAGATCTAAGGGATATGCGGAAACCTGCTTTTATGAAGATCTGTATGAAATAAATTATATTATCATTTTAGTGGACTTAGCAGTTTTTTTGTGTAGGCTTTCTTATACAGGAGAATGAAATTAAACATGAGTAGCAGTTAGAGGTACCACTAGCATAGTGAGAACACGCCTCAATGGTACTTTACTTCTCTTCTGAGGTTTCAAATGTGTTTTGTTTCCTAGTTGTTCAGCTGAAAAACATGCAAGCCCGAGTATATGACATTTCAGATACTGCCTGCTAGCGCTGGCAACAGTAGCCAGCCACCGATGCATCTTCCTTTTCAGCCACGAAGGTTTGGGACTGGTAGTAGCACGTCGCGTAAATCAACAAACTACCAGAGGATAAAAAACATTGTGAAATGATGTTAGAAAATATTCCTGTCAGACAAGAACACACATGGGTCAGGGGAAGGACGATGTTGCCGGACAGCAAAGGGAATGGATTGGATAGCAGAAAAAACCCATAGGAAATCGAGGACTCGTACTCGCTTTTTTTAAAAAGAAATGGGGAAAAAGTGAGCATCTGAAACTGTTTTGGAAATTCAACCCCAGCAGCTGGCAGCAACTGTAGTCAGATGTTACTGGCCAAATCCAGCAGTTCTTCACTAGTGCATAGGCAGAATTATTTTTGATCTCAGTGGGAGTTTTGCCCAACAAGCGACTACAGATATGGTTCCAACCAAAGATAGAAGAGCTGGGAAAAACCTACAATGTATTTAGACACAGTTAAAATATGATCGGAAACAAAGTCAGTGCAGGAGGCATATTAGGATCTAGGTCCTTAAAGAACATGATATCTTAATTTAAAAATGAAAATTACTTCGTGTACTACATTTGAATTTAGAGCAGTTGAAAGGGCTCTTACTGTGCTAGCCAGCTTTGAACCAAGCAGTATAATCCCGATCCCGGCATCAGTCAGTGGGAAGGCTCCCACCATTACTTAGGAAAGTTCAGAAAAAGTAGAAAGGCCGAATAGCTTTTATGTTCAGGAAACACGACCGCAATGAATGCCCTTTCTTGGGCGTAAGCAAGTTCAAAACTTGGTGCAGAGCCTATGGTGTGTTTCTCTAAGTCATGCTTTAAAAAGACAAGGCTAATGGGGGAAAATGAAACATTTGAGAGATTAATCTTTCCTCTTTGTGCTTAACTGAAAAGTTGCCATCCAAAAAATACTTGTGTGCTGTGGATTCTTCAGTATTTATGGGGTGAATTCAGTTACTCCCTTCCAACTTGAGATATTCTGTGATTCTGTGATTCAGTTACACCTGTACACAGTCATAGTTAATGCCGTGGTATGACCAGGGTGCAAAAGGATGCGAACCCAGGACACTGGAAGGAGTCACATTAACGTCACTGGGCTGTAGATTAGTGACTTGGACAGAAAACTGCTTCGTGTGATGTGTTTATGATGCGCAAATCTCCAAAAGGTTTAAAAGTTTAAACACACAAATTTCTTCGGGGACACCTGTCGGGATTTGGGCTGTGTTTCAACAGCACAGCATGTACTTAAGTCCTTCTCTGATCAAGAAAATGCATGGCATGAAATCCTCTCGCAATGCAGTCAATAGGATTGTTTTGCCAGTCAAACTCGAGCAGAATTGTCATGCTGAAATTTCCCACAGCATTTCTCGTTAAAGTGGCAAAGCAAAACATTGGAAAAAAAAAAAAAAGATAAAAAACATCACATTAAAAAATTCATCACTAACAGAAGTTTTGGTATAGTTTGCTTTATTTAGTGCGTTGGAAGGGAACTGAATTAATTTTTTATTTTTATCGGTTCTGATTCACTTTTTCCAGTAATAACTAGAAGTAAATTAGAGGTATTCTTTCTGTTAGATCAATTATTCGTAACACAGATCATTTAAAAATTAGTTTAGTGGAAGCAACTTACTTCATTTTTACTAAAACTGAAAAAGAAATTAGCCAAATTAGTTAAAATATCTTTGAACTCCATATTGACTAAAGCATTTGTGCCAGAATAAAAATCCATGACATATAAGAACGGTATAAATGATTAATCATTTTAGTTCATGGATATCTATATTTTTATTTAATTACCTCTATGCATAATATAAACTGTCTGAATCTTGGGAATCCAAGCCAGAGAAGCTGAAGAGTCTTCTTATGTTTAACATTCACCATGTGTTGTTTTCTTCTAGGGTTAATTTGTAAAATGTAAACCACATACTATTTGTAGGCAGTGTTTATGTACTATTTATAGAAAGTCTTGACCATTTATAATTATCCGACATTTTTATCCATAATGTCTGCATATGACTAGAGAGATGTTTATGGAACAGACAAAACAATGTTATTTTTACAGTTGAACTTCAATTTATTTTGTGTAAAACTTTTTGGAGTATTTTACGCTACATGGACTAGAGGAGGGATGTTCTCTGCTCAGATAGCTCTGGGTTGAGAAGACTAAAATTATTTCCAAACAGTAACCAACACAGTACCTGTGGGAGACTGAGTATTGTTCATTTTAAGCAGCATAAATTGAGGAAAAGAAAGCTCAGTCTGAAAGACCAAAAATCGGTTTCTGAAAGCCACAAGGTTCAGCCCTGTAGCAGCCAAGTGTCTTGATCACTTAAAAGTCATCAGAGGTTTCTAGAAATGATAACACAAAGTAATCACGTCAGTTTTGTGGTTTCTGTGAAGTCAATTCTGATGTCTAGTGCAGCTCAGAGGCCCCAACTCCCATTTTGCTCTCTCAAAACACTCTCTACGTTGAAGAGAGTCTGCGAGTACAACTGCCTCTGTAGCATGTATGTGCTTTTATTGACTGGTTTATCACTGCTGATTTTTTTTTCCTCTTTCTTTTCAGAACTCTGGAAGTTTTGGTGAGTTTGAATGAAGGGCAGTCTTTCATGTCCAGCTCGTTAACAATCACTGCTTCAGAGTGTGTAAGTAAACGGCGACCATCATTCAGTGTAAAATCCTGAAATCCACTTTCTCTTTGGGTTTTACCACTGCGTGACCCCTCAGTGCAGAGAACCTCCACGCTTGGCAAGTCCCGATAGATGTTTAGAATGCACAAATCCACCTAACTAAAAAATACACCAGCGCAGACACACACAGAATACACATAATTTAACGATACAGGATTTCTTAATATGTAGGTGCATACATATATATATATATATATGTCCTAAGTTGCTTTCTCTGCATTTTGAGACACGCTTAGAATCAGTTTTGTAACACCCCTACATGCAACAAAGTTTTCAGCTGTTTTAAATTCCCTGATGAAGTGTGTGTGTGGGGTTACAGATGAGATTCTTTTCTGCAGTATATAAAACAATTTTTTCTGTTATATAAAACAATTCCCTTTATTTTAGGAAGATTTTTTTTGCAGGATTCCACATAAGTGAAATATTTCTGTATGTATCATCCAAGACTTCCTAGTAACACGTGAGAGCCATGTCTTGTGTGGCAGGCTTGGAGATTTACATTCGCTTTCTGACATAAGCTCTGTTACAAGGGTTTCTCCTTTCATTGCTGCTGCATCTGTTTTGCTAGCTGCTTCAGAGGCTGCTGATTTAGACCCTATGCAGAAATATATGTAGAGGGAAAGCCCTGGAATTCTCCTCCTCTCCCGGGCTACCTCAGCTGGCTCGGCCCTGAGATCCAAGCATTGTCTGTGTGTTCCTTGTCTGTGCGGGGCTTCTATGTTTCTATAGCTTGTGAATTGTATTTTGCTAAATATATTACAACAGATTACTTTAGCACAGTGTGCAGCTGTGGCTTTCAAAATATTGGGAAGATTCCATGCCATTGGAGATTTGCTCACTAGAAATATAATCATGTCATAAGAGCCAGGTGTGACTCAGTCACGTGGGGTCCCATTCCAGCACAGTTCACAGAGTAGGATCGGTGGCAGCAGGCTGAAGCTCAGCAGGCAGAACTTTAGGACTTCAGCCTGGATAGGGTAGGTGGTTATAATCCTACGGGAAGATATTAACGCTACATAACTTTAGATAACCTAACTTTGCCATCTGAATAAGGAGTGTAGGCTCTCAACTCTGTTAATTAGGGGAGATAGTCTTTGTCAAAGCACAGGCTGGAGTACCTAAGTTAAGCCTAGGGTTAAGGTAGTGTGAACATCCTGCTGTGTTTTTATCACGGGCTTATAGAATAGAGTTAAAAACAGCTTCTAGGATAAACCACTTACTTATGCAGTCAGTGACTTTTCTAACTTAATATATTAAAATTTCTAAACTTACATCTCTCCATTATTTCCTTCTGTTTCCTGTATTACATAGGCAGGACAGTTAAAATTTTTGCAGTTAGACAAGACTATGATGTAGGGATGGAGGTTTTGAAAACGTGCTGCGCATGGATACTGTGTTTCTTTAAATTTGTCTCATTCGAAGTGTGACGTTAGTGCAGCTTTCCTGTCAGGCATAGAAGCATACAGAACAGTACCTTCTGCTCATGAGCGTGTATTTTTCCAACAGTATTTTTATCACTTGTAGGTAATTAACCTAAAAGAGAAAAAAAAAAAAAAGACATTTTATTAATTTAAAAACTAAGTACTTGGGTAACTGTAGAAATCAGAGACATCTTAGTTCAGCCCTTCCGTTTCAGGAAGAAAGCCTCAATGAATTGAGAGCTGAAGAAATACACACTACCCAAATCACATTTCTCTGTTTAAGGGCCTCTTTGTCATTCGGAAGCATTTCAGTCTTACACCAAAGCATGCTGAAGCAGCCTCTCAGCATGATGACGTAAGGACAGGACAGTCACAGAAGGATGCTGGAGACTAACAGCAGACTGCTTTTCTCTTTTTCTTTGTCCTTTCAGAGAAAGCAGCACATATTAAGTCTGTCCCCACGCCCCCTTAAAAAATAGCTAAGATTGAACAGATAGGTAAAAACAAAGCATTGATGCAAAGCAGATCATACCAAATTGCTGGGTACGGCTGTCTTCCCTCTGCTGTACTCTAACAGTGCTTCTCTGTGGTCAAAAGTTTTCACTAACAAGAAACAGAATGAGTACAGATGCACATTGACGGTAAAAACTGTCATAATTCTGATCATCTTTTTTTTTTTCTTTTTTTTTTTTTTTTTTGGCCTTTCATACATGTTGCAGCAAAGACAGCTCCATACAAGGAGAACTGCTGTTTCCATAGTAGCAGATGGGCAACTGCAAGAAATGGGTCACTGCTAGAATTGTTCCACTAATTCTGATAGCTGAGCAGCTGATGGCTAGCTGGTATATAAGAGTTACAAGTTATAGCCTCTCCTAGCAAACACACATTGCTGCAGTGAAAACAAACAAACAAAAATGTTGCATCTAGGCACCGAGGCATGCATCTTGGCTGTTTTTCGCAAATGCGTATGCCTCACTGCACCTACACGTACTTGGCATACAGCTCTGTTTCACCTTCCATTTGCAATGGTGTATCGCCAGTACAACTTTTCTCACATTGATAGAATTACTCATGCTGTACTCCAGCCTTAGTGATTCCCTGGGTGTCCCTCCTTTCCTTTTTCCCCAGCTGAAGCCTGATTAACTTCTATTTTCACAAGGTCACTGTTGCATTTCTCTCAGTGCTGTTCTAAACCAGCACAGCAGCACAGAACACCAAGCGTAAGAACAAAAGCACCTACAGGATGTGGGTTTGAGGTGGTGGGAGACGGGCTGCTCCTTTCTTCATTAAAAGCAGTACTGCTGGAAGCAGTAACACTCGTTCAGAATCTGTCTTAGGATGGTGGCTTCAGGTTCAAATAGCACTGCTACAGGGATTTAGTGTGCTATAGTCCGTACAGTGTAAATGCCCCAGATGTGTGGGAGATAAGCATAAAAGCTCTATATGTGTCTTCTTAGTAGAGATTCCTTAAAATCCCCCACCCCTCCAATCCATACAGACCTGTGTCCTCATGGGAGGAGAAGGGCACCTCTCATCCACAGACGTAGGAAGAGACTTTCCCTGTTTGTGTCCAACAGCTCATTTCTTAGCTGTCAACGTACTCTTTCTTTTCTTCAAGTTGGGCCTCATTCTGACGTCAAGGATATCAGTTTTACATCAAAATGAATCCACTGACATCAGCAGAAATAATCCTGGCTTGCACTGGGGCAAATTGGGCCTGTTACCCGTGACTGAATGACTTAATTTGAACTTAAGGTTTACAGGTAGGCAGAAAAAAAGTAGTTTTCCAAGTTTTGTCATTTTCAGTTTAATATGTCCGTCAGTACTGCTGTGTCAGCATGCTGCATTCAGTCCCTTAGGACACTTGAGACTTGCAGGCCCCAGAATACGTAGGGAACGGGAAACACGAATAGCACCTTACCACCTCCTCCCTCTTTTCAGTGTTGATACGTCACTCATTGCGATACGCGGCTCCTGTTGAAGCATCCTAGCTTACCTTCTGCATAACTCGTGGATCCAAGGAGACTTATAGCGGAGGGTGTCACTGGACTTGTGCCAAATATGAGTTTGGCTAAGACGCCCTTCTTGTTCCTTTGTGAGGAATTTCTCCATTGGCAAGAACAGGATCCAACAAGTGGGAACAATTTGTTTGGGATGTGTATCACTCAGTAGGAAGCTGTTTTGGGGTGAGTGGGAAAACCAGGCAGCAGTTATTTGCAACATCCACTGACACTGTCTTTCTGCTTTCTTCACAGTCTAGTGGAGTAGCAGCGCTTATTGCTGTTCTTGTGCTGTTACTGTTAGTGGCACTCGGCCTGCTCTGGTGGTTCTGGCCCCTCTGCTGCAAAGTGGTGAGTAAAGACTATTAGAAAAAGTCACTGGATGTGTGACTCACATGATTATAACTCACACCATGCTGGGAAACACAGATACCATAGGAAATCGGTTAAGTAACAGGAGAGCTACATGTGACAAAAGCCATCTGTTGAGGGAGTTTTTCATTAGTGATACGCAATAAATGGAAGAAGAGGCCAGCTTCAACACTCTGGACTGCACTCTTAGCAGTGCTTCTGGCTTTCTGAGACCTGCACACACGTGAACCAGCATCAGCATGCTGGCGTGATGTTCACTGGCTTTCTACTGAGCGAGCACGTGTGTTATATTTCTGTGAAATCTTTGTTAAAAGCCTTTTCTCTATTACTTGAAAGTTGTTGGCCGTAATGGGATGCAGATGTTATCCTGAAATCAAGGACCATTTTAAAAGTACCATCACTAAAATTGGTATTTGGAGTCCATTATGGGCTCTCAAGTTGCAAATCCCTTATTGTCTTAATAATCCCTCGCACACATTGCATCTCTTTTCATCTGGGTGCACTCTTTATCCTTCTAGGAGCAGTCAGCAATGCTGTTTCACTTGCTCTCCTTCCGTCTCCTTGCACATTGAAGTGTTTAGATTGGTGAAGTTTATTATTCATCCAGTTCAATGACAGCGCTGAGGACTTGGGAAGTGGAGACTGCTTCCAGGCTGTCACTGTATTCCTTGTCTTGTCTCAGTCTTGTGGAACCCGGGGCAGCAGAGGAACTGGCCTTCCCGCCTGACCATGCTGAGGCCCAAGCAGTCAAAAGCTTTAGTGTAGTCCGTCAGGCCCTAGGCTACCTTAGGGCAAGAAGTCCTCATCCCCCGTCTGCATCCTCATGGTTTCTGAGGCAAGAACTATGAGCTCTTCTCTAATAAAAAGACTTCTCTTCTGTCTCATTCTCCACAGTAGAGTCCCACTAGAAATCTAGGGAGCTTGTCTGTTAGTTGTTTTACTTCAATTTTATTTTATCACGAGCCTTCCTGTGGAAAAGGAAAATTTGAAATCAGTAAGAAGAAAGCTTCCTGTTTTCTTATTTGAAAATAATAGACTAACCTTGATTCAAAGATCATCTTCACACTTAGTTTCTACACTTTCTGTCTGTAGAAAGCAGGCTACAGCTAGGCATTTCATGTAGATCTGTCATCTGGGTCAGGGTGAGAGGGGGATGGAGGACACGAAGGATGCAATATTGCAGCAGACTTATGCTGGTAGAAAAGCAAACATTTTGTGTTTCAAAATCTAGTTATTTTAAAAATACGCATGTAAAATACAATTCAAATCCTTAAGTGAAGCCAAGTAACTTTTTTTCAGTGTCTCCTGTCAGCTAATTACAGACATACTTTGGAGTCAGTTGTTTCACTGCTCGTTCATAGTTGTTGAGAGGGATCATCATAGCCTTTCTCAAAAGCTGCTTTTCTTTTGTCCTTGTCCTGACTTCTCAAGTTTTTCTTTTTGTGTGTGTGTTTTTTTTGTTTTTTTTTTTCCCCCAAGACAAACACACTTCCTTTTGAGTTGACTGATACCAGTAAACCTAGCGTTCCTTTAGTTTGTCAGAGCTCTCAGAATGAGTTGCCTCACTAAAACTCTGGTTTTTGTCACTGGCTGAGTATGACTGTCAGAACATGCATCTCAAATTTATGTTAGCCCAGAATCAGTCTTTTACAGTTGGAAGTGCAATCGATCACATCATATTCAGTTTGCGCATGCAGTTTTAATCGTTTGCCAAGTGGATAGGTTTTTTTTCAGCATCAGGTTTACACATGTACAACCTAGTGCAAAAAATCAAAATACTCTTCGCATTGGCCAGTGTTCAGAAGTCAGTGCTCGTCAGCGTCAGTTTCCATGGTATTGTAAAACTTCATATACTATGCATTTTCCTTTCCTTACAGTAAAGAGTGATTGCAGTATCTCCATCCCTTGAGAGCAGGAATTCTCTTTCCAGTAATGGCTCTGTAATGACAATCAGTAAGGTGCTTTCTGGATTTCTTTATGTCAAAGTCCCACATTAAAAAAAAAACCACCAAATGTATAGTTCTATAGTATTAATTTCCAGCCCTTTTGGTAGCTATGCCAGTATAATACATTAAAATATTAGCTGCACCAGCCTGTGTTTGTTACAAGTGAAAGGAGTTCAGTTTACATTACAGATGTACATTAACATATCACGCAGAGCTCTGGAGGAATACCTAAGCTAGGACCCAATTAACCAAAACAGATGCCCTTTATAACGAATTGCAGAGCAAAGACACCACCTTGGGTGCCGAAGATGCACCCTGGCATTAAGGCAGGGTTCTGTCTTTGCTGATCTCCTGTGTGGAGCTACATCTCCACGAAAAGCTGCACTGAGCTGTGAGAAAATGTCCCTTGGTTCTGATTCACCTTGTGCTTAAGTCTGTGCCTCCCTGATGTTTACTTTAAGGAACAGTAACTTACCCTGAGCATCTTCTCTGGATATAGTGGTACAGGAGTAATTGGTAATTTGGTACAGGAATAATTGGCTATTTCTAGGGAAGTCTTGAGCTGTAGATTGATAAGTTATTACTGAGAAGCAGCCTGACTTCTGTGGGAGCAGTAAAACCACGACACTTTAAATGTTAGTGCCCTGTGTTGTTTCCTGCCACCTCTCATGGATATGATTTGTTTATTTAAGAAGAAAAAGTAATTTTAGGAATCATTGCTACAACAATACTGAGTTCCGAAACCACATACTGTTGCACTGAACCTATTCCCAAATACTGACTCTTCCTTTCTTTTTGTTTTGATGTCCATTTCCTCAGATTGTTATACTGTGCCTCCATTCTTTTCCCTCTCTCCTGCACCTGAGGTTCTCACATTACATGTTATTGCCACTTCTGCCTATGTAGTTTGGGGCTTTGGTGCCGTGTCCTTGACAAGAGAGGCAGCTTATTAGGGCCGGGCAGGACCTCCTCTTCCTTTCCTGAGTCCAATTCCCTGGCAGAGTGGGGCATCTGGTTTCACAGGACGAAGAACAGGAGCAAGGAATGAAACAGCAGCCCTCAAACCTTGTAAGCAACCCACGCTTCAGAAACAAATGGAAGAGAGAGAGGCAAAAGGTGTTGCGGACAGAACAGAATGAGCATCCGGAACCACACCTGCACGTAATCCGTGCCGCCTGCAGGCAGAGTGGTGAGCTTCAGGTGGTTCGGGCGCCCTACTTCATCCTCGCTAGGACTCAGTCTTGACAGCGTTCCTTGCTGTGAGGTCCATGTACACTTACAGGTTGGGGTAGGGAGACTCCTTCTTCTTTTTCTTCTCCCTCCCCCTCCCCCCCCCCGCCCTTTTTTTTTAAAGGCAGTTCACTGTTGACAGTTCTTTCACTCTTCCCTCAATATCAGAACATATGATCACATCAAGCTGGCTTCAGGCTCTGGTGCTGACATTTCCTAATGCCCACATCACGCGAACATTTGAAAAGTGTTAATGAGCAGATCAAAGGGACTGTTGCCTGAAGCAACTAACTTTTTTTCTTTCTTCTATTTTTTTCTTTTTTTTTTTTTTTTTTTTTAAGAAATCGGCTCTCCTCCAAACTCAAGTCTTCATTCTTTGCAACTAAATAAATGAGATGCAGCCTTGCCTGGTGATGATGATAATAAAACAAAACAAAACAAAATTAGGAAGTAATCCATCTCTACATGGGGTTAATAAGACAGCAGCATTATTCAGAGTCTTCCGTATTTAAACAAGCTGAGTCAAGTTCAGGAAAAATCAACTTGCGATATTGTGATCTTCAGTATGTGCAGTTTCGTGCTCCATTTGCATTGTTTTCTGCCAAAGCTGCATGGGTTCCTCGGATTTCTCTTTTTTAAAAATGGCTTTCTACTGATTTCACTTGAAATATCACACAAGACTGAAAATAATCTTTGCGTGCGTGCATGTGTGTGAGGGAGAGAGAGTGTGTGAGGAGCCTGTGGAAACATAAGGATGCAGGCATTTACATTCCGCTTCTGTCAGCAGGGGTGAGTATCTGCTACTCAAAGCAGATTATTTTCTCACACCACTGTCACATTTAAAACAAGTTTCATTTTCTGAAGCTATTAGAAATAGCAGCTAATTAACGTATTGGTTAGCTTCAAATCAAGTTTACCTTATAACTTGAGGGAGTTCAGCAGCTGGCATAGGATTAGAACCTTTGCTCAGGGAGTCAAACAAAAACTGTCATTGACTCGTGACTTTTGAAGCCCAGTGAGGTCCAACAAATAGAGCTTTTCTTGATTCACTGAGGTAGAAATTTTGATTCCATAAGCATCAGTAGGCATAGGGCCCAAGCGAACTTTAGCATGCATCACAAAGAAGTTTCCTACGCAAAGTTGTTTTTGCTCGGGAAAGATTGCAAGACTTAAGAATTGTAGAACTCTAGAAAGTGGAGTGATAATACCATTTAATATGTATTTATATAAATCCACAACCCAGCTAGGCCTTTCCCCCCCGTACAGCTTGCAGTTTTGGCAGCTAAATACATTTTTTCTGAGATAATCGTTAGAGACAGGCAAAAGGGAAATAAGAATGGGAATTAAATAAGATAAGGTGACCCTTAATATATTGAAAGTACTGCTTTACTGTTTCCAGTCTTTTAATTGCTTTCAGTGAGAATTAAATATCTTCATGCTTTGGAAAATCTTGCTCAGCATCCAAGTATCTCTCAGAATCTGTCCCATGATCCCTCTGTGGTGTTGTTTCTTGTGAAGTTAGGGCAGTAATTCCAATCTGGCTCTCGGGAATGTTTCACTAATTAAATAATTGATTTCTGTTAAGTATTCTGAAAATTCCTGATGGGTGCGAAGAAACAATATTCAGAAATATCTAAAAAAAAGTAATTTCTGGCATGTTTTTGCAACATCATAGCAGCAAAGGGATGTCTGGTTAAAATCCATAGTTGACTTTCAATCCGCTCAAAGTACTCTGAGCCTGCTTGATGAACAACTGAGTATCTTAAACCTGAAGCACTGTGGAAGGATGTTTCCAAGGGTGCCATAACTTCTCTTATTTGATAGAATTCCTGTGTGCAGTGCTAAAAGTCCACAGCTTGTTTAGGCAGTAACCATCTTGGCGGAACTGTGACTAGAAATCTAAATTAAGAGGGAAAACTCTTGATTATTGGTCAAGAGAAATAAGTTTCTTTTATGTATGATGCTATACATCTGTGCAGTGACATTATTTATAGGCAGTGGTAGAGTAAATGAAAGTACATTTCAATTAAGGTACTTAATCCTGTATCTGGAGATGTAGGTGTTTGTCATCACGGACAGTTTTGGCTATGTTTGTATAATGTTAAGGCATGGCAGAAAGAGACTCCTTTATATTCATGGGGTAGTTTTTAGTAATTTCTATACAATATTCAAGCACAAAAAGTGACGTGATATCACTGAAGTACTTCTTTTTAGCTTACAAACCTGCTTTTCCTGTAGAAGAATGGCTGTGCATTCAGTTTTCAGCTTAATCATTTAAGAGGGTTGCTGCCTTCCTCTTCCCCTCCCTGTACTGTTCAGTGGATTCCTGTCAGTAGTGGGGAACTCCCTGAGATTTACTATATGAATGTGAGAAAGGGAACAGGAAGAAACTGTAGGTAGAGGTTTAAATGTAGGTGCAAGTGAATTATCCTAAGAGCGGGCCTTATCCAGAAACAGTTTAAGAAGCCTTGTGAATGTAACTCCCACTTGCAGGCATTCCGCACTGAACGGTCAAGGAGCTACATATTTAAATTATTAGATACGAAATGTGAGATCTGCAGAAACGATCTGGATGTCTAGAGGTGAAGCCTGAGCTACCAGAAGGCATTTCACACTTGTCATTGGGCCAGAAATTATCCAGCAGCATGGCACAAGGAAGCAGGCATCTTGGCCCAAGATTATGCAAGACCTCATGTAGACCTTGGGATGCTTTTCCTCCCAGGCTTGCTAATTAACTCCATAGGGTTTCATCACTGGCTATTACTTAGAATGACTGAGTCTTATCCGGTCAGGAAGCAAAGTGGCAGACACGTCTGCCCAAAGAGTGTCTGCCAGTCAACTGATGTTATTTTCTATTAGACGGATGGTGTTAATTTCCAGAAGGCCTTGATAATCAATACCCAAGGGACTTGGCAGTAGCGGTTGCCAGTTTGCAAGCAGATGTGGGTGTCTCAGATGGAAACAGTTCACTCTTAAAATTTTCTGTTGGCTTTTGGATGCTGCCAGTGCAATTTCTTATGCTTTTATATGTTTGGCTCTTTCAGGTCATCAAAGATCCCCCTCCACCTCCGCCAGTTCCAAAAGAGGTACGGTATGATGGTGCTCCGCTCATCGCATTGGTTACACAATACCACTCCTCCGTGCTTCCCTGTGTTCTGTGAATCCGGCTCTTTGTCCTAGCTGCTGAGGAAGAAAGGACTGCCCCGTGGGAAGCCTTAAGCTGAGAGCGGGATGGCCAAAGTCCAAATCTCTGTTCTGTCTCAGTCATCTCAGCATGGCATGAATTAAGCTCAAATCCACAGAAATATTTAGGGGCTTTATCCCGAAATAGTTGAACATTATTTTCCCCTTCTGCAGCGAAAGCAGAAAGACTGAATAGCTCTGGTATAACAGTCTAAAGATTCATGTATGATTTAAACAGCATTTTCCCACAGCTTTGTCATTCCATAAACTGAAGAACCCTTACAAGGGAACTTCTCTCCCTCTTCTGGGCAATAATGCACTAGAGGATCTTGTGGTGTCTTCAGTATTTTTGTCCCTTGGTCTTGATTTAGCCAATTGCTTGAGCGTACTCAAGCGTACTCTGACAGTTAAGTCCATGATAAGGCATACTTCATTGAGCTGAGGCAGCCAAGAGCGAGTTTGACAAAGGTTGGCTTAGGAAACTGTGATCGGCTGTGTAACCTTTATCTGCAGATCTGCTGAACACCGTCTGCTGAATCCAAATGAGTAGGGCTGATGATCTGGCTCTTTGAAGGCATTATATTTTCTGTAGAAGAAGCCACTGCAAATCCTTTTCTTTGTGTATGTTTTGCTTATTTTTATTAGTGGAAAGGAAAAGGAGGAGGCAAACGAATGACTGTCAGCAGAATACACAGTTAGATTCCCCAGTTGGACCTTCCTAATGGTTACCACCAATGCTTTTCCCATGAAAAGCATTAAAAATATTTCCAAACGTGACCAGATTTTGTTTGGAAATTGGTAAACGCTCAGGGAACCTAAATATCTGATCTTTTATACCTAACATGGGAAAACTTACTCTCTGTGAACTCTAGTGAAATATACCAAAAAGACACTTAGTGGTGGTGGGGGAAGTATCTTTTTAAAGTAAATGTTATTTGAATTCATTGACAGGAAGAAGAACAAGAGCCCTTGCCTACCAAGAAATGGCCCACAGTGGATGCTTCCTACTATGGTGGACGAGGAGTTGGAGGAATTAAAAGGATGGAGGTTTGTACGATATGGAGATGCCAGTTCACTAAAACACAAGCTCTCTGAGGCTGCAAATGGTGGAAACAAGGACTTTTAAAGTGTACTGAAAATACAAGGGCATAATGTGTGCTTCCTTCCCAGTGACATAAGCCTTGTAAAATTTTTTACCGTATCAATTTTGACCTTGCCTATGAAAGAACAGCTTTCAGTAGTTCCATTTGACTGGAACTTTAAATAGCTGCCTGAAGACATGCTCTTTCCATCAAGCTAATGAGAAAGAGAGAGTGAGAGCCTTTTCTGAATGTTTTGGAAGAAATTATAGTGAAACATAAGTCCTCCAACTGTGGGCCAGCCAAATGCGCTGACAATGGTGATGCTAAGGAGAGGCTTGATCCCAAAGGAACTCACAGCGACAACAGTGCCTGTCTTTGAAGAGACATGATAGCATCATGTTAATTAAAACAGAATGGAAAATGTGCATCCTTATGGGCACGTCCTTATGTCAGATTTTATAGTCAAGTCAGCCTTTATGGAATTTGCAAAGCAGTTTTCTGCAGTTTTGAACTTCAATCTAAGAAACTCTCTCTGTCTGAAATACCCACCTAGGCCAAATTGTTGTATCCTGATAAAACTTAAAGGTATTGGCCTAAGAATCAGCTTTGCTTCAGTTCTTTTTAAACGCAGCAGAAGAACATGCAAGTCTAAAGCTGTGTGGCTTATGTGCGTTTCCCTCAGCAGTTCAGAATTGCTAATTTAGAAGAGCTTCAGATTTTAGAAAAAGAAAACATTTTGGGCAGTGCTTTTCAGAGGCAAGCTAGAAAATACTTCCAACATAAAGAATTACAAGCCTGGATTTCTAGCGAGAGCCGTGATGAGCCTCCAGGAGGAGTTCCGGGAGGGGTTCCAGGGTTTAAATCATTGCAGTTTGTAAATGGGATCTTGCGCAATAAAACAGAAAACTGATAGATACCTTGTGAACACAAGTAACATCAGTACCATAAAGAAATGCATGTTGATCACATGGCAAAAATGCAGTATTTCCTCTTCAAAGAAGAGAGCAGAAAGTAATGCTTAGGTTAGAAAACTTTTTCATCTGTGCTAGGAATTTTGTGCAGGACTAAGGGCTAAAGATGTAAACCAACTGCAACTGTGTGACAACACACTCATGGGCTCTTGAAAGGCACCTCATTCTGTGGAGCCGCGTCTCTGTCCTTCTCTGGGACCTGAGAGTACTAACAAATTTCGGGGTTGGGCGCCACATCGTAAATGCCTCAGCATTTGAATATGGAGCTTCACCTCTGTCCTGTAGTATCTGTAACAGTGGGGCTGAGGGAAACGCTGGCTTAACAGCCCCTTCCCAGCTGCTCGCACAGAGCGGTATCAGACCTCATACCTTTCGCTGGCTCAAGAGAGCACTCTGCTCGTTTAGTGAATCGGGGCGGAGCAAGTGTGGAGACAAGAGAGAAAACAAAACCAGGCTAGCATGATGATGAAGGTGAGCGGGTCAAAGGGAGGTTATTCCTTACCGGACAGTTAAAGGTGGTTTCTGTGCTGTGGCCAACGGGAAAACTTGCTGGACCAAGTGTTTACATTTCTTCCGTTTTCAGTTCATGTGGTAATGCAGTTGTCGATTTTTTATTGCTTCTCTGTGCTCTATTCTTCCGCCATTCTTCTGGCAGCTTCCTTGCACGGAGAAAAGGAGAGAACGAACCAGTGAACTTCTGCTTAACCGCTACTGCCCTACTTCTCTTTGCTTACTGTATTCCCTTTCGGGGCAGTTACGCATTCACTCCTGCCTTCCCCACTAGCTTCACCCCTCTCCGACCATCCAAAATAATTCAGCCAGTGTTGTTCACGCTTCCTAGATCTGTCTTTTGGCATTGCGTTAAAGTTCTATGATGTCATTTCTAGACTCCACCCATTATAGGCAGTAAGTATTTATGTCAAAGTTGTGTTGTCAGACTCCACAAATTCTGGTTTCTTCTGGGTGAAGTCGCTTTAATTTGAAGGAGAACATAATTTTATCAGTCAGGAATCCACCATCTCTCTCTAAACGGTTTTAACAGTGTTTAAAATACATTTTAACAACCTCATAAAAAACACTGTAAAAGTACCATTGATCACAGTGAAAGATACAGATGCATTTTAATGACTCAGCAGGGCCTACTTGGACATGAAAGCCCATTCTAATATTGCAGAGAGAGGATTCCCCAGCGAGAAAAAGAAATCACTAAGCAAGCCAAACGGTAAAGTTCAAAATAACAGAAAGGTTCAAAACAATCCCCCTCCTAAGAAATGATGGTCTGTATTTTACCAAGTTGAGTTATAGTATTACAGACCAAATTAAGCTCTGTTGTACATCACTGCTCTTGTTCTCTACCTTGAGATTACAGTGGTAAAAAACACTTGGTGGTGGTGATAAAATGACAAGATTTTCCTCCAAGGTATTTCATTTTTCTGAAGGGGGCTAGACTCTGGCTTCCCTTCGTATTTTCCTCACTTTCCGTGTCAGCATGTTCTGCACATGGTGCTGACGAGGAAGAAGAACTCAGGCTGCTTCCTTCTCCCATCCTATAGCATAGTTATCCTGGCACATTATAGTGTCCCTAGCAAGACCCAGAGCAGTCTTCTCCCTCCCTCCGGGAAGCAGGAGGAGGACCAGGGGCATGTCTTTTTCCTGGTGAGCAAAACGATTTTGCGCCCCTTTGCAGTGGGAGAGTTGTTGCATCCCACTGTTTTTCTGCCTACTTTTCAGGTGCTTGAATTGGCAGGCAGCAAGACAGAACTGACATATACCTACCCAGCAGTGTGCAGTGATGCTCTTAATTCTTTCCCTCAGGGTGGAAGGATTTTTCTTACTTGGGATTCTTTTCTTTTCATGGCTGGCATCTCCACTCAGGAGGTCCCTGAAAAAACAAGTATGTTGGCCAAGTCCTGCAGCAGTGGTTAGCTATTTTCCAGAAACAGTTTCGTGACTCATCAGCGCGTCACATTTACCCAAGATGTAATGACAGAATTTAATTTCCTGGGTTTAGGTGTATCAGGTCCTCCTTAAAAGCTAGATTGTAGCAGATGGCATGATTTAGAAAGTCTTGCACTGAAAATAATCCGGGCTGGTCTTACTAAGAACTTTCAAACTCAGCCATAGCTTTTAGATGCTCTTTTTGGATGATAAAGTAACAGCCTTGTCTAGGTTTGTTTCTTCGTAAAATACAGCAAACATCCTTGCTCAAATTGCTGCATGGTGTTTCCAGTTACAAGCTGAAATAAGGTTACTGTAGCAAGACAAACCATCTCTCTTAGAGGGAGGTTTTTTTCCCTGTATTTCCTCTTTACAGCAGAGTAAGTACAACCTTTTGCAGAAGTGGAAATGTGCTTGTCTCACCAACAGCAATAATCCAGGTTTCCTTTCTCTTTGAACCCTTTGTATGTATTTTATATACTTGTGGCACTGACAGAATATACATTGCTACACGTTTTACATTTCCTTATTATGCAGGTTAGACTGCTTCATCTGCGTTTTCTCCAGTATGTATCTTCTTGCAGAACTACTTGAAAACCTGAGCGGTTTCAAGGAGCTTCTGCTAAAACTTGCTCAAGTATCGCCTTTTACCTAAATTGGGTTTCTCAACAAACATGCTGTGTTAGGAAATCTGGGGTGACAAATATCTAGGCTTTCATCGGTGCCAGATTAATATCTGGTATTTTAGGATAAATCATAACTGGAAATTATATTTTTTACATCATTAATTAGAGAAGATTTCCCAGATTTCCTGTCTCCTATACAGCCTGTGTGATGCATGGTCAAATTTTCTTTCAGTATTTCTCTTGACTTTTCACTACTGAGAGACTCATATTTACAAATGCATTTAACTAGGAATGCTCGTCATCAAAAATGAAGAGGGAACATTTTCCTCAGTACCTCCCCTCTTGTTTTTTTCAGAACTTCCAAATTTAAACTTTTTCAGCTACTTCTGTTATTTGCAACGGTTTCCTTGTTCTTTGCATACAGTGCATTTACGTCTGAACTCTGGCTTTACTTAGGTTCGCTGGGGTGATAAAGGATCCACTGAAGAAGGGGCTAGATTAGAAAAAGCAAAAAATGCTGTGGTGAAACTCCCAGAAGAACCAGAAGAACCTTTCCATCCTAAACCACCTAAACCAAAGCCTACCTCACCAGCCATTCAGGAGAAGTGGTATACGCCAATTAAGGTAATCTTTTTAGTCTTCAGTACAATGTAGCTTTGTACTAAAGGCTGGATTTTGTCTGCCTTACCAGTCTTATGCATGCTAAACTGTATGTTACTTTTCAAGTATTCCCACTGAAGTGCGATGTACTATTCTCAAAGTGAACACCTACTCAGGACGAATAGCAGGAGCAGTTTTTAGCCCTAAATGCAGTACTTCATCATTACTGCCACATTCTGTTATCCTTGCCCAGAAAAGGGACATATCGTATGGTAAGAGTACTAAAATCTACGGGGGCTTTATTGGCATTTGGTCTGTCTCAGTGTGTATCTAATTAAGCCTAAAGCTACATAGTTTGTAGCTGTTACACTAAGTTTTAAACATAGATACTCATTACCAACCAAGAAAAGCCAAAAATTGTATAAAACAATATAATGCAAAAAGTCTGACAAACAAGTGAAACATAATAAACGGCGTAAAATAAAGAGATTTTCCGCTGTAGATGCCATGAGTCACTTGCAAACCAGTAACAAGCTCTTCTCAAAACACTGAAGACGGGTCCATAAATACCTTGCTTGAAATGTGTAAGAGCAGAGAATACACAGGTTTAGCTGGGAGGACGGATACATCTATTCTGTCTTTACAACTCCTTGTAAGTCCTTTCTGACCACCAGAAAGTCCTGGAGACATGTTGTCCACGCACACACGCAAACTCTGCATCCCATCTGTGCGGAGCGGGATGCTTCCGACAAGCATCACAGCTGCTATGTGTGTTCTGCACAGGCAGCCTGCGCACTTGCAGTAAACCTGCTGCATTCGCGACATGCGGGACTTGCCGCACAGCACGGATCAGCTGTGTACCACGTGCCTAGCAGGTCCGAGGCTTCCTGGGAACGACGAACTTGCTGTATACGTGCTGTAAAAACAAATACGTTTATGTGGGAGAAATCCCAGATGGACACGTGGCAGTTCAGCCCAAAATACTGGCAAATAAACATATTACTTCTAAATAGCTCAGAGGTAAACATGGGTTTGGTCACAGCCTCCCAACCGCTCTGGAGGTGAGAGTGCGGTACCTCGCATTCACTGGTGGGAAAGAGCAGTGCCACAGCTGTATAGTGTGGGTGACACATCCTAAGTTTATAGTTTGCTTCTCTGGCTCTAAGGAACTGGCTGGTGCTCAGTTCTGCCGGTAAATTTCTCCGTGGATCTCCTTGGACGGTAACTTAGCAGGTGTGGTGTGCTCTCCTTTGACTGATTTTATTGTACTTAAAGTCCTGTTGCTCTGTTGCCGCAGGGTCGCCTCGATGCACTGTGGGCACTGTTACGAAGACAGTATGACAGAGTCTCTTTGATGCGACCACAGCAAGGAGATGAGGTTTGTGTGCGGCGCGTGTATCCGCTACGGTTGGCAAAAGAGGGGCATTTTACAGCCAGGCTTTAGCAGCTGCTGAACGCTGGTAATTTCATGACCTTTGCTAAATAAAGCAGTGAGCCAAAAGAATGGCACGACAGGAAAAACAACGCGTTGAGGAAACAAAGTGCACTGAAAGGTGCATCACACCAGCCCAGAAATGTTGCAGAAACACGGATCTCCTAAAAGCAGAGTGAAGGATTCTGTATTTTCTGTGTGTTCAGCTGGCAAACAAAAACATAGCGCACACTTCATTCAGTGTAAACTCTCCATAACAAACACCCAAATCTTTCTTATAACCGGCTATTTGTAAGAGTAGAGTCTAGCAATCAGAATACTAAAACCACATCAGATTTAACTGACCACCAATAACTTTCATGCAAGTTGCTTCCTGTAGCTTTGTGCTGCCATGCCAAAGGCAACTTTCACAGGAAAAAAAGGTGAGGAAACTTGTTTCTCAGATGATCCTTTCTTCTAGTACAGTCATGACCCACGAAAAAGTGGCCTCCACTACAAAGACTGCTATAACTGGGAAGTAGAGTTACGATCTGAACTTTTTACAGTGAAGCTAGATTGTGTATTTCTGATTGTTATTCCTTAAGAAAGTATTATCTAAATCTTAGCATTTTTCTCAGGAACTGGTTTATCATCCAGGTATTTCAAATCTACTGTGACCATTCAGGTTCCTGCTTGTGGCACATCGGAAGAGACAGAGGAGCAAACCATTTCCTCTAACTGAGATGGCAACTTTTTCTCAACAAACTGGCCCCAGAGGGCATGACAGATGACATCCTCTCATAGCACAAAGCAACAGTGTGCGAGAACACTGTTTTTGCAACATACGCCATAAAGATGACATAAAAGGATTAATTAGAAAGGTTAAAGGGAGGGAGTTACCTTTGAGAGAATGAGAGGTAATCGGTATTTAGATTATTTTCCTGGGATGAAGTCTGGTACTGTTCTAGAGGAAGAAAAGGTGAGATTTAATTAAGACAAGGACAAGCGTTGGAAAAAGCAGAATGACAAAGTGCAATGCTGGAAATAGGGGGCATAGTCAAATACTAGAGTTATCATTCTAGTTGTTAAATTGGCAAGTTATTTACTGTTTGCATGAATGATGCGTGTTACACGTAGCAGAATTAACAACAAATCTACATACAAAATATACAGTAGACTACAGTTTAACAGGTAAATTCAATGTAAATAGGAATGTAGAAGAAATGGTGCCTGAACAGGCTAAAAAATTGTCGGTCAGGCCCTGTTTTGATGATTTCTGACTGTAAAGACGGGTAGTTACTGTAAAAATTGCCTGTCAGGGAAGGCTTTGCTGAGCCATTGTGAAGTCAAGCATCCGCCTTCTCTGGACTTGACAGGAAGACGTTGACCAACATCATGCTTTATGAAAAACAGAGAAGTAGCTCACGAATCTTCAATAACCCCACTGAAAAAAGGAGTAGAATTTGTACTGATGAATAAAATCTAAACCAGTGGTCGTTAAGGTGTGTGACCCGTGACACCATAGGAGTGCAATTTTCTGTCTGGTACTGTATTCTGTATCTGGGGGGTGGGGGGAAATCTTTTTACTTGTTCGTGACTTGCTAGGTAGAGATCTCATGCTGTACCCCTGATGGTTTAAGTCACTGAACGGATGAGCAGTCATGCGTATGTACAGCGAGACATGCATACACATACTTCGGAAGCACTGTTACGGTAAACAGCAGCCACATAGTTATTTTGTTTTGTCTTCATTCGTTTATTGTTTAAGAACTTGGTAGTTCCCATTTGTAGAAGAACTCACTGCTGAATTCAAGTCCTTGATCAAGTAATTGAAATTTAGGCATGAAGTATCAAAGCAAAGCAAGCTTTTTCTTCCTTCTCTCTCTCCTCTCCCCCTCTGCCACGTTGCCAGATAATGCCGAGGGTGGCCCAGTTTGAGGGCTGCACGCGGTTGAGCCAAGAAGCTTTGATTGTGGATGGAAGTCCTTTGAGTCATAAATTTTTCAGCTAGCAATCCGTGAGGTTAGGGAAGCTTGTACAGGTGTGAGCTAGCAGGTTGTCGCCGACATCTGTTTAGAGCGGAGGCACGGGTCCTCGGCAGCCTGCAGCGAGGCTGCAGGATTGTCAGCAGATGTAGTTAAGAGTGGCAGAACAGTTTTGGTCTCACATTTGCCGCCCGGGGGCTGAAACACTAAAGGTAGAGTGGGGGTGGACACAGCTGCGCTCCCAAACATGCCTCAGGCACAAATAAAGAGATCTAATATAGTTTGACTCTGTTGTGGTGGGGAGATGAGGACAGAGAGCCACTTCAGAGACAACTTAACGCTGCAACATCTGCCGCCAAGTTTCCAGGGAGTGACAGGGGACAGCAGGTACAGATCGAAGTCCCCACATAAACAGCCTCCATTAAGCCATGAACTCTTTTGAAGGGCTCCCATCAAACATAGTGGAGTCCGCAGCAGGAGATTTTGTTTTCAAAGCCGTGTTTTGTTTTCTGCACTAACAAGATAATTTATAAATGATGCATTACCCGGCGTTCAAACTCCTATTTATACTTTCTTTCCTTTTTTTTTATAAAAGGGGCAAAGAAGAATGAACCACAGTGGTTTTGGGGTACTTTGATAAGCCAGTTAACTGTCCCAGGGTTTTAACTGAGGTTATGGCAACCTTCAGTCCACAGCGTTATGTTCAGCTAGGAAGCAGAGCTGAATGTGTGCACCGTTATGGTGTCATTGCGGAGGAGCGTCTCCCATCGGTTCTGTACGGGAACACCTCTTCCAGGGAGTTTGTTACTGCATGAGAACAGAACTTGGCACAGGTTCGCAATCCAAGCATTAGGGTCCTGGTCTTGTCTCTAAATCCTGGTGCTCATTTTCTGATTCGTAGTTTAGCACCTAAAGGTAATCATCAGGGTTTTTCAGATTCTTTATATGACCTTGTCGCTTTGTGCAGTTTGACAGTGGCTGAGATTCTGATTCTGTGCACATTTATGCACACAAATATCTCTGAAGTCCACAAATAGCCTATGGCACTTGTATTTAAGATTTTGCCCTATCAGGATGCAAATATGTGTGACTGGTAAAAGGAAGAAAAAAATCTACAGCTAATTCCAGAAGAATTTCTATAGTAGAACTACAGAATACTTTCAGCTTTTTTAATGTTACAAAACAGCCGAATAAAAAGGAAGACACTTTTACTTGTTTTTTAATTTTAAGCCTACTAGCACTTACCTGCTTTAAAGATTCTTTTGTAATAGTGGCTGCAGAATTAATACAAACATCTGTTCAAACTAATGTTACTTTGTGAGCATCTCTACGGTATACAAAAGAATTATATTCTGCATTGTAACTCTGTTAGGATCACACAATTTACAGTTAGAAACACTTTGACAGTGTTACGTTCTCTGAGATGAAGCCCACGTGACCGCTCCCTTTGTGTTTCTTCAGTAATTCCTACACAGGGCACAGGCAGAAAATACTAAAATCATTAGCTTGGTCTGTCAGTTGCAGAGCGGCATAGTAACTGTTAGGAGGCTGAGGCTTTAAGTGCCTTGCAACCGAGAGAAAACGAAAGACTAACTGCAGTGCTAGGAGTACCGTAGCTGTCAGTTCCCACAAGGCTTTCACAGGGTTCGACGGGCAGTTCATCACCTACCTTTGCAGCAGAGCTGCCCGTCTGCCAGCACTGTTACTAGCCTAGTGCTTTATAACTCACTGAGCAATGTTTGCTTGCCTACAAGGTAACGGGAACAGGAACAAGAGTGGTGATAGCAGGATTTTTTGGTTTACTCTGTAGTCTCGAAAAACAGAACTGTTTATCCATTTTCTAACCAAGGAGGACCTCCTTCAAGAAAATGAAAGTGATTTGGCCTCTTTTTTAATCACTGCAAATTGTTGAAATATGTGGAGAAATAACAAGTTACAGTTAGAGAAAGGTTACTGTGGCTACTTAGAGGTAGTGCACTTTTTAGTTTAAACCTTCTAAAAATCAAACTGCACCCAGCAGTAATTCATATTCCACCGTAAGACTCAGTTCACTGGAGCTCCTTGTTCAGTGATAGTATGGTATAGCTTATTTTAGTGGAACATGGGAATTATTATGCTCAAGAAATTGTTGCCTGAGAGTTTTAGAAAGAAACTTGAGTATCACTCATATAGCAAAGTTTATGTTTCTGTTGGATCTTCTAAATTGCTGCAATGATAAGAAGACACAAAACTAGTTACAAAATGTGTGAGATTCTTAAATGTTTTCTGCCAAAATATTCTTTCTGCCGTTTCTTCAAGTGGGACTTTGTTTGTGTAGACCTGAGAGCTAAACTGGAGCCATAGTTGTTCTTAAACTTCCAGACCCATATTACTGTTAAAATTAAGTTCACTGTTCCAGAAAGTGGAGGAACATGTTTTAAGAGCATTCATTTCAAACTGCCCTATTCAGCCTGAATTCAGAGGTCAGCCTCCAACATGAAGCAATGCATCTCACTGAGCGAAGCAGCGAACTAAATTTCAGAAGAACAATCGTCCCTTGGCCTGCCTAAAAGAAAAATGTACATTTTGGAGAGGACACCTGCCCCTTTTCTTAAAATGGTGAGCGAGAGCCAAGAGATAAGCACGATTATGAATTATGAACTTACTAGAATTTTCTTGTGCTGAAGACCCAGAAGAATATCCTGCAATTAAAACTCCTAGATAGCAGTACTTCCTGCAAAAGGATGCTCATCGTAAATGGGTATCACAGCTTCACTTTGTTAAAGCTGGATTGCAGGCTACCATCCAGGAGGGTCCAGCCTGTCTGCCTCTCGGGTGCCCCATCCTAGCTAGAGTGGTTATCTTAGTAGTTGGATTTGCTAGTTGTCCAATCAATGAAAGCAGTAATAATCATCTTTATTAAAAGACGATGTTGTTTTGGTGTTAGGAGAAACAAGGATATTTTCCCCTCTACGTAGGCGGTCACTTTTGGCACTCCCTCCCTTTGTGCAGATGAGTGCTGTTGCTCTTTTTAAAATGAGCCTTCAGAATTCATTAGCGTGAGTATGAACACTTGTATGAATGAAAGAGTAGAAAGAAGTTATTCTACTTGTCAGTTTTAAGGTCGTGACATTTTTCCCGATTTGATCAGTACTCCCACAGAGTAAAATGGACAAAGCGGCTCTGACAGACCTTGCACGGGTCCTTGGAGGTCAGTACCGTGCTGGTGAGCACGCTGCTCCGCCTATGTTGTTACCATTGCTCTTAGACAACAATGATGGAAGTACTGTCATGCCAGCATTGGATGTACTTTTTGTGAAGCCAGGATATACTTTAATAGAGCTTTTTAAAAAGCTGAGCTGCCACCACAGTGTGCAGCCAGAAGAATTCTTGCTGTCTTTGTTACTTTACAAACAGCTGTTGGAAAGATGAGTGCTTTAGGCCTGCTAAAATGCAACAAATACACCATACCAGGCATCGCAGTAACTTAAGCTGTGCTGGCAGGATAGGGATAATGCCTATTAAGAAAGGAAAAGTCAATCTTTTCTGAGTGGAGTATGAACTTGCTACAGCTTTCAAATACCTTCTCTGCCACCCTAAGGAGCATTACAATTCTTCCCCCCCTCCAAGCTGCACTAAAGCCATTTCATTTGGCAGTGCAGTTTTTGTTAATCACTGTGTGTTTCGTTGGGCATGATTCAAAAGGGAAAAAACAAACTTGTTTTCTTAATTTCTCAAAACATCTTTTTTATGGAGCGGATTGCAGTAAAACCAGTTACATTTAATCACTACCTGGCTACCAGTGAAGAGAAGGCAGTATGTAGCTAACCAAACCCAGTCATAAAACACAGCTCCGAGCTTCGGCACAGCCCTTACGTAGTTTATGTTAATGCTGAGTATCTCATTAGTCCAGCTTACAGAAAGACCGGCTACCTTCAAGAAGCAGCAAGAAGAAAGCTGACAGGTTCATTTGGTCGCTACTCTCCAGAAGAGACGTGACAGCTTTAACTGTCTTGGGCGTCCAGATTTACGAACTAGTCCTACGCTCCTAACCAGATTAGGTCCTTTTCCATTAACTGCTGAAAGTAGGGCAGCTGTCCGAGCGGCTGGTTGTAAATTCGGCAATGTCTGCTGTGTTAATCTGTAAGCTTTTCAGATGAAGAAGGCAGCAGATAACAGGATTAAAGTTTCACGACCCAGGGTTTTCACAGCCCGAGACGCAGGCGTAGGGGGATAGAGAATGACTTCTGTCATTAATCTTAATTGATTGTCAAGAGGTTTTAATCTGAGTTATTAATTAGGAAGGTCCTTAACACGCTGTCTACATATCAACATCAGATGCTCTTTTGGGACTTTTGGGACATATGGCCTATCCTATATTTACATTCACACAATTTACTCATACATACATTTCTGTATGAAGAAATTGTTATATGTATATATGCATACAAATAGCTGTAGAAGCATTTGCATGCACAGAGGCATCACACGCTCTTTGGCAAAATGTGATGAAAACGAAAACCACACTTTGCACAAAGGTTCAATTTCCACAGAATAAACATGTATACCTCTATTTATGTTGATATGTACATTAATCCATTTTGATTATATATGCCAGTTATCTAGACTATCTTTCAAAAAGAAGTCTTTGATTTGCAGATTTAAGCCATGTTTAACTAAAGTGCAGCACATTTCTCTGTGTGCCTCTGGCCATTCAGACACATACATATCACAAACAGAAACATTACCATTTTTATCTTCCACAGTTTCGATGAGTTAACGTTCAGGCCTTCTTCACTTTTCCCTTTTCTTATTTTTAAACAAGTTACTGCTGGACAGCCAGAATGGATGGAGGTGCAACTATCCATAGCTGCAGCTACGTAACTACGTGATAAATCCCAGTAACGCCGCTTCAACGTTTACCAAAGTACTGTTTGCAGGAGAAAATATTAAATTATGATTTGAGCATATAAACTAGGCAAGAAAAGAAAACGCTGTGACAGAGTCCTGGCATTTGAATTTTGTGCAGATTTGAACTGCGCTACAAATGTCTGCAGTCTTTCCTTCCTCTGCAGAAGATTATTTACATGACTAATCCCATGTATGGAAATGGAGCCGGGGCTGATGAGGCCTTTTGTTTTAAGTCCTCTGTGAGTGACAGTGGAAGATTCCTGTTTCTTGGAAAACGTGCTAGGCCATGCTGTGTCCTGCTTTCCAAAACAAAATGCGAACATTATGCGGCAGCAACCATTCAGTACCTCAGAGGCTGAAAAGTCTGCACTTAAAGTGTTCACAACAAGTGAGAATGGTTTGAGATACTTCAGACTAGAGAGGAGGGTGTAACTGCTGTTTTTTAGGAAGAGGAAAAAAAAGCCTATAGTCAGGGAGGACTTACTGACAACTGGCTCCAAGAATTTCCCACTTTTTCCTGGGAAGTGGAGATAGATAACTTGGCTCACCTAAAACTAGCCTGTACAAAGCAGCTGTAGTGCTGTAGGGACCTCTATCAATAGAGAAGCACACGAAACAAACTGAAAGCTCTTTCATTGTGCCCTTCTTGGTTATTGTGTTGTCTCTTGAAACTGTTGTGCACAATTCTTGCTCATTTTCTGCAGTAAATTGCATTCAGTCTTCCCTAAGGAGAGATGTGTCAACTACTGCACCACCACACAGGGCCGTCCCACGAAAGCACCCACCTGACAAAGTCTCGCTGTGATTTTGTGCTTCAACTTGGATTTCATAGGAGTTATCTGCTGGCCAATTCCAGAGTATTTTGGCTTTTAAAAAGGAATGAATTTTGACTCGGTGTTAAGGTATTTCTCTATTGGAGTCCCATGTGGGGGCTTGGAGCTTATGTCCTATGTCTTCTTACTCTTGTAGCATGTTCGTCTCTAGCAGCCTGTATAGCTTCATTTGGACTATTGGGCTATGTGGGTATTAGTAAAGTCCTGCCTTGTATCAGTCATTCAGCAGCCATTTGAATCAGTCTGTAATTTTTCACTTTGCATCTGAGATGCTTCTGCTGAGAAGGAACAGCATAGTAACAAGGGATGTCCCAAGAAGGCGTCTTACTGGTTTGGCAGATAATCCATTCTTGTGGTGTCTCAGGAGTTCTGTCACTGAGTTGGGAATACCTCCATGTTGGCAGATTCAAGAAGAGATCAGCACTTGATTTCAGACAACGGCATCATTTCATCCACCTCATGACAAATTTGAAGTCCAAGGACGAAATGACTTTAATTACCGTGTTTCCTTGACATAGCTCTGTGCCTGCCTTTTCACTGTCAGTCACAGATAAAGAGGAGGGACTACAATAATGAAACCATGTTCTAAGCCACAAACACCAAGAGTGGATGAGAAGCCCTCCAATTGCTCACGCAGAATCAGCAAAGAATTTCCTTTAGCTGTGTATCTGTACCCCTCTGAGTTTGCTTTTTGACAACATTTCAATGAAAAGATTTTATCTGGAGCAAAAATAATGCATTAGGCATTTAAGCTCCCACGTTCCCAAAGATTATTAGGAATGGTACAGTTTATTGGAGATGGGATTCTCCATCGCTACAGAAGTGAAAGGTCCCAGCCTTCTTCAACAGTGATGTGGCATGTTTTAAAAGATTCAGACCGTGATTTCACTGCAGTTTGGAGGAGATCAGAACAAATACTTTATATCAACAGAGACAAGTGATGATGGAAATCAAATGATCAGGAACTAGGGAGGCTCTGGGATGGGAAACTTGGTGACAGAATGAGGTGAAAAGAAATAGGCTTCTTTTCTTTTGGTTTCAGTGGGCTCTTATTCTCTAACCAACAGGAAAGAAAGGCTTGTGAAAACATCATGAAAAGACTGTTTTTAGAAAGTGAGAGTTCATGTATCACCTAGAAGGTGTCAGTGTCACCTGCAGGTAGCTTTGGCAGCCTGGACCTCAAGGAGGCTTCTTACTCACTTTGGATGAGTTTATTATACACTTGCGCTAAACTGTAGCTAATTGAGTTCAGAGTAAGCTCAAATATGCCCACCTAGATACTCACTGGACCGATACGAGAGTCTCTAAAGTCTGAAAGCAGTTGCACATGTTAATAATTTCATGCATGCAAATTTTCTTGTTAGCTTTAATACAACATTATCAAAAAGAAGGCGGGGTGAGGGAGCTGTTCGCTTATCTTGACATTGATTGCATAGCTGTTGCGGACATCAAGGAACGAACAAGAAGATAAAAAGTTGGGAAGGACTACAGCGCACATGCTGCTGAATTTGACAACTGTATGTTAGAGGCGGACAGTGGGGAGAAAAAGAAGAAATAGGATCAAAAATTATATTTATTGCTTCTGATCTTTTTACTGTATTCCCATAATTCAAAATTATTTTTGTTCTGAAATAAATTTTTGCATGTCTAAGTCCATTATAAACTATAGATCCATAAATAATTAACAAAAAAACTTAAACACTTGAGTTATTAGCATTTCAAAATGACTGAGTCTTCATAAGCCACAGTATTTTCTGAACAACTCAGCTGCAATATCTTTATAGAGTGCCTTCAAGTAACATACGCCTCTCATCTTCGTCTGTTTGCATGCTTTGTCTAAAGGGGAAATTGCTACCTAGTAAAAGAAGTGACGGTGCCATACGTTGCCAAAGCCCATTATACTTTAAGGTTCAGGCTGACATCCATCCATAAATTAAAATGTCTCAATACATTTGAGTTTTGTCCCTCAACAGTGTGACATAATGGCACACCCTCAGCCTTAACATTTAATTTTAATATTGAAGGTGCTGCTTTGTGATGACTTGAGTCATAGCCTTCCTGTAATTTAAGCACAGTCTTAAAAAAAGTTAATTCAACTACAAGTAATGGAGTTATTAATGCTGCTTCATGTCACTAAGTATATATGAATGCACATACGGCTCTGTTCCTTTCAAGTCACTCTGAAATGAATTTTGCAACTTCTGATAACTGTGGTGGACAAATGCTAAATGAAAATCAATCACTTAAGTTTAAATGGCTGAGCTCACTGTCTTTCTTCAACAGCCTCTGTCGGACAGCTAACCAGATGATAAGTAACAGTTTCACTGACCTATAGCCTTTGAACGTTTAACATAACCCTCTGAGGACAGCACTTTCAACCACATTGCATGGCTTGTACTCCAGGGCTCAGGATTTGTTGTTCATAGATAAAGATTATTTTATTTTTGATAGACATTTCTATCTGTAGTTTTCTCCCACACTGTTGCTCCATCTTTATTACTTAGTCTAGCAGTCCAAATCCTGCAATTTAAATCGGTTTGATCAAACTAAAAAGGATTAGATTTTCTTGGAATTCATTATCACTTTTCTCCACTGGAAACAACAGAAATTCTTAAATGGTCTGAAATATAATTTTCCTTGCTGGATGCAAAATATTACTGTCTGATCAGAGAGGGTAAACGCAGGCGGAAAGTGCACGGTAGCTAGTAGCACATTTTATATCTTTCTGTGCTGAAGTAGATGGATGATATTTTATTTTGCATTATAGTACAACATAAAACCTGCTAAGATTTGGAATGGTTGTAAAATGATGGACAGGTATCTTTAGGAAGTAGAGTATAATCCCAGAAGAAAGTTGATTATTTAGGGCTGAAAATTTTCAGAAGAGCCTAAGGGCTCTTAGGATGTTACTCAGTTGTGTGGAAGGACTTCCCCTGCAAACCCAAGCACACCCCAGCAGTACAAACTGTAGCAGGTCTCTAAATCCTATAGAAGTCCTGCGTATTGCCACTAGAGAACACCTGCTCACCCCAGGAGAGCGATGTTATGTCTGAAGGCACATCCCTACGTCAGGGCTGCTTCCCTCTCTCTTCCAGTGCTGCCTTGTTGCCCTGTTCCTAGCTCCGTTCCTCAGCTAGCATGGACTGCTCCATTTGCCCTCACTGCTGGAGAGCTTTGGGTGGCTGTCTTAAACCTCAAGTGTCTATCACAGCTGAGCCACAACTAGTCACAGGTCATTTATTTCATTTCATTAATAAAATAATAACATCTATAGACAAAGGCTTCTGCCCGCTAATAGTCAGTTTGAGTCTCAGGCAGTTGATGGGAATGATCTTTTGTTTGTGCAGTCACTTTCATGACACTTGGGGTCAGGCCTGACAACCAATCTGCCATGCATTAGTGGTAGGCATCGGTTCCCTTTGGTAATACGACATAGCTGTACCCCAGGCAGATGCTCAGGGCTCACAGGTGGCTAATGAACTTGACGAGGCATTTTGTTAGGATTATGACGGCAACTAAGTAAGATTTTTCCCTCCGATAACAACATTTATAACAGAAGGAAAAGAAAGGTGTGTAAAGGAACAGGAGAATGTAATGGACTACATTTCCGTTAGATCTGGGATTCTGTGAATTCTACAAATCCTAGATCTAGCTTCTCAAATCTCATTGCTTTAAAAGTGCAGTGGCATACACTGTCTTGTGGTCGGCAGAGTGAAAGAAACTGCTAATGGATGTGGGTACTAACTGGAGAGAAAAGTCGTACGATATTGGCTCCTCCATGGCATGTTTGCTATTTGAATGAATTAGCCATGCCACATATTTTAGAGCTAGTTATCATCCTTCCTGCTCTGGTAAAGAGAAACAGAGAGGGAAAAAAAATGAAAGAAAGAGCAAATTTCAGTAATTTGGCCTTGCAAACGCACATCAAGGACTTGTGTATATAGGTGGCTCTTTATACCTACCTGCCTGTTGTGGATTTGCATCCCTTGCATCTTAGCGAGCAGAGCGCAAGAGAGTCATATGTTTCTTCCTTGAAAGTCCTTCCTGCTCCTAGCGTTTGCTTTTTTGGTGTATAGGCATTTAGAAGTTTTCAGACCTACCAAACTGAAATCCGATTTATCCTCCCTTTTTTCCTTCCAAATTGATGGTATGCCTTCCTGCCCAACTTTCCCCATAAAGTTTTGGGCTAGTCTCTGTGGACCTGACCTTGGGGGTATCAAGGCCCATTGCATCTGCTTAGCACCACTCCTAGTCAGGGCCAAATCAATAAACAGCACGAAGCCATCAAGCTTGGAATAGCGCTTTATACCATTTTCTGTTTTAAATTCCTGCCAAGTGTAACATATTTTTACTGAATGAAAGCTGGTTTCTCTGTGCTAGACAAATATTACAGCTGTGGCTCAAACTGCAAGTGAAATTCTACGTTTTGACTTCTGAAGGTTTGAGTGATCTGCGTCACAATTTTAGAAACGCCTTCATTTCCTGGTATATTACTCCAGTTCAGCTCATCCAGCCTGTTCATACTCAGCCTGCGTGGGATTAACCTGCACAGCCGATCCCGAGCTATGGCACTTGCCTCCCACTTCAGGCCACTAAAATATACATCCAATGGTTTTCAGTAGGGACTGCAAAATTTCCTCCAAGGGCTTGTCTGAGGACTAGTAAATATAACTGCTCTTCAGCTGAAGTAATTATCTGTTATATCTGATTTATAAGATGGTTCCATGTTAAAACTCAACTTTCTGGCTAACCGTGCCTGATACCGACTTAGATCTGTGATTGCCAGTGCGGTGCTTATGCTCAGCGGTGGTGAGCGTTTGGTAGCAACTTGTGAATGGAGCCCTGAAAAATACCTTTGCTTTAGGCCTTCCAGAAATTCAGTTTTAGTATATTTCAATAGTCCAAAAGAAGGTAAATTGAAAGAACTCTTCCTATTTCTTTAAATTTGTGTTTCCTATGTTGATTGTAATTAAAGCCCTTTTCTTAAAAGTCAGCCACATGCTCAGTTGGCACTCTGTGAATACTTTCTTAGGCATATTCAGTGCATGTTTTATGTCAGTCTTCCCCGATTTATAAAACTATAAATGCTCTGCCTAGGGAAAGAAAAATAATATTGGGTTTTGGCTCAGAAAAAGTCAGAAGAGAAACAGTATACTCTGTCACTACAGCAGGGAAGTTTTGTTGACGAGAGTATGCTTTACTATCACATGTTTTCGTGAAGGTAGAAGTACAGAAGTTTGCCCCAAATGTGCATCTCTGGTCTGGTCACAGTGAGGTGCCCCTGGAGTGAGGCAGCAGGACCAGGCCTCTCAACGGCCTCTGTAAGCCCTGCTGCCGTACTTGAGATGGTAACTGCCACACCACCGAGATGGTGATGATGCGTGGAACGCCTGTGAGCTCTTCTCTCTAGACTACTACAGTACTTGAGTTTTTTAAAATGTTACACCTGTTTACATGGTACATCACCCCCGAATTTGCAAGAAGAAATGCTAAAGAAGGTAGTTATGAAACAGAAACACGAGGCTGTGAACTGTCTTAGCACACACCATGACGTGTACGACAGCAGCACTGATCAGTCTCTAAGCATGAGAGACCTGTTCCATTTATTGAACCTGCTGTCACTTCATGCCACAGCCTCCCCTGGCACCACCTCCGCTGCTCCAAAGACCAGGATGCATGGGCCCTGGGGCCTCCTCAGAAGCAAGTGCAGTGGTTCTCTCTGGGAGACGCTCCCAGCTGGGCTGAATCTCCACTGTTACTGAGAGCCCAAGGACAATGCACAGCAGCAAAGGGTCTGTCTACTCTCCTCTCCTTTCCTACCAGGGATGGCGACGGCTTGTGCTGACTGACACTCAAACCTTTTCCATTTGACACCTCTTACAGTCTGCTTCCCAGGCTACTGTCTCCACCAAGATGACAACAGAGATATAAATGCTGCTGACTGGAATGGAGATATAGAAGACGCTTCAACAAAAACAGGAGGAAGATACAAGAGAAACAGCATGCCTTTCAACTGGCTCGTTTTTGATTTCCACTCAGCACTTCCCAGCAACTGGGCCACTGCCACACGTACAAGTTGCAGGTTCTCTAAATGCAATGTGTCTTCTCTGCACAAAGCAGCAGGGCTTTCCCCGAGTGACAATGGTGGTAATTAAGACACAAGAGAGAGAGCAGCAGGTTTCTAAGGGTTACAGTGTCTGAGGAGGATGACGCAATAAAGAATGGAGCCACTGATAGCATCTGACATTTCTGAAGGGATGATGTGAACACCAAGTAATGAAGGCAAAGCCACCTACGAGAATGGCAGAAGAGACGCCTCTAGTGAGCTCTGAACAACGGCTAGAAACAGAAGGCTACTGGTACGGGTAAAAGAGTTCACGTTCCATTTTTAGTGGATGAAAATGGGAGAGTTAAACTCTAAAAGCAGATACAAGGGCAGTTGGTGCAAAAGAAGCGCAACACTAATAGGTTTGCTCCCATAGCTCTGTGCAGTGCGGGTAAATGTCGCTCTAAGTAACACCCCACTGGCGGTATTCTCCATTCCCAGGGATCTTACTGCAATACCAGGGTCAACTGGTCACTAGAAAACAGAAGCAGGTATAATTTTTAAATGCTGGGATTTATTCTATGTGGTAACCACACACATGTGCAATACCACGCTAGTAAGGCTTGTGGAAATGCCTAAATAATACACTCTTATTTGTTGTGGAGCTTAAAGCGCAGAGATTTTACCTCCTATACAGTGCAAAAATCAAGTAAAGTCAGATCTTATGCCAGACTAGACTGACCTGTACAAAATCACATGTATTTATCAAAGACGTGCACTGCTTAGTGTTAGAATATCATGGCTTGAAAGGCTTTATTCTTAAGATGGCTCTGAGCAATACTTTTATTAATATCTGCTTTACCTACTGTATTAGTCCTAAGCCTCCTTGGCGACAAGATGGTGGCAACATCAGTCAGCCCACTTGGGAGAGGGACAGCTGTTGGAGGTGACCGCAGCCCTTGTCAGCATTAACGACCTGCAGCTGACGCTTCATCCCAGCCACCCTCCTTTACCGTACAAGTGTCACACTGGAATAATTACCGCGTGTCATCCCCTGCTTCACAGACGTCCTCCTCTTGGTCAGCCCAGACACACAAGTGACTTGTGACTGGATGCTAAACTAATGTTGACTCTTTCTCTCTGTGTCTGGGCTTCTGTGCATGTGTGCACGTGTGTAACAGACATGCACGCAGCTCACCTTTGCAGGCACACATTCAGTGCTCAGGTAATATCAGTGAGTAACTTCCATCAGTGAGAGTCAGACTGTCCCTCTGTCCTTCCTGAACCCTGTCAGATGTAAGTCATCAACAACATGTGAGGTGTCCAGGCTCCCGCAGAGCCTGAGCAGCAGGGTGGGCTGCTTTTATCGGCTGTACCGTGCTCCACAGCTCTACTCCCCTCCTGGCTGTGGGTGTCAAGAACACAGAGAAGACTCTTGATGCCATCTGTACCCAGTTCTCTCTGTCTCTTTGGATTTATGGGTCCTATGCCCAGGACATCTTGATCCTGAGAGCTACACGGGTGCTACACGGTCTTTCACTTTCTGCCTCCCTGCCATAGCTCACTCTTTCCTAAGCAGCGAATGTCCTTAGCATGTGCATGCTCTTCACCGAATTGTGAGATAACTCTTAACTCCATTTTAGTGGAGGACTGTTTTGCAGTTTGGAATAGATGGCATGTATCTTCACAGCTCAGTTTCTCCATCCCTCCTTTTACTCTTCTGGTGTTAAGACTCCTGGACGAGGCACATCTTCGTGCAGATTGCATCCTGTGGTACTGGCAGGTCACCCGTATGGGCAGGAAGACGCTCGAGGTAGGACAGGTGTGGCCACTGTTCTTGCTCCACCTCTGCAATGTTATATGAAGCAACCTGACAGCTACAAATGAAGTTTTTTTCTTTGGCTGCTGGACCAGCTGTAAAATCTGTATTGAAGAGGTGAACATTCACACATAGGAAAAAATCAAGTCCAAGAAAAAGTGCTGTCCTGGCTGGCCCCTGCAGAGACTCGAGCTCAGACTCTCTCTTTGCTGGTAAATCCCTAAGGAGATGGTATGCTTCCTCTTCGCTCCTCCAAAAGGGCGACAGGAGGGAGGACACAGAGACCAACTACTTCTGTTCTGTGGTCTCAACCCCGCCTCTGATGAACAAACTTCTCCCTCTGACTGGCTCTGTTAAATGCAGACCCCATCCAACTGATTGTAAAGTCACCAGAAAACCAGGAAAAACGTTGAGAGAAATTACTGATAACCTATTTTTTTTTTTTAGTACCTGATTGAATAGTTTTTTCTGTGCTTTTGGCAAACGTTGCTTTCACTGGAGATCACCTGACAAAGCCAGTTTGGCAGTAATGAAATGTCTGGTAGAAGGAAATACAGTAACAGTGACAGGAAATCGTGTTCTGTGTTCACTACAGCTTTTGGTTTAAGGTCTCTCTCTCTCTCCAGTTGTGGCTCACCATCTATCCTGAAGATGCTACAGTAAAACACACCTTCCTGAGTAACCTAACGCTTGTGATGCTATTACTGCAGAACCTGTATGTGCAATAGCAAAAGCAACAGGAGGTATTTCTATTTTCCTATTCACAGCAGATTATATCATATGCATTAGGACGACTTAACCTTCTCAGACTTGTAGTAAAATAATGCCGGTTGGTGAGAGAGGAAGTGCTGAATTTCCTTTTGGCATAAGTCGATACAGATCTGTTTATATCAGTGGTAAGTTTAGTCATATGCACTTCAAGTTTTTGAGGCTGATACTTTCAGACGTGCTACTCAAATCTATTTTAAGGGTTCTTCATGCTCTAAGTTGGTGAAGAGCCTGCATTAGAGTTTTAAAGCACTGCGTGGGGAAGCTATTATCAGTAGATATTAATTATTGAATGCTATACCTTCTGGAAAAGTTGTTTCATCACCGGAAAGTGACCTTGTTAGAAGAGGCAGAGGAAAAGAGAGACGTATAGTGCCTCCTGAGATCAAGTGGAGTGATGCGTATCAGGAGAAGACACTAAAGATTTATTGTCTGTGGCAAAAGAAACACAGATCTCTGCTTGTGCACTAAGTGTTTTTGACATCACATACCGTAAAGAATGACTGGATACTGTAGGTTAAAAAGTGTTTCACTGAAGAAAAATAATAGACATTTTCACAGTGCTGTTTATATTAAGAGGTCGGACTGCACGGCTGTGTAGTCTAGCTGGACCTGAGAATTTGATGGTGTCTGAGTTAAGCGAGTTTTGTGTTAAAGGCAGCTGAATAATCCTAAGAGAGGATACTGAGAATTTATCTAAGTAAAAGGAAACGTAATTCAAGGGAAAGATCTGTGGAGTATTTTTTGTTTTGCCTTTTTCAATGAGGTTTGTAGTTAGTGAACAAAAAATGTTCCTGTAGCCTTTCGCAGCTGCTGTTAGAAAAGACACTGGGAAAGTTTAAGTGATTGCATTGCTCATGTAGGTAGCACAAACTGTATTGCTGTGATGCTCTTATGTATTGCATTTGTGACATTGGCTGTTTCCCAACAAAAGCTGCCATCTTTGCAGCTCCTGTTTAACACTTACTGAAAAAAGATCCCTTTTGACCTTGGTGATTGCTGGTGCAAGTTCTTAGTGCATGACATGCACGCCACCGGAGAAGTCCAACATCAGCGCTGGAAGTCTTGCGTGGAAGTCTGGTTTATTGACCTCACCCTGGCCTCTCCCCTAGAATTTTTTCTTTTTTTCACAGCTGTTTGTGCAGCACTACGCTTGTCTTCCAGTAGTGCTGGTGTTTGGAGTTTTCCCGTTGCTCAGGCAGCTTGAATTGTTTAAAAAACCCAAGATAAATAGGAATTCAGTTTAAAATAAAAGCTAGGGAAAAGCGACCACTCAAACTCATCTCCCACTTTTATGAATGCCTCTGTTAGATTGGAGAGCAAGGCATTATGGCCAGAGAGCTTTTAGATAAATCATAATTAGATACATGTGCAGATACATCAGCTAGGCCTAGGCACACAATTAGGCACCTAATTACGTTGAAAATGCAATTGCATACTTAGCTAAAATGGCCACGCTTCCTCTGAAGCTGTCTGGTTGTTTCCATCCCATCCTCCGGCGAGGCTCTGGGATGCCACCTGTTGAAAATACCCCTGCGAGTGGAGGTGGAGGTGCTGTAACCAGGCCGAGCGCTCACCATCCTGGCCTTCATTTGAGACCAGCCATTTTGAAGTAGGAGCAGCTGCTGGGGCAAGGTTTTCAAGACGGGTTTCCGCTGCATTCTTCCCAAGCACATCCCGCGCCTTGGCCTGGCTTTCCTGCCGAGACAGAGGTGATGGTGCTGTGCAGCGACAGAGGGGACAGGCTGCAGCACGGTTGTGCTGACCGTCGGTCAGTTGGGAACGAGCCTGGCACGTTTTACAGCAAAGTAGGTTTCACAGGTGTCATGTTGCCTGTAAGTATCATGGAAGAAGTGGCCAGGTACAAAAAGAAGATGGTATGGTGCTTACTTGGAAGGACAAGCTGTAGCAGAGGCAGCTCCCTGAGGACACACGCGGTATCCGTGCCGATGTGCTCTCAAGGTATCAGTCCGTAGGGAACCAGGCTGTGCCGAGTTGATTCTTGTGGAACTGCTTGTTTTTCAGGAAACGAATGTGGAGTCATCAGAGGGTATGGTAAGAGAGGAGGAATTGGTAGTTCCCAGAATCTCTGGCATCGGGCCATCCTTGGCTTTTATTTAGCTATTTTTTTCTCTTTCTGCTGCAGCTTCTTTTTCTTTCTTTCAACCAGGAAAAGAAGGGGGGAAACCCCAGCCAACTGTGATTTGTGATTCAGCTGACAGACAGCATGTGATTGAAACTGCAGCTAGGTTGATTCCAAAGAAAAAAATGCAGTTTAAAATAACTTTGTCACTATTCAGGGACAGCATTTTCTTTAGAGAAATGTCTTATCTGAGAATGTTGTCAATGTCACGATCCACTCGGGGCCTAACCGTTCAGCCACTACTTAGTCTGAAATGACTTCTCACTGGCAAGGATCACGTGCGAGAATTAGCATTTTCAAAGTAACCATGTGTGAACTGCAAGGTGAAGCTGCAAAGCAGGAGGGGAACAGCTTTAGCCTTTTCTGTTAGTACTGCATCGGTGATATGCGATTGTTTGGCTTCATTTTTGTTTACTTCTGCTAAAAGTTTTCAACCTGAATTTTAAAACCTGAGCCGAGGGCAACTGAGTGAGGTAGCCTGATTCTCAGATCGGGAAAACTGCATTGCATTTATCATGTGCCTGTTCAACTTCAACACGCTACGACCCATTTTCTTTATTCTTAGCCTTTTCACGACTTAATAAAAACATCACGGCTTCACAGTAAGTGCTTCAGAAGTCCCTCACAAGTACAGCGTTACAGCAGTGTATTAGTGCCGTGATCTCCAGAGGTGTGTGCAGAATGGCAAGAGCCCCTACTGTGTGGTACAAGGGGGATGCCTAAGACACAGTTCTAAAAACTGGGAAGGCAGAAAACATAGTACGTCTACCTGGCAGCTGAGAGCGATCACCAGCCAAGCACTAGTTTATAACCCTGCTGGATACAGAGATCACCATGGAAGAGCAGGAGCTTTAAAACAGCATTTGAGCCAATAATGCAAAAAGCCTTAGACACGTGACAGCAGTTACTTTTGCCTGGTAAAAGGACAGCAAAAAGACCAGCATTGCAAAATTACGCATTCACTGAATGACCTTAAAAGTTCAGAAAGGAAGAAGCTAGATACTTATCAGGCTGCATGGTTAGATACACACATACATGCGCACAACCGAACCCACGCTTGCCTTTACGGAAAGGAAAAGAAGGGCTGAATGCGCAGAGTGCTTGGAGGTCAGTCCCCAGCAGGGCCCCAGAGCCCGGCCAGGAGCGGGAACACTGACATGGTAGAGTCAAAGCCATGAAAGATTTTGCCAGCAGCAGTGGATATGCTTAATGTGTTTAAGAGCTTAACGGCCTATTGAAATTAAACTGCAAATGTATTGTGCCAAAGTCTTCCGTCTGCCAACAGTCCTGTGAACTGCCTTTCTAAGCTACCAGTTTGCCTGCCTTCCCTGGTAGTCACCGAAGTACAAACCTGCCCTTGATTTCCCTGACCAAAATATTTTAACCTCGCCATTTACCAGGGACCAAATGTTGAGGGAGATGGGTAAGCTTGAGGGTGATTTTGCCTGTGTGCAGATATATTTTTTTCCCCCCATTTCTAGTCCTTGAAATGCAGTATTGTAAAATTCAGAACTTTTTTCTCCTACTGCAGCGGTTTTTTTTAATGATCAGGTGATATAATCTTTTTAATGCTTGTGATACGAGTAGTTATTCTTGCACAGTGATCAACTTATTAAGCATCCTGAATAAGAAAGAAGTACCCCTTAAAATAAAGCTGTCACTTCTCCTTTTTAAGACTGATGTTAATTCCTCTGCAGGAGTATCTGGAACTGAAAACTTCATGTTAAAAGTCTGAGTAAAAGTAAGACTTTTTTCAGAGAACTTACTAGCCAAGGAGTGAAGATATGTTCTCCCCACCCCCCTCTTTTTTTAAAACACCATAAAATTATAGAATTACTCTTTTAAAATCACTGTGGTTTTTACTTCAAAAATTCAAATAATTTGTACAAGCTGAGGTGCTACTCAAAGAAACTTTGTTTACTTCAGGGGATCTTAATTAGGTTGATTTGAACATGGAAAAAAGGATTTCAGCATAGATTCTGGAAGAGTTCTGGCCTCATTTTCATTCATTTCCACCCCACTTGCAATGATTAGGCCATACAGCTGAGAAGAGTTTGCATTTCATTCTTGTGTTCGCAACCTGTACTAAATGCTAAGGAAAGCCATTATTTCGCTTGGGAAAAAAATCCAGCGTTTCACATTTTCCCAAAGAATATGTCCATGTTCCAGAAATCCTCCAAAAATTCTAACAGTTCTTCTGGTTCTCGTTAGCACTACAGTTAGGAATTATATTTGAGAAAGACAGTTTTTCTGCACTTTGATCCAGATTTTGAAGGTGTAAACATAGGGTTAACTGAATTAGAGAAGCATCTGGACCTTTAAGTGCTGGTCAGATATAAATACTTAAACTTTTGTTGCCTGGAGAGAGAAACAGTAGGACTTGCAGGAAAATACTTGTCCTGCTTTTGGTACCAGAACTGGCTAAGTACTTCTGTTAGGCATGACGCACCACAGTACCTGCACAGCCTGACACAGGGGTGGCTGGCTGCAGGGGAGTAGACGTCTAGGAGACCTGCTGATGCTCAGCAGAGCTGTAATTCTTCCTGCCAGTGGTCTGTCAAGCACTGTGGCCCTGCCCCAGAAAGCTTGAGGGAGAGCAGCACTCTTGGGATTCCTTTTGAATGCGGCTGTAGCTTGGCACCACTGAGTTGCCAATCTAGGTGCAAAGAGGGTGTCAATTCCTGGGGGCAGCGGGACTGTGCTTCCCTGGTGGTGTGCTGAGTGAGCCAGATGATTAAAAGCATCCCATTTGAATGTCTGAACTAACAAACATCTAAGTTCTTAGTAGCTGCTCTCAAGTTCTGCTTGCAGACACCCGCCAACACACTGCGGCTCTTAAAGCCTCTCCAAGGCTATTTTGGTTAGGTGCTTGCTGACAGTCCCACATGCTGCCATGTTGTGGGAGCTCCTGCTTTGTTTAGAGCACCGTATTAAGCCAGGACGAGCTCCTGTCCATTTTTGAGATAACATGCTAATACAGCTGGCTGCTTAATCCCTTACAGAATTCATGCGCATAGTATGGGACCGTTATTCGTATTTCTCTCAAACAAAAGCTGGCCTCTTCCTCCTCCTGTCCTTTTGCACGTTGCCAGCCTCAGAGCAGCCAGTTCACGGGAGGCAGACCCACATGAGAAAGGAGGAGCAGTCTTTTGCAGACCCCGCCTTTGTGTGCCCCAGGAGGGGACACAGGAGCCCACCTTGGAAGCACAGTTACCAGAGGTGATGTCAACCCCACTGTGACCGCATTGTGCCTGAGCGGGCTCAAAATGGCATAGAAGCTCTTGCTTCTTCAGGGTTCCTCATCATTTGTTATTATCTCTATTGTAGAGGAAGAACAGGCACTCTATTTTCTTATTGTCACTACCAAGTCTGCAATGATTTATTTTTGTCGTCTGAATTAAAATCTTAATTAAGCTTACGCCATTTTTTCTTCTTTTTAATCACTTGTCTGTGGGAAGAAGTAAGAAAAAGATAGAGAGCAGAAACTTTTTTTTCTGATCTGTACTTGTAGTAGTGAAGCCTTAGTGAGAATATCCTCTCAAAGAGATATCAAAGGGGTTTGTTTTTTTTTTTTTTTTCTTTTTTATTAATGTTAAGAATTTATTCCTCCCAAAAACTTTCAGCTCTGTCTTCTACCCGGGCGATTCCTGATAAAGATTCAGTCTTGTCCCGTTGAGCCTGACAGTGCTGGCTGGTGACCTGTACCTTAGGTGGAGATCACACACAAGCAGAAGCATCACAGCGAAGGCTTTCCCTTGAAAAAAATACGTCTGTCCAGTGGCAGAGTGCTATCTGACTGAAAAGAAGCTACGCTTAAGAAAGACTGATCAAGAAGTCCCATGCAGGTGGGGAGTGGCCATACTAGGCCAGAGGAATAACACAGTGCCTGCCCGTTCTTCACACACAGAGAGATACCTCTTCCCTCGCTTGCCCTCAGAAACTGCCAAGACCCTGTGGCGTACTTCTGGTGAGGAGAAGTCGCCAGTGCCCCTCTGTAACACCAGGTGCTGCTACTTCATCTCCTCTCCCTGTTCTGCTCACAGGTTAAGAAAAATTCATTGCATACTTCCATTCACCAGAAGTTTAAGCAAGGGCGCATGGACGAGCGCAGCTACGACTGGATTTTGCAGTTAGTTCCTGATAAGAACGAGGAGTCACGCACAAAGCAACATCCCTGGCTATACTGATTTTAAAAGCTTGCAACCACCGTGGTGTGGTACTTGCGGAAGGGGCTCAGCAGCCAGCTGAAAAGCCAACAGCTGTCTTTCCAGCTGAATGCATTGTCCATGCTTAGCTGTGTGCTGTGACTTGGATCATCAGCACCATCAGCTTTCCAGTCAGCTTCTTATCCAGGCTCTTACCAGAATAAAGACAACAAGTTAAAGTGAGTGCTGTTGTACAGGAAGCCTCAATAATACACGTAAATATTTTTCTTGAGTGTTTCCTGGTGTTAGTTTCACACCTGGCTTCTACAGTTCTTATTTACTTTAATAAGACACCAGGAGACGACGCATGGCAGCAATGAGGTTTTGAGGCCTATAATAGACACCTGCGTCCATCTAAAGCAATAAATCATAGTAAAATGAAGAATTAGTGGTGGACTTGGCCCGTGGTCAAGTCAAGTACAGATGCCTGTCCTGGCCTTTGCAGATGCAGTCTTAACTATCTTAAACTACAATCTTAAGCGGGTTTGGTGGAAAGGGTGAGCTCAGCTGCACCTCCCTGTGCTTCCTCCAAATGCATTGCTTCTCCTTCCTGCTCATGTTTCACCCACAGCAAACATTAAACAGATTACAGGGTTTTCCCCAAGCAAATTAGAAGTTTGTACTAAGCTCTCCTAAAATATCAAATGCTGCCATCAGTGAAGTGTAAATCTGTAACTTGTAGCAGTGAAGGGATTTTTCCTTGGTCTTCTTTCAACGTCACCCATTCATTTTACTCTTGCCTCAACCAGCCTCTTCAAAGGCTACAGCTTTGTGGAAAAAGTCTAAGTTGGCTCTCTCTTTTCAGGGAGACTATAGCTGAGTTAATGTACTCAATTGCAGGGTGGAATCTTTCCTAGCTTGCGGCCTTTGAAGGTGTGGATTCAGCCAAAGCTTTTTATCTGGTCTGTGTCGTGTGGGGGTAGGATTTCAGTCAAAGTTAAATTCCGACGTTTCCTCTCTAATGCAACTTCATGATTCCTGCTTGTTACAAAATGCAGCTCCTGCAGTTTCCTTAGTGTTTATAAAATATGTTGTTAATGCCGCCTTTATTAATGAGTCTTAGGAAGGAACTCTCAAACCTTGTAAGTGCACATTCCACACCCTGCTCTGTGGAAACATGAGGCACTCCTTTTGCTTGAATCAGCTGTTTACTGAAAAGCTTTTTTTTTTTTTTAAAAAAAAAAGCCTGTCTATTGTAGTCATAACTAAAACCACTTCTTCCCACATTAACCTCATCATTTGAGTTTAATCTGTGCTATCCTTTGGGAGAGAAAGAGCTCTGGCATGTGATTGTTTTAATGTCCAAGTGGCAGACTTTCAAACATGCGAGCCCATCGCTGGTCTGACAGCTTACTCCAATTAAGGCTGACACTCTGTCCTTAACTCATCCTCTTGTGCATAGGTATTGCAGCACATATGGTATGTACCATCACGTGCCGATCTGAGACCTCTGCTGCACCCTCGCATGAAAGGGAAGGGAGGCAAGAGGGGTGGGAGCGATTCTGGTCCAACTCCAACATGATTTTATATCGGAGTGTGTGCACCAAGCTCCGTGGACACGCTCCGTCCCACAGGTACATGTGGAAGAGAAGCAGCCGTCCCCATAAATTCAGTTTGTTTCAATTAGTCTGAAGGAGAATGTACTTCCGCTAGCAAATCTGGCCATTTCAGTGCAACAGGACTGAGATTTTCAAGGGGTTTAAGGGATGTGAAGTGTTTCAGTGGGACCTGGAGACTTTAAATTCTTCTGTAAATCTCTTGATTAACATTTGTGTGTTGACATTTTCTACTTAACGGGCCTTTTGGCATCTTTTGCATTAATTTATAATGCTGTGGTAGTTGGGTTGCAAGCACTGCAGGAAGACTGTTTATTTTAAAAAGACTTGGCTTTGCAATCAGATTTGATTCAATACAGAGATTGACTACATTCCAATGTCTCAGGTCAGTTTTTGGTTTGTTTTTTTGATTGGTGGGTTTTCTTTTTTTTGATTGTTTGGATAGATTTTACAGATGTATTTCCCAACAAAATTTTCCTGTATCTTTACATTTCACATGTTTTGATGAAGTGCTACGTGATACTGACAATATTTTGTACACCATCCTATGTTAACGGTGTCTTAATGTAGCCCTGTTGATTTTAGGCAGGATTGGTCAAGGAAAAAACCCACCTCACTTCATAAGCACGGCATTGGCATGGCAGCTTCTAGTCTGTTTAGCTGAAGTATTTTGTTCATACCATTCTCAGACTTTACACCTTAAAAGATTTTGGGAGCAAAAAACCTGGGCTGTTAATTTCTCCATTACAGCAAGTAAGATTACATACTAGTATTCAGCTGTAGACAAAGCTGTGCCGTTCTCACCCAGTAAGGAATAGTGCTAGCAGTGTGTTTTCTTAATCTGGCCTTAAGTGACCATAGCAGGTCTTGAATTTTTTGTGTTTGTATGCTATATGTAATTCACAAACGCTGAAACCTCAGCTTGTTTGCAAAGGTATAATTAGAAGCAAGGATTTTTAGACAAGCAAAGTGGGGCTTAATAGGGCTATTGATTTCAGTAAGGCCTTACATATGGAAATGATAGACTGGCTTGATTAAATTCTATTATAACTGGTACGAGACCCCTTATCAACATGCCTGGGTCATTTTAAAATTTTAATAATCATTTAGCTTAAATCAGCCCTTTACTAACTGCAGCTAAATATATGTAAGCCATTTTAAGGCGGTTCACAAAGCTATCTTTACTAATTTAACTACACTTGTGTGAAAACATAAGTTGAAATATGCAACTAATTACAATAATTAAACCTATATTTTATTTTCAGGAGAGAATTTTTATTTATAAGTTTATAGTGTAACAGTGTAGGCTTCTGTTTTATTATGGTTTCAACTAGAAATAGATGTCATCCTCATCAGTGATAGGATTTAAAAAGAGGCACCAATCTACCCGTACTATAATTAAATTCATGCTTAAGTACGTGTGTGTCTCCAGCTTTAGAAGGTAATTGTGCACACCTCATTGCTTTTTACTTCTAAATGTTGCTGTGGTCATTTACCAGGTAATTTCAGAGACAAGTTCTAAATTACCAGTGATTTCATAAAGTTTAAAATATTCATACCTAGCTAGAGGATGGCTGGGCATTTCCTCCTCCCCTCCCAAAGAGCAAATTAAACATTCATGAAAAAGATCTAAAACAATGCGGGGGGAAAAAAGTACATGCTCTGAAGCCCTCTCAGGCAGCAAATTTTCACAGTTTACTCTGCTATATAATAAACAAGGTGTCACCATAGCAACGGCCGCATAACTTCATATTTATATAACAAATGACAAACCCCATTTCCTTTCCTGAATTCACCAATTAGATTTATCACAGGATTTTTAAATCTTACGTCGAGTTAAACATACTGTACCATTTCCCTACTCTTAAACAAGGATCTTTGTGTGGCAATTGTTAATTTTCTTTTTACCAATTAAAAAAATTCAATACCTCAGGCAGCAATCTTGAAGTAGACTATGAGGATAATTAGAATTTCTTTCAAATCCCTTAAAACTTTTTTTCTCCTTCTCTTGTTGACATTTCTAAGTGTCTCTTCATGCAGGGAGAAAGGAGCAAGCTCAGAGCAGAGAGCTACCTTGAGATGCATTAACCAGCACACCTGCAGCAGTGCAGGGGTCTGCCTCGCTCGCACTGCACCTCCACGTGCACACACCAAACGTGTCTGTGAGATGAGCCTCTGGCAGAGCTCACCTTGCTGCTCAGGAACTCTGCGAGGCTCAAAGGTGCAGAGCTCATTTGTGGAAGGGAGAGGATTTGGCAATGCACTTCTTCGTGGCATAGCGTAGTTAGTGGCTCAGTGGTTGTTGTGACAAGAGGCTTCCCGGCCCTACCCCCATGCTCTATAAATCCCCTAGAGCACGGCCATCCCCGCGCTAACAGGAATTGGCCTTTTGAATGTTTGGATACTACTTAAACTGGCCTCCACTGAAGGCCAATTCCTAAATTAAGTGGAGGGGCTTCCTTCCTTAATTACAAAGCTGAAAATTCAATCACCACCTCTACGTGGCAATGTATAGCTCTAAGCTATGACAAGCCTTATATATGCTGCAAATGAAGAACCAGATGTTCACTCTCTCCACAGCTCTTAAAAGTTAGTTTGACATTCTGAAATTGTCCTCAAGGGTGTTTCCCCCCATGTGTTTTTTAAAAAAAAACAAAAACAAAAACAAAAAAAACCCCAAAAAAACCAAACCCTAAAAAACCCAAACCAAAGATCCAGAAGCTCTTGATAATGAAGCAGACATATTTTTGTGGCGTGGGCTATTTTTTTCAGTCTACTGCTAGTTTTTAAATATAAAGTATAGCATATGTTTAACACAGAACATATGGAAAGAAAGAAAAAGCAAATCTTGAATTCCAAATACCTCATTCTTAGTAGAAAAGATTCCACAGTGTCAAAGTGGTCATTCAGAACAAAATGAAAAAAATTTATTTATTATATATAAATATTTGTAAAACTAGCTCTAGTTCTTCTCTTATATGTAGTGATGTAAATCTGAAGTAAGAGCATTCAAGACAGCACAAAGTGTACAGAAGAGAATGCCAACAAGTATTTTTGGGGAATAGATCAGTTCAGTATGCCTGTAAGAGCGTGTCTGAAAAACTGACCTTCACTCAACAGACCAAGAGCAGCCGCTGTTGCTTTTATACCTTCTCTGTCATCAGCAGGCTGTGCTCCACAAGCTACTCCCTCCAGGGAAGGGCTCCACAAGCACAGGGTGGACCTTCCTGCCCTGTTTCAGGCTGGCCTAGGCGGGCAGGGGCTGGCGCCCCACGGGGTGGGCGAGAGGCCTGAGGCTAGCCACGTGCCTCCCTCATGCACCACCACCCACAGAACCTGCCATCAGCACCGCTGAAGCCTAATGGCTTGACCTTGTCTTGCTGGAGCTGCTGGTAAGAGCCTGCTATTATGGACCAAGAGTCCTCATGCTATGTGCTATAGGAGTACTACAGCAAAAAGCAGTCCATAGAAAGTATGATTATGCCATTAGTTTAACTATAAAATTGCCTTTATCAAAGAGTATCTTTGGTGAAAGGATGCAACTTGTATTCCCACACTAGGACCCATGAACACAAAACACCTAAGCAGCAATGATTGGCATTGTTGGAGGTAGGCCCCTGAAGGAGACGTGCTGTATACATACCAATCACAAGCTCTACAATACTCTACAATATCGCATGTCAGTAAAAATACACTATGAACGGACTGTGCATCAAACAGCGTGCAAGTAAAACTGCCGATACTCCCAACATCTGTTCTTGCTGGGAGGGTCTACTGTAAGGTCATCCTAAATTCAGGGAATGGTTACATTACAAGAAAGAGTTCGTTCCATCAGCTCTGGCACTGTCCAGGCAAGCACAAAGATGAGTCCTTCTTTGGAGTGGAGAGCCTCGGTAGGAACTGTGTTCAGCTCAGAGGTGGCTTCTTAGCCCCTCTGCCAGAAGCTTGTGTGCTCTTTCTCTAATATAGGCTGGGTAAGGCATGTTATTTTTCCTGACAGACTGATATGGCACTGATTTATTTAATGAAAGTAATTTTTGAGCCAGATAATTTTCTTTTAAATTCTTACCAGACAGTTATGTTCACTTTAAGAACTCCTTCACGTGTATTTATATCTGCTCTTTGTATTTTGTACCTACCTACTTAGGACAAATCAGTCCAATCTGCTGGCAAATAAGAATATGCACAAAAGTTCTTTTTCTTGGCTTCCATGGAACCGGTCTTAAACAAAAAATATAGTCGAATGAGGAAACCTTTGCTTTCGGTTCACAATCTCTTAAATGACCCGACTCTCTTCATCTGAATGAGGGAGCTGCAGAACTAGGAGCAATTTACGTCATGACACAGACGTAGCTTAACTGGGGAAAAAAGATACTCTAAATATCGGTGGGGTGCTCTGGATGCTGCCCATCATCCTGTGTCCAGAGACAGGCATGGACAGACCTGGACCATGATGCTTTCTTTCACTGGCTTTGCGAGGAATTCCCTTCCCTGTATTAGCGTTAAGACTTTCCTTGTCTCACAGATACACAGAGGTATACAGTTCAAAGGCCCTTCTCTTGAAGCTACCTCAGCCTAGACAGGCAACGGAGAAGCCAAGGCAGGATGAGGCAGGAGGTAGAGACTGGCTCTGGTCCTTGACTGGCTACGAAAACACAGCAGCGATGTATTGCTTGCTGCTGTAAGATGGGTAATAGTAGTAAAGCTTTGGCCCGTGCAAAATGCTCCGATTTCTCAGGAATTCTTGAAGAAGGTTAGTATGCTGCTGTTTATCAGTACTCTCTGACTTTCAACGGGGAGCACTTCTTGTTTATTATGACAAAGAAGATGACAGACATTTAAAAACCAGTAACAGCAGAAAATGCTCACTTCTCCCTTTATTTATAGGAAGGAAACCCTAACAGGCTGTTTTACACCCAAGTTTTTTTGACCAGCAGATGACTCTGAATAGAAAGCAAAATGATAAACCCAGCACGGTGACATCTGTATTCCTGCATGCAGTCAATATTGTAAATAACCTTCAATACTAGCTGAAAGATTAAAGGCATCACTCGATCCAAATTCTCTCTGACCAAACTGAAACAAGATGCAATGGGAAAAGACCATCACCAATCCAAAACTGTCCCTCAGACTGCAGTAGTTTGTTCTCTTAAGTCTTGCCAGTTTGTCTTTCCTTTAGAACACGAGGGTAGGGAGAATTTATTTGAATACCCCAACAGGATGAAGCAGCTCTTATTTAGAGAGAAGGACTCAGAAAGGACACGGCAGATTTCATCAGCAGTTGAAATGAGGGACATCAGTCCAGGTGTTTGTGCTCACCAGTGTGTCTTCCTCCCCAAGATCCATTAGTGCCAGCAGCAAGCATAAAGCTCTAGGTACCGTCCTTACTGTCTCTCTTCCTCCTTCCCTCCTTTCTTTTTCTTTGTTTTTTCTTTTTTCTTTTTTTTTAGTGCACTTCCAGATAAATGCCAGTCATTTGGCCAGGGCTAACTCACAGAAGGTACAGCAGGCACAGATGGTACTAATGCATAAATGTAATCTAGCAAAAGGATGCCAACACCAACCCAGAAAAGGTTCCAAATAACTGCAGTGCACTTGCAGGAATACAGTGATTGGCAAGGTGAAAGCTGAGATTTGCAAGAGCTTACTGTTCCCAAATCAACAATAGAAATTCTACAACAAATGAGCATATTTATTTATTAATTTATAAAATGCACTTAATACCAAGATCTCTGGGCATATGTATAATAAAGCGTCACCAAAACCCAAACTCACTATACAAATTATACTGATCCAAGTAAAAGAAGGGAGAAAGGGAAAGGTGGAAACTGAAAAGCAGAACAAAATCCAGCACCGTGTACCCATTCCCCCATGCATCTCGGGAGAGCTCCTAAGCGGAAAGATGGGCAGCGCAGAGGTGCTTATAAGTCAAGTGATCGAGACAGTGTCTGGGCAGCGACAGAAGCAAATCCCATGTGTGTAGGTCTGTAGACCATAAACACCCTATCCTTCCTCAGGATTCAGGGCATAAAAAGACCCATACCAAATGTTTTTTCCAGCAGTAGCTGGTAATGTACACTTAGGAAAAACATACAGGGAAGAGAATAAATGCAGCTTGACTGTGTCCTAGCTTCTGGAGAGCATTAGCACCTCCACTAAGCACATCTGTAGCACTGATTTCCAATGAGGAAAAAAATATTTCCGAGAATACAGACTTCACCCCACATACCCCAGTCGACAAGGAAGGAAAAGAGTGCAACTGCTGCAGGACTCGAGCGGTATCTCTTTGCAGTGCACACATCCTAGAGGCTGCCAGCAGCACTTGTGATGGGCCAACTGCTTGGAAGTCCTGAAAAGGAGCCCATGATAGACACCACACTGTCATAATACAATCTGAGGACCCGCTTCTGATCTTATTTCCGTGAGGTTTACACTGCTGACTTTCAAGGAACTATTCATGATTTTCGGCAAGACACATGAGATCAGAAGCAGTGCCTAAAAATTAACAGAAGCTGGTAACTGTGACACTAGTACATCCAAGTGAATTGTTAGTAAATGCCGTGCTAGTAGGAAATAAGGAGAGTACTGCTAGCTGTCAAGGTAATCCAGGACAAAAGTATTCCTAAATTACAGACCTCTTGGCAAAGAATTACTAACGAAACCTGCTGCATGCATGCTGCCCACTACCTTGCTTGCTGGAATAACTTCTTGTACGAGGAGACTCTTCCTTTGATGGCTACTGACTGATCCTCATCTTCCATTACGCGAGAGCTCTGTTATTCAAAGGCTGCTCTGACCTGTGCCTGCTACAAGTAGCTACAGCTCACCAGAGCACTGCAGCTCCTAGCAGCGTCTCTCTTCCGCGGTCTATAAAGTCCAAATGAGAGATGAAGCTTTAATTTTGTACGCAAGGGGCCAGACATGCAGCCCTCACCTTGTAACAGTTTGCATTCCTGGCCAGAGGCACCAACTCCTCATTCAAATGCTAGACGGATGTGGAAACGCATATTGGCATTTCGTCTTTGTCCCCCTTTTATTAGCATCAGAAATCAGCACTTGTTATCCTAACGGACTGGTTACGGCAATCTCTTCTTCTGTGTTTTCTGAGTACAGTGGATCGTGGATCAATGGCTAGGGCTTCAGCCAGCAGTAATGCTAGCAACAATAGCAATAAATTAGCATCGTTTGAAATATGCCTGACATACAATTAATAGACATCTTTGCAAACTGAGAGCAAGGCAGACACAGATGTGTAAGAAGGTAAATGAGACAGCTTCATAGATTCTCCTCTCTCATAATCCAGAAGGTCTAAATCTAAAACAGATATGGAGCAGGCCACAGCAGAAAAATATATTCTGCAGTTGTTTTAACAATGGTGTAGCATGAGAGTTTGGCTTTCAGGAAGGATTTAGGCCTTGGTCCAAGGTAGAGGATTCTGGAGCTGCCACTTCTAACACTGCTCTGAAAGGAGAAGGGTTTTTTTTTGGTGGGGGGGAGGGGAGGGATATCCAAATATCTGTGAAGTTTATGATTACTAATCCATTTGAATTAAAACAAAAGCCTAACGATGTGCTGCGGGGTTTTGTCTGCAGAAAGGGGAGCTGACTTCTTGACGCGTACTCGTTGTACGGGGGAAACCAACATGGGTTGAGGGGTGGGAAAGCAGCTTGGCATCCGCATTCTTTACTGGGCCCAGTGGTCAGTGTCATTAATGCTGAATTCATTATCGCTGTGAAGGATCCAGCTATCGGATACTGCTGTAAAGGCTTCAGCTGGTGAAGTGACAGCTGGATCACAGTGGCATCTAGAGGGCTGCTACATGCAGTGTGTGTGCAGGCATTCGTGTGGCAGAGCGAGGTTCCTGCTGGGGCTCTGTCTTGCCATCTACGGAGCCATCTCAATCTAAGCGGTCACAACTGTGGTAGAGCTGCACCCTCCCACCATGCTGGGGCCTTTCTAGTCTTCCTCCTAAGATGACCCACTTACTTAAACTCTATCTACATCTTCAATTAGATTCACATTTTCCCACGGAATTTCTTAAGTGGAATTTTTTCATTATAATAATCGCATGATAATTATTTCAAAATAATTTACATAGCAACCTAAATGCTTTAAAATTGGGGTGACTTCTCTCTTTACAAGTAATGATCATACACCAGTCAGATCCTGTAAAATCAAATCGGCCACGTTTTTGGCTGGGGTATGGATGCCATGTCATCGATCTGTTACGAGCTGAGAACATGACCCCTGCTTGACTTACAGTCCACACAGCTGTAGAGCATCTGCTTCTTAAATACATGAGACATTTGAAGACAGCAGCATCTCTTAGAGAAGTCGATCCAGAAAAGGAGACTGGGAAGTATTCCTAAAGGAAGGAGATTGTAGGAGATGCTTGAAGGGGACTTCCCTGACCTGAGGTCATGATGTGGGAGAAAAGGAGTGTGAAGAGAATGTTTTTTCTGACAGTTATGGTTTATCTGCTGTTACCTCTGATTTCAGAGAAAGATAAATTGCATTCTTCTCACTTTGAGTAGTTGCACAGAGGGGAGGAAGGAAGAATAATGGAGATGTTAGACGGTTGCTTTAGAGATGCCATCTCTAGGAACTGTAAATTTCTGATATTCCTTGCCTTTTTAGATGAAAAAGACTCCAAAGTGCCAGGTTTTGATGTTTGTTGGTTTTAGTGGTCTTAACATTGGGCTCTGTTTTTGATTTTACAAGGCTTGAAACGTGATGCATCTAGTAGTATATTCTCTTTCTTCCTAAAAAAAGATGTAGGGGACTCGAGGAGTCATTTAGGATGCTAACACAAGGATACCATTTGGCACCAAAGATACAGGCCTGCTGTCAGTTTGGCTGGAATCCTCCCATAACATAAATGGGATCCCCAGTAATATTTACTCCTGACAAGGATTCATCCCGGAAAGTTTTAGAAGAGTTTAAAGAGCCAAGACACTTCTCAGAGAAAACCTCTCTCCTGTTCTTCAGCACCCCCAATCCCACTGCAGCGATGCATGTATACTGCAGAAATTAAGGAAGAGCTCTCAGAGCTTCACCTGGAAATGAGTGTTACAATCCCACCCCTCCAGTTTCTCACTCGGGGAGAGGGAGCTCTCCCAGTGACAGCTCAGCTATCACTCCGGGGATGACGAGAGAAGAAATGTCCTGGTTCTCGCGCCCACGTGAGCGAGTGTCGGCACTGGGTTAGGTGTGTGCTGGGATGGACGCCAGGACAGAGATCACTTTCCCTCTGGCAGTGAGAACAAGCTTGATCTGCCTTCCAAGGCATAATTAGATCGGAAGGAGAAGAGCCCTCCATTGGCAGGCGCTTGCAATGGGAAAACAAGAATGTGTCCTTCAGGAAAGAAGGGTCAAACCTTGCCAGGCCATGGTGTATTTCCATGGAGGCAGAAGTGCTGCAAGTGAGGGAGGCTTACTGCCAAGGGGTCAGATGGAGAGTGCGCTGGGGCCCTCGCTCCAAAGAATCCGTGGTAGAAAAACAGGGACTCTCCAGGCCATTTCCACATCCTTTCCTTTTGCATAAGCAATGCTTGCCTTGTATGGGGAAAACAACAAACTCCTGCCCTCTAGAGACAGGAGACCTCCAGCTCTGCTGAATAAAATATTTGCCACAACCTCCTTTTGAAGCAGATGCTACAAATGCATACAGTTTTATTCTCCCCTAAGGCCCACACAGCCGGCTCAGCAGCTCGTCGTGCTCTCTTCTCCCAGACCTGGAAGGCCAACTCGCAGGAGAGGCAGCTTGTCACAACCACTCTTTTTCAAGGCAGTAGTTTATTTGAAGAACTGCTGAATAAAGCAGTCACAGAAAACTTGGCAAAGGAAAATAAATCCCTCCCTTCTTCATTACCAAAACTTGTCTAGGCAGGATGGCAAACGCTCATGCTAGTCAAGCGCTTGTTTCCTTTCCCTTTCCTGGCTGCCTGCGTACCTGCGCAATCCACTCGCCTTCTTGTCCTTCTCTGAAAACCGGTCAGGGCAAGAGCTGCCTCCCTGGAATGTAAATGACAGAGTGACTGGCACTCGGACACAAGGGGAGTACAGATGATAAGAATACCCGTAGCTCTTGCGCACGCTCGCTCATACCGATCGTTGCCCCGCTCCCGAGCAGCCCCACAGAGCACAGGTCTGTGCAGTTGCAGGCGAGGAGCTGTATGGTGCCTGGGCTGTTCACGTTTGACTTGATTAGCAGGAGTTCAGCATGGATGGAGCTTTTCAGATTACTCTGCGGAAGTTACTTGGAATTTCAAAGGTGAGAAAACAGTGTTGAAAGTCGAGCCCTGCATCTTTGCTCTCAAGTACCAGGGAGTCTTGGCAGAAGCACTCCTTTCAGTGCCACATAGCATATTGAGCTACAAAATCCGTTCAGTCCTGTGTTTCACAAGGTTACACCACTGGTAAACATGTACTTCAAAGATTTTGTTCGCCGTAGCAACTGTGCCGAAATGTCCATATGTCCAGTTACAAAATAAGCGTCATTAGTGGGGTGAAAAGCTGTTCTTAATAGCATTTTCTCAAAGCCGCCAGCGTACTAAAGATACTACAGATAATACCCCTCGACTCCTCACTGCAGTGCACCAAGTATTTTCATTTACATCTTAGCAAAATGCGTACAAAGGGGATACCAAGCCCTGCCAGATGACAACAGCAGCTTTTTATACATGCACACTTGCTCTGCATCAGTGAATGTCTGCTCCAAACGTTTAGCAAACCTTGTCAACATGAGATTTACCAAAACACACGCCTAAATCGCAGGCACATGAAAAAAAGCCAACAAACCAGAACTTAGCAACTTTGTTCAACAGTAGTGAACTGCTGAATCAGGACTACGTCAGATATAACACATAAATGGGCTTCTCGGCACAAATTAATACTTACTTAGAGTGAGGTAAAAGTTTGAGGCAGATGGCTACAGCTGAGCTGCATATTTTCCTGCAAGAAATACTTGGCCGACACAGCAGCAACAGACTCTTGGCCATCCATTACACATTTTATATATTTAGACAGCATCTTTGAAATACCTATTTTGAACCTATTATTGGCTGTTTTGTTTCATTGGCCTGTACTCTAAAATACAGTATTTATTTGGTGCAGAAAGAGAGGAACTGTCTTTTAAAAGACATTAGTCCTGTCCTCCTTTTCCACACTTTACTCGACGTTCGGTTTACTTGCCTACAACTAAAGCAGGACCAAGGGATGAAAGGTGGCTGTGCAGTCAGACTCAGCTCCTGAGGTACATGTAATTGTGCTGGCACACACTCCTCAAAGTAGCCTTTTTTTGAGGCAGATGATGCCAGTTTTCACTGTTCTCGAAATTCAGATTATGTGACTTTTGAAAGTTGACCTACAGGACCGCTAGATTGCTTGGAAAGATCATGAGGTTCATGCCCACATGCTAAGGAAGCTACATCCCATAAGTATGAGGATAATGAACAAATCATATGCCTTTCCACTTATGTCAAGTTACTGGCAAAAACTGCTAGAGTGGAAAAAAAAATATCCTTCTTAGGGCAGAAATACATAGCGCCATTCACCTGTAGTTTGTTTCTTTTTATTATGTTACTGTTACTTTAGGAGGATTTTGAGCCCATCCAGTGTTGTTCTTGGGGTTCAGAGCTTACCTCTCCTCTGTCAGTGATGTTTCCGCCATCGGTTAAGTAATTTTGGGGAGAAAGCCTCCTTGGGCAGCCCTAGAAATGATCCTGATGTCTGCATAGTAGTGATGGGTTCTGCAGCAATAACGCCAGTTCAAGATCATTCCTCTAAGAGATTCATTGCTGATTTATTCTGTGAAAAATGACACTTCTAGCAGCGTATAGCACTGCAAGTCATCTTCTCCCAGGTGCTAAATATCTCCCACCATAGCGTGGTTCAGGGATGCCGACTGGGATTTCTTCACTCGCAGTTTGTGCGGCTGCCTAATGGCACTGCGTCAGGACGGCAGTTGGTGAGTGTGCAGCCACTGAAACCTGTTGTGGGTGGTCTTCTGTGGGCAATAATGCGACATATGCAAGGACAGGAAGCTCTGAGAGCTTAAAATGGTTTTGCTTTATATAAAATAAATGTGCTGGTAGCAATGCACATCTGCAGACATGAGTTTTGGGGGCTAAGAGCTTGGCAACAGAGCACACAGATTTCTGTTAGCAGAAGTGTAAAGCCAATTCCAAATTCTTACAATGTTCTGAGCTTCTTGGGTCTCTGAGACGAGGAATTACCTGATCGTCAGGAACATAGAGAAAGTGCGAGAGAGATGTCAGTTTAAATCTCTGAACACTGCGTAGAGCTGCACAGGACAGAGGTGTGTTAGCAACCCCCCTCCAAAGTAAACATATAAATCAGCTATCTTTAAGAAAAAATATAAACTTAACTTCAGTTGTATGCTCCAGCTTGTCAACTGATATTTATGAGGTGAGCGGAATATTATAACGGTTATAGCAGTGAAATACATCCCAAGCGGGGGAGCTAGTAAAGAAGCGCACGGATGTTAATGCCAGGAGAATTTTAATGCACAGGAGATGGGGGCAAGGTGACACTAGCTCTAGTTAATGTTGCTTTTGCCGGCTACAGCCGGGGAAGATCACTGATGGCCCTTTCTGAGGGCTGTAAGACAGCAGGGTTTGGCTCCCGAGCCCGACACAGGCGTGTCAGCGCAAGCTGCTGCCTTGTTCCACTCCGTGGTGCCAGGCTCTGCTGAGGGGAAGCAGTGGGATTTTTCCAGTAGGGAAACAGCCACCGCTGTTCAGCTCTTGTTAGAGGCCTTTGAGGAAGGTGCTGCCAGTGCTGGCGTCTCAGCGCCTCGTTTGAATCCCTGCTGGCTTTATTCCTTTAAAAGGCCCTTTTATAGTCACAACTGCACCTGAGCGTGTAGGAGTTCGTTATCCCCGGTAAGCTCTGTACTGGGAGTTAATGATTGTAAAGAGGTTTGGAAAGCAGGAAATTGCCTGTTCCCTTGCATTAGCAAAGAAGAAAACGTTTACACAGTCCTGTCCTTTACTGAAATGTCTACAGGGAAGAACCCGACACTCTCAACTTTGATTCCTTATAGAGAGGTAAACTGCAGGCTGGGCCATAGGGAATATAAGCGTAAGAAGAAATAGAATCAGGTAAACCAGATTCTCGTCTGCTGATCCAAACTGCACCAGCAGTCTCAGCAGACTGCTGTGAGAAGACAGCTACTTGGGGAATGACAAAGCTGGGCTAACAGGGATGCACCGATCACAGCGATAAAAGATGCTCTGATAACGCTGTGAAGACAGGGCCAACATCAATGACATCGCCAAATACCTGTCTTGGGAGTGACATTATTCTAAAAACCTCTCCTTCCTCACAGCTATGTGGGCACTGATCAATTGGGCTGGAGGGCACAGAGCTCACGTGCGCCATATAAATGACAAATCCCAAAAGGCTATGTCCTCTTCATGGGGACACTGCAGCTGGGGGTAAAAGCACATGATTCTCAGCTTCTGCTGGTATGTCAGTGAGAGATGGTGGAGGATCTTGATCCTCCAAGGCCCAAATGAGCCAATCTTTTATGACATTGTATATTATAGGGGGTAATAGAACTGTTCTGGACAAAACAGAGCTGTAAGTGCTCCTCTGGAAAATGCAGTTGTTCTTATCAGTCCTAAGTTGGATGCTGAACAATTCAGCAGCGTACAGGGAACCTTTTCCTATATATACAGTTATTCAGCATGTTAAAGAAATTAAGACACACGCAAGGACAAGGTATGGTTGAGCAACAAAGTACCTGAGAACAGACGCTTCAGCATAGGCTGGGTGGCTGGATGTCATCACATCCCATCTCCACCCTCCTTGATTTTACAGACGGCTTCACCTGCCCTGTCTGAATTACTGAAGAATACTACAAGCAAGGTCAAACATACCAAAGGAAACAGTGGCCACAGACAGTGGGTTGAAGGTGGTACGTTAGAAGCTACCTCGTAAGACCAGTGACCACCCAGTAGCAGCCAGCTACTTAAATGCTAAGCAAATAATTTGAAGTCCTGTTCTGAGTTGAGGATATTCTGTCCCTTTAACTTTCTGTGTCAAACTGGTTACAGTTCATAGGTAGCCTGAGCCTGTCAGCTCAGCAGCATTTGGAGGAAGGCTGCGATGACGGATCCACAGCCTCAAAGGAGATCACATCTCACTGGGACCCTGGTGACAGCATCCAAAAGTTGATGCTGGGTTCAATGTTTTATACAGAGAACCTGACTTCCTTCGATTGCATCCTTTTAGGCAATTAGACAACACAATAAAGGAGAGCAAACCAGAAAACGTAAAGCATTTGTTAACCAACCCATGATTAAACACTCGTTTTGGGAAAGTCTGTTCCATGCAGCAAGGCCTTTGGGTTCAGAAGGTATTGATTAGTATAGTGTTTCACATGTGAGTACACAAAGCCTATCACATGGGAAAAGAAAGAGGAACAGTTCTATTGCCAAATTTCAGCTTTGGAGGTAGTACTGTGAGGACTGCTGTCGCTGTTTTGGCAAACCCAGTCCGCATCTGAGATACCAAGAACAGAGCCCGCATACCTGTATCTGTGTATTTGTCTCTCCCTTGCATGTATGTCGTATATTAAAAAAGCTGCTCCTCAAAAAGCTCTAGGCACTCCAGATGGTACTTAATAATAGAAAAAGTTATACTCTGACATGACTCAAGGCCACAAAACTCCCCCCAGCTACGCAGGCAGCTATGGCATTGGCACCCAGCTCCCCCCAGCCTGTGCCCACCCCACGGTGCCATCCCACCTAATGCTATGCATTTCCCAGCCCGAGACCTCAGTAAGGGACTTCTGCGTTCATCTCAGCAAACAAAATGCATACAACTTCTGTGATGGCCAGTTATCATCCTGCTACTCATTTTTAATCTACTATTAGACTTTTGTTGCCTTTTACCTGTTTCAGTTTGGAAAGATCTAGCCAAATTTATTAGTCATGTCGAGGAGAGCGCTGCCTCTCGTTCTCACCCCTGCACATTTTGAAACTCTTTTTGCTGACCAGTGCGTCTTCTGGCTGTGTTACTCGAGGGGAGGGAAAAAAACCACCTCAGTGGACAGGACATCAAGTTTTATGGCAGTACATGTTTGCAGCTTGTAACTGAAAGAGCAGAAAGTCCATAGTTCAGTTTGAAAAAAACGCAGCAGAGAAGCAAGACCTAATTTACTCTCTAGATAACACAGGAACTACACGGTGAGTATTTGTACAACACTTTGAACAGGGAAGGCCAGCTCTGGCCATGCGGGAAGCGTGCTCAGCTCCAGAGAAGCCTGTGCAGTTTCCCCCACTGCCTCCATCAGAGAGCTCAATGTTACATTACGGATCACTGGAAGGCAGCGCACATTTGCTCACACCTGCACACATACAAATTAAAGTGCTTTTTGTACCTATCTAGCCAACATCAACAGTTGAGTTCCAGGCTTGTATCAGAGCGCAGTCCAAAAGGTATCCTCCTCCACATGCCCAGCGCACTGCTCCAGCAGAGCTGCGCAGGCTCACAGAAGTACACTACACTGGAGGAGGAAACACGGCCCTTTCTGCAGGCACCTCTTGGTGCTTTTTTTTTTTTTCGGGCATTGCCATGTGAGGCTCTAATCTGCCGTTTAGTGCGAGCATCCACTTCTCTTGGGATTGTGTGCCCTGCAATGACTTTATCTTAGTTGCCTCATAGCTGAAATTCAGTAGGATATTGTTGTGGTTTAACTCCAACAATTTAAGAAATAGCTTTGATGTATTCCTTCTTAAGTAAAATCCCTCGCTGTAGATATCTTTCTTCTTTTTTTTTTTTTTTTTTTTTTTTTGTTTTTTTTGTTTGTTTTTTGTTAAATACCTGCCATATTCTCCTCCTGCAGTACCTGTGGTGCATCTTCGAGAGTTAAGGGTGTTGTTTTTTCTGTTGACTCTGATGCATGGAGACAACGCCCATATTACACATGAAGATCACAGAATGTTTGCATAACTCATTTTTTAATTACTCTAGTCCTAAACCACTAATTTAGTTCAATATTATACTGACTACATGTTGGTATTGTTAAGGTTTATGATCCAGTGATTTACAAGGCATGATACATCTGATTTCAAATTGGTTGTATTGATTGTTTAATTGAGTACGGGGACATGAGCATAACATTAACTCACCAAACTGGTGGATCATGGCAGTGCTGCTAGGATGGTAATTCACCGGTGTAATTAGTTATATAGAGCAAGCACATTTTAACTGTGAAGGCCAAAACCAGATGGATGAGTCTACTGTTGGGTAAATAGCGCTTCTATTTAAGCAAATAGTCCTTTTTGTAAAGTTCAGATTAATCAGAAGAAAAATTTAATATTCAGCTTCTGAAAGCTGGTCTTAATGATGAAGTAGATATAGGAAGTTTTGAATTTATTTAGAGGAATGACTTACACAAATATGCATCTTTTTTTCAAAACCAACCTGCACAAAGACAGTGATAGTGGTTACATCACATACAACCCGGTTTTCTACCCGGTTTGATGAAAACCTACAGTTCATATTGGTTTGATCTGGAATGATAAATCCTTAACAATTGAAAATTAGTCTTTTATCTTCTGCCTATTTCAGTTTTCCCATCTGCAATGTGAATGGTTTAAAATCTCACTTAAACTACTTAAAGTGTATTTGTTACTATCTATTATTGTCTGATACTGACAGTGTTTTGATAGCTGGTATTTCTTAGGTGCTTTGAAATTCTCCAGTTAATGGTGTTTTGTCTGCCTGTTGGATGGTTTACACCATCAGGGGTCTGGCTGACCAAACAATTCCTTCTTTTTCTCCTTCCTCCTCTATGAGTCCTCAAGTAAGGAGGTTGGAGGCAAAGACCATGGGAGGTGAGCGGGGAACCATAACGGTAATTGCTCATTTTAGAATCTCCTCTATCCCTGCCACGTCTGAAACCACTTGTTCTGGAAGACAAAAAGCTCTAAGCCAGTGTTTAGGGGAAAGAGTTATGTACATGAAAGAAACTGTGGCAAACGGACTAAGAGGGAGGCTTGCTGATATACATGTATCTGTTTTTGCTAAGAAATAATAATATGAAAGGTATATATGGTCATTGTGCAAGTTAGACTTAAATTGCAAGCATGGTGAGAGCTCGAAGCCCTTTACGTTGGCTTGAAAGCTACTTCTTAATGCATTTCATGTGTAGGTACTGTGAAACCAGGCACCCTGTCACATCCCATTACCTAAACGTAAAAGCTGTTCTCTGCTATGCCAGCGTGCAGTATTTGCTGTTCCGTTAATGACACTACAGTGTTCCTGACCTTCTCATTAATTAGCACTTTCAGTGTATTTTCCAACATCCTGATTTCAGCTCTGTCCTCTGCTGTACACAAAAAATGGCTTCTTATATGGAAGGCTTTGTTTTTGTTTGAAATCTCTCATCCTCCAGTTTGCTTAAATAAGAAAAGGTAGTCAAAGTTGCCAGTACAGAAATTCAAAGAAGTTACAGCACTATCTGATCATACATCAGATAGACTCACTAAATGCCTACGGGAAGGTTCAGAGTGGAAATGACTCTACAGTAGGCAGAAAGGAAAAAAAAAAAAAAAAGTAGTATTGCAGGAGTGTCTTCCAAAAACCTTCTAACCCTCACTAGAGGCTGGCAGAGAAGACGTGTTCAGAAGAAAACAAAATGTCTCTTTCTTCTAATGAAAGCTATGCCCTGTAACTCCTAATATATCACCTCTGAATTTTATTTTAAGGCTTCACAACTGCCAGATTTCTTTTTGGAACAGGTTTATGTTCGCTTTCCTCCTCAGTTGTCCCCTTATATTGTAATCATCTGCCAGTCACGGTCAACCCTTAGAAGACAACGGACACTCCAAAATCACAGGGCACTTGAGAAGGCACCTGGCCAGCAGAGCAGGGCCCAGTGCTACAGACCGGCCGTGTCCCCCCCAGCCCCAGAGCGGCCAGGACAGAGCAGAGGGAGCAGCTCTAACCGCAGAGCGGTTCAGCCTTCGCTGCCGGTGCCGCTCACCAGGGATTTGTAGTGACAGTTACCTTCATGCTACCTAGTAGGATCCCAGCGAAGGCAGAGATGGAAGCCCATGCTGTCTATGGTAACAAGATTTCAAGGTGGAAGCTCTCCCTAATTTTCTATACACAGCTCTTCAACTGAAAGTCCTTCCTAGGGCCACAGAACACCGTCTTCCCTAGAACTAAGGGGCTAGTTTGCCCCTTTAATGACATTTGTTATATAGTTCATTAACGCCATTCTCAAGAGCTAAGAACACGCTCAGCCCCTCTTGACGCACTGCATTTACTGAATTCATGCAGTGAGACCTGGAAGACCTTATTTTTGCTCCCAGTAATTATTTCAGATGTCAGGTAAAGCGTTGAGCCACTAAAACACCTTCTAAATGCAAACTGAATGCAAACACCAAAATGAATAATAGTCAGATCATTTGCCCAAAATTCGTACAAATTTGTGCGCTGGTAGCTGTCTTTAAAGAATGGTGAGAAAGCTACAAACGCGGAAATTTTGTATTGACGGGTAAATCGTAATATTAATTACATGAGCTAGGAGCTACTGCAATTCCCCCATTACCTGTTTTCTGCTAATGTTTTGCAGAGTCTTGTTTTTCCACTGTGACATTAACTTGGATATAAACATCCTTGCTATCGGTGTTTATTTAACATTAGCTCTGTCATCAGAAGTGCTCGAGTTGCACAGCGTTTCTGGATTTTATGCTCCAGAAATACTTTGCTTCTACCACAGAATTCATTTTGATATGCTTAATTAAAAGAACAACAACAACAAACAAAACAAGCAAATGGAAAGGCGCATAAAGACGTCCAGGCCTATTATACTTTGCCTTTAAAGGAATCTCTTTGCATTCCTGGTTGATCTCTCTGCATCTCTTCTGCATTTATAATACAGATGGTAGCAGCTAGAAGTTACTACAATTACTGTAACCGCCTATTGACCAGTTTTATATTTATTATACAGTTGACAGAAGTAGAATCATTAGAATAGCATTAGGGAAAAAAAGGAATCCCTTGATCAGAACGCCGCCCCTTTCATGCCAGTCAAGGGCAGGTGCCAGCCGAGTCTTGCTTGTGCAATGATAAAAATGAAAAAAATAACGCTGTGTGCAATCACCCTCCCTGTTACCCGGTAAAACATTTAGATCAAAATAAATAAATGAGTGGAATATGAAATTCAGGCCTAATTTCATTTGATAATCCCATAATCTCCCAAGTTTAAGAAAAATGCAGTAATTTTCCCCCAACCATGCATCTTTAAAAAGAAATAAGGATTCAAAGTGTAAGCACAGCTGCCTATTCCAAAACTAGCAGTTTACTTGGCATCATCTTTTACAGTTCTCTTATAAATTGCTTCATAGACACAGCAATTTCCAGCTGCTCAAGTAGGAACTGAAGGGGACAGAGAAAAGAAAAGACAGTCAGCTTTTTTCCTTTTGAGGAGACTTGCACGTAAAGCCCCTCTAAACTCTCTGAAACCTGCGCCCCGACATACCTTCAAAGATCTTCCCCACAGTCCTGAGACAGCCATTGAGAAGAGGCTACCACAGACCCAGAAGCAGTCCCTGGCTGAGGGAGTCAGCTTACGGCCCCTTACGGACCGCCCGGTGCAGAATTTTATGTTACAGGGAGCACTCGAATGGAGAGACTTTGTAATTAATGAAGGGCCTCATGCCAAAACATGCCGTACCGGCTGGCATTCACTAGTCATACCAACGTGCGTTTTCTTACGAGCACTTAATACTCCCATGTCAGACCTTGGAGAATTACTTTCTCCGGGTGGAGAAGTCCTGAACGAAGCCTTGATGTAAGCTGGCTTTTTCCATCACAGAAAGGGAAGGTATCGCTGCTATGCCCATAGGAGCTGTTTAAAGAGAGGAGCTGTTCCCTTGAGAGTACACCCTACTTCAAAAACCAACCATCAGTTTGGAGTTTAGGCATTTAAATAAGCTGTGAGAAGTGACTGGCGATTTTTCGTGCTTATCCCAAATTAATAAAAAGGGGTCATGATTTTTGCTAGTGGATTTGTTTCATTCAGCTACCCCAAAAGCTGTCAAGATTAATCTGGGCCCATTTATGGGAGAATGGTATTTACTCGGGTATGACACCGAGAGAAACCACTTTTCCTTTCGATGCACAGCTATTTTAAAGCACATAAGAACGGAGTTTATAGATGCAGAGCTCAGGTTATTGCTAATAAAATACAGTTTCAAAGCAGCAGCAGCTCTACTAACTAACAGTCACATTTATCTGCGCTGCACTGCGCGAGGATGTGGCTTGGGGGAGATCTGTGGGGAGTATCTGTCTTCGCCGTGATCTTCCTTTACCATGTTGAGATAGGTTTGAGTTTGCTCACTACAGTTACTGAGAATTTGTAAATTACCCTCACAAAAGACCTGGGAGTGTTCAAAATGCGTCTTCTGTGTCATCACTGCTTTCCTAACATCATAAATTTGTAAGTCAAATGTAGTGCCTCACTCTGGGTAATTTCCATTAATTCTTAAAAGGTTTTTCATGGGTATGTTATTTTCACAAACATCTGAATTTAAATTACAGCCTTCTTCTAGCATTTAATATTCAGCATTCAAAAATCTCGGTTGCATTTATTACTCCACCAATAAGAGCTTCTGTCTTTCCCCCCCCACCCCAGGGCCGATGTATCAACTTCACCCGAGTTCAATCTCAGTAGAGGAGGAGAAGAGGATACCAGGAGGAAAGACAGCCACATTGCCACTTTTCAACCAAGCAGAGAGAACCGAGCACTTCCTCGCATTTCTTGGATCATCTTCAAGCCCGAACTCAGAAGGTTTCTGCGTTCCCCACTCCCAGGAGCCAGCATTTCTGTACTGAGCTCCTGTGTTTCACCCCAGTGCGTTGATACTCTGTGATTTGCAACAGCGACAAGAAGAGAAGCATTGCCTTGCATGCCTATGCTTTTATAGAACACAAAAGGGAGAATACAGATACCAAAGATGATTATGTTTTTCTATTTTTGTTATTTTATGTTTTTTTAAGGACTACAAATTCTCAGGACGTAATGTGCTTTTAGCGGAGATGCAAAGTTTCTCAGATGCAGAGATGGCACGTGTTATTTAAACAGGGACTACTAGCCAAAGGCGGAGGATAAAAATTCCTACCAGGCTAAGCAAGCGCAAGAGTTGAGTGCCTTACAGTGATGTCAGATCACAAAACCCTTGCGAGTCTCCCATCGCATCGTGCCTTACGGGAATCTTTGGACTGGAAATCTTGTCATTCTAACACTGAAAAGTGCACACGCATGACAAAATGTAGACAGGACGCCTCAAGGTATTGGTAGCAAGCAAGACTTTGCCCTTTAGTTTTTGAAGACACCTTTCTTTCATTATGCACCCGGGACAGGAAGAAAATTAATAGAGCGTTATTCCACGGGAAGACAGCCTGTAACCAGAGATCTTGAGCGGAGTTTGAGGGACTGATGCTTCAAGACCTTGACACTGTGGCTGGTGGTTTTTTTCCCCTTTCCTGCATTCAGAGTTCAGTAGCGCATAAAACATCATCATCTATAAACATACCTAGCAGTCGTAGGCTTATGTATTTTTTTTTTTTTTTTGATTAAAAAAAGCAGTAGCCACTAAGCTGGTATCTCAGGGTTCCACCCCCCCCCCCCCCCCCCAAATCTCCAAGGGCTCTTCAGCGTCACAAGCCAGCAACTCTCTTTGCATGAGAATTTCAAAGTTTAATTAATATAATTAAAGGCAACAGCAAGCAGCAGCCTGTGAAGATTTTGCTCATCTTTTTTATGCCTTTTGACATTGAATGACCTATTACTGTATGTGCATTACTCTGTTTTTGAGGGGGCACCGAGCGTTGGTTAAGATTCAGCAGTGGAAAAAGACCTTCTTCCATCAGTTTAGAAATTAAATTTACGGGAGCGCCGGCTATCACAAAACATTGACAATGTATGTATTATAATTTTTTAGAAAAACCAGTGTCGTGTCACGTCGACGATGCCAAATTATGTTAGCGTGAGCGGAAACACTGTGGGGGAGGAAGGAGGGAGCAGCTGAAGAAAAAGGCTCAAATGATCCAGTCACTTTCGATACTGTACTTCAGATGCAAAATGGATATTCGAGTCGAAACCTGACAAAGCGCGCCCGCTTTGATGGGAACTGGTATAGACAATGACCAGTGGCTGGGTCAGTGGGATGTCTCTCTGCGAGCGGGGAGGCTTATCAAATGACACTAAAAATAAGTTCAACAACCATCACGTTGGAGGGGAAAAGGCGAACATTTCACATTCGGTGGGCACGAATGTGCACAAGATGGAAAGAGCAATGCGAAGCATCCTGGTCTAATTATCTCCTTTGTGCTCTTCATTGAAATTGCAAGGGACGTAAATAAGTCTCTTGGTCGATGTCCAAATTTGTGGCACTGCCCAAAGAAGCCTTTACTTATAGCCACCTGCTTACATCTTTTGCTTGAGTTTATTTATGTCACTGGTAGCCTCATCATCAACAGCCATGTGTGCACATTAGACTATAAATAAAATTATATTAAAGTTTTAGTGCTTATTTCCTTCTTCTCCTCCATCCTAGACTCCCATCCTTTTCACAACTCATACCTTCATTTTGCCAGCTACACAGTCACCCTCGATACCGGCTTCAAAAGACAGCCCACCTCCCTGTGGCCCCTCGTGGCGTGCTGGGAAAGCGTGCCACAGCCTAACTCGGGGCTTGTAGCTGGGTAGCCACAGCTACTGAGAACGTGTCAGACACTGGCTCGTACAGTACGTAGCATCAGTCACGTAAACAGAACAATAAAGTGCCCCAAGAGATGGCTTGTCGCTCCTGTACTTTGCAAAATCGCAGCTTTGGTACCACTGGCCGTTGGTTGGGGACATTTTAGCCCATTTTAGGCTGATATTATCCATGAAGCCCAACCATCAACAAGCCTTTGGCATATTTCAAGCCACTGATTTAAACCGCTGTGTACTCTCCAGCTTAACTTGAGATGAAGAACCAAAACCAGGTAGGTTTGCTAGGACGCAGGTGTGGTTCTGCACCACTTCTCAAGATACTGAGGCGGTACAGGCAGAAACACTGATCTCATCAGACACCAAGCTAAAATAAACTCTGCTCCCTTTTACTTACTTTTCCTCCATTTTTAATGTAAACGCAACACTTCCTTTGAGATATCGCTGGAATTGTCAGCTTGTATTCTGAGCGGCACGTTGCGTAACAGGAAAACATGCAGATGAAGAGGATTTTTTTCCTCCTCACGTGTATCTGCTGTCTCTCAGAGAATATTTGTAACAAACTGAGCCACAGAAATAGAAATCCATTAATAATCTTTTGTCCTCTCTAGCTGTCTATCCATATTCATTAAAAACGGTGGAACACGCAATTTTTCACAGAGTGGCTGATACCAAGCAAAAACGTATTTCAGGTATCTACATTGATTTTCCCTTCTAATTGGCACGATATTACAGTATGCTACACTTTTCATTTAGCTGAAGATAATACCCTAAGCGTTTCATTATTACTCAGTGTGGAATATCTGTCACAAATAATTTGGGGGGCAAGAGGCATAGGGTAATAATACTTTAAAATCCACTGATTCAAAATGACACAAAGTAGACTTCCTTGGCACGAGAGCTCAAAATGCTTGAGAAAACCATGATCGGCAGGGTTAATGGAGTACGTCCCTTGCGCAGTGTCAAACCTTGGGTGTCTCCTTACGAAAAGCCCATGTCCTGATAACATTGTTGGTATCTATTTTGGCCTGCATAAGGCAAGTAACAGTCTCTTGGAAAATTAAATGAGGGTAAGAGTGATCCAGAAGACATTCTACTTCAAAGTGTGTATAAACTCCACAGTCTGAAACTGTTCTTTAACGAGATGCCTACTCTTATTGCAGTATCTTATTTCCATGTCAAAAAGTTCCTCAAAATAGAGATGACACAGCAACTACAGGCACTGGGTAGTGTGTGACCCTTCACATGTTAAATAGTTCAGAAAACCTCTGATCTCTCAAAAAACATTGGCAGAAAGAGCGTCTAACCAGACAAGTTTCCCTTCTCAGGAAGGCGCAGAGTTTTCCAGAACGCATGCTCCAGGTTTCTGTTCTGCACAAAGTGCGTGGTTACTGCCGTGGCCACAGTGAACGGAGCCCAGGACGGCCGTTCCCAGGCAAGCCTCTCCCAGGCATACCCGTGTGTCCCCGTGTGCTGCACTGCGGTTTGCATCCTGCAGTCAGTACCTGGGACACTGCTTTGGTCTCTAGAGACCTTTCCTGGCAAAACAGAACAGGGTTGGGGTTTTTCTGTTGTAAGCATGGAGATTAAGATAGAGCAAGAAAAGGATAAAACCTAAAAAATCCTGCTGCATGGCAATATACAAATGCCTGGAGAGGTGACAATAAGAACAATTTTTCTCCCAAGTGGTGTGTTATTTCACTTACCTGCAAAATGCCTCACACTGCACAGACGCTGAGCATTCATTTGCTTTCATTACAGTTGAGCTACAAGTTCTGCCTCAGTACCAGCTTTGTAAACGGTACACACCTTGCTCGCAAAGTCAGTGCGCCGACAACATACTGTGCACGTACAACATGAGACAAAGTAATTATGGGGAAGCAAGTATCAATTCCAGGGGACAAGAAATGAAATCTAAATGGATTCTCACCCAGATGCCACCAGCCACATTGAAACCTGTGTCAGATGCAGTACAACCGAGCAGAAAAAACCTGAAGCGTTAGGAAAATGGAAAGTTGGTTTCACCGTCTTTACACTCAGTTCCCTGGTAATCCTAGATGTCTGCAAGCACCGTTCTCAGGCAAGCCGTTTAAACAAAACTGGGTCTGCATGAGACATAAACAGCACTCCATAATAATCTCTCCATTTTTAAGATGCTCCTTTAACTTGATCATGCTGAGAAACAGAACGCACACCTCACCACGTACGAGAGTATCCCCAGCAAGGAAAGCACATTGGTGAAAATTTTTTTTCTACAAAGCAATGTAGAAAAAGCAGAGAAATACCATCAGCCAGTCCTTGAGGAGCTCCTGCGATGACCGAGACAAAGCAGGATTTATAGGAACAGGAAACATTATTGTGGGCAATAGGATATCCTAAATGTAAGAAGCCTGTTTTCATTTTATACTTTTTGATAATAGCAGAAATTAATTGGCTGGAGTTAATATGAAATAAAAATGAAAATTAATTTTTCAGTGTTCCCTTTCACTTGTTCTTTAATTTAACAAGAACTACAGCTTTTGTCAAACATTAATCCGCTGGGCTTAAACCAAAGGAGACGGTCAGGCTGATCTAAGGGGAAAGGTAAGGGAATCGTCTCGCATGCCACAATGCAGGTTCACTCCGAGTCACGAGCGCTGCATGAGAGCCTGGGCTGGCTGGTATAAATTCATGCTGGTTATTCTTCCTGCAGGAAATTACCGTGCCGCATCTCTCCGCTTCTAATCGTCCTTAATGCGACATCACAACTCTGCGTTTTACATACTGATGTTTACTCAATGTCATCCTATTAAAATGTTCTAACTCGCCCGCGCTGTGGGTGTAATCCTAACTCCTGTGTGTGGTGGCTTTTTTTTTTTTTTAAAGGCAAAAGGTAACATTTTTTAACCATCTCAGTGAATGGTACCTCGTGCCTTCCCCATGATTTCACTAGACTCTGAATATACAGTTATCCAGCCTCTTCAAAATTCGTGGTGACATAAGACTGCACCGTTCATTGTTTTCACTTTTAAGCACGTCCTTACAATTCAAATCATGTTGATGTACTCAAGAAAAAAAAAAAAAAGTGAAAGCCACAAGTAGGGTAGGTTTTACCTTTTGCTCTTCTTCCCTGCACGTGGAAAGGGACTTGGGAGTTCTATGTTGTCATTTTAGACAAAAACATCCCTTTCCGGCTGTGGGAGAACTGACTCTTTAATTCCTCACAATTTAGGCTGCAGGGAAGGGTGAAGAAACTGAGTGCTATCAATTAGGGTTTTTTCCAGGTGGGAAAAGCACACATTTAATCCTGTGGTTATTGACTGCTGCCTCATGATTAAAATAACACCGGGCTGCTGCAGAACAGTTTTCTTTTTTCTAGTTCACTGGGAAGCAGCAAAGGTGCTGTCACCATCTGCCTTTAGATTTTAGCTCGCTGGAACTTCTCACTCGCAAGAGGAGCCTCTGAGGAGAGCTGTGGACACTGAAATCCGCAGCGTTGGGAGGCAGGGCCTGACTCTGGCCGCTCCTGCTTGTGCCTCATGCGCCGCCAAGCGCGTCCCATCCCCTATGAAGCTGTAAGGTGCCATGTGGTAAGCACATGCCTCCCTCTCGGTAGCTAATTCAGACGTTCTAATCTTGCAGAAGCACTACTGCCTTCTTGCTCCATCCTACAGCCTCCGTGACTTGGGAGGCACCTCATGGCCCAGAGGATCTCCCAAGAGATAACAGGAGGAGTTGGGCGAAGGAAGGCGACATAGCAGTAACCTGACCTAGATACACACTAGCTCTCCAGATGTGAGCGCACAACTCAGGGGTGCATCCCGTTAGAGCCACCTCCTCTGTGCGTACATATTGCCAGGCAGAAAAACGCACAGGTTTCTCAGGAGCCCAGCTTTGCGTTTCCCCGCACGCAGAGCTCTGCTCGCCTGGACTGAGACCAGGTAGTGATGAGGACGGCCAGCAACAGGCTCCACAGACCCTGCCCTCAACAGCTGCCTGCAGCAGGCACAGAGGTTTCCTTTTCCAAGATTAGGTTTGCTCGGTGGTGGGCGACACAGAAAGGTTAAATGCTCCTTCCATATCAAAACTGTCAGCCTGACACTATCAGCAGAAAGGGCATAAATAACGAGGTCATCTGCTGTCGAAGCCACGCTCAACTGTTTTAAGGGAGAACGTTCCCTTTCAGACCGCTAAAAGGGGTGGGGAGGTTTTGTCATTGTCTTAAGCAAAGAGAAGAAGTTCCAGCCCAAGGAGCTGAATTTGGAAATGATACCATTAAAATGGTGAGCCTCAAATGTCAAAAGGAGGCAGACAAACTGTACCGAGGGGAAATTAAAGCAGGTAGAAATGTACTGATCAGGAACTTAAGAGATTACAGTAGGCAAGTGAAGTAAGTCATACATTTGCTAATGAGCATCTTCTAAATACCTCTTGTGCCGTTACAAAATTATTTGATGTCAAAATTTCTACTAAGAGCCTTATTAAACCTGGCATGTACTATTTTATTTCACAAATCTGTTTTGCATTGGCTCAATTAAAATTGTTATATATTTTTGGGTCTTGTGTAGGTGCCATCTGTTTAACAGTACAAGTGGGTCCTGTGATGCACTCGTAAATTTTCTGCTGCAATATTTTTTTTAATATAACGAGGGACTTTGGATACAAGAAACTGCCTATATTCAATGATTTCTTATTTTTTAGAGTAAACTTACAAGGATTCTTGCCGTGTTACAAGGATGGCTCCGCATTCTATGGAAAAGCAAACAGTTGATCTACATGTTTGCACCAAAGTAATATTATTTAATTCACACTTATTTTTTTTCATTTGCTTGTTCTGCCTTATTTTGTAAATGAGCTTATTTTCCCAAACTGGAATCCATAGAATTGCTCTCAGCTGGTTTCCTATGGTTGTAGCTGCTGCCTCCCATGGAGCTACTTGGACCACATGTTGCAGTCAAGTCTTTACCCCAGCAACAGTGAAGTACAAGTGTTTGTAGGAGTGGGCCTGGCCTTACAGATCGGGTCTCTGACGCCTCTTTCAGTGCAAATTTGCCTGTTAGTTAAGTCCTGCATAATGGACAAAGAAAACGTATCTGACAACAAAGAGCCACAACAGTGACCTCCAAACCCCGGGAGCTACACAGTTCCTCACCTCACCAATATTTCTGCAGGAACCGACTGGATGGGGTGCTGTTGTGGGGGACAGGGACCCCACAGGAGACTTCCCATACGGACAAAGCGGTGCTTCCTGCTGAGCAAACTTAAAAAGAAAAAAGAGATGTTCACCAACATCAGCTTAGCTGGCGAGTTGCTGACCTGGCTTTCGAAGCCAGTGTGCCAGCACCAAGCTGAAGCAGCAAAAGCAGCCAGGCCCAGGACCTCTGTTAGTGGCATGCTTTGGAGAACTTGGCCCCAAGCATCCCAGGGAAGGAGGACGTTAGATAAAGCACAGACGCACAATGGATTTTGCAGGCCAGGACGGCACAGAAGGCCACCACAGACCATCTCCGGCCTGAGGGGACGCCTGCACTCCTTGGCAAGAGGTTCCCTGTGCCCAGAGCTGCACAAGCTCGAGCACACCTACCACACACGGCTCACCCCCAAACCCGGCGTACCTGGCACTGCGCTGCCACCAGCACTGTTGCCGAAGCCGATTAAAACAAACTACGGAAACGTCTTGTTAATGTGGTTGGGAACAAATGCACCTTTTTGAGGCAAAAATCCCATCTGCACAGAAACAGTTTGATGTGCTCTACAGCAGAGCAAAACCTGGGGACAAATCTCCCGGGAAACAGAACTAAAACATTTTTTTACACTTTGTGGGTTTTCTTAATTACAATTTTTAGCTCTTGCTATTATGTCACAAGCACTGAAATGCTGTTAGTAAATCACAGTGAATTACAGCAAAGCCCCAACCCCAACCCATCAGTTGGTTTTCCCTTAAAAAAAAAGTACTCTCAAATTCTTCAGCTAAATTCTCCAATATGTTGTAGGAGAAAAGTATTTGCAATGGCAACAATACTGCAGCTTATTTTGAAGTTCTCAGTTTTGCTCTATAGTCAAGAGAGGTATGCCAGATTTAAGCACATAATTTATATATGTAGAACTGCTTTTTTCTGTAGAGTGGATCAAGCAGTACACAAAAAAAGCATTCAGCGACCTGCAGTGCTGCTTAGGATGCTCAGTAGGACAGTCCCCTCAGCGGACATCAGAGGTCAGAAAGAGAACCAGCTCGTTACTAACTCTTCAGATGGACTGTACTACCTCGGCCACCTTGCATGACGCTCGGTTTTTCTCTTCCTTTCCCTGCACACGCACTGGGGCTTGACTCACTTAAACGTGTCAAACACGTTTGTTTATCCCCAGCTGGCGGCTGGCTGAGGACTTGTGGGGGGCACCAACGCCCACAGCCTCTCGGCACTCCTAGAACAGGGCCTTCTGTGGTAACTGGAAGGAAAGATGAAAGCTTTTTCCTAACGTCACACTTCTCTTTAGAGAAATGGATGTACCCGAAGTACACTTCTTGTCTATTTCTGGATTTTACTTACAAGACTGGAATCAGCCATGGAGAGATTCCTCCTTGACCAAATCACTTGCTTTAGCATTTACTCGAGACCACAGAAGCCGAGTACCACATCGGCCCTGGCCATCTGGCTGAGCACCAGCGACATCCCTTACTCCCGTGGATAATCTACGGACGGTGCAGGGAAACCTGCCTGCTCTGACTGCAGTACAAGAGAAAAGCATTTTATTTACCAGGCAGCCGAATACTACAGCAAAGAACCTGTACTGCTATGACATACCGATGCGACAGCATTTAATGCAGCAGCCCAAGATGCCTTTACTCGTTCCAAAAACCTCTCCACGTTATCCACGCACTCAGCAATTCCTCAGTACTCGGGACAGCTGCTCAGGGTATTGTCAACACCCGGAATATATTGTGTCTATTGACAGAACTGCAAAGTGCTGATTAAATTACGTCCTTTAGCCAACCTGTGTAGGGAAAATTAATTGAACTGCAAAACTGATGGGTTCAGTGTTACCTTGTTGGAATGGGGAGGCTGGGCTACGTAATGCTTGATCTCCTTTTATTTGATTAGGCAAATTAGGAAACAACAGTGTGAAATGCATTATTGTACTAATACGATGTCCAAAATCTGAATCTCATTAGAGCTCTGGCCTTGATGCTTTTTATTTGGCTTCTCTGTAAGCTGAGAAAGAATGAGTAGGCCAGAAATATATATTTTTCAAATTACAGTGGAATTGCCCGGTAATAAACATCATATTCTGTACAGGCTTTAGTCACTGGAACATCTCCTCATAAAGAGCGTTTCTAAGCTTCTAGAGAAGTTTAGTGCAAAACGTGCTAGAAATGGAAGAAACACAGTACGTAGACGAGGTTGGAGCCAGAAAGCGTTATCCCTTGACTTAAGTTCACTTAGAGCTGAAAGCTGCCTTAGAGAAAAGAAGCTTTATGGGGTGAGACCCCTGGGGGAGTGGGGGCACTGTAGCTCCCCAAAGGGATGGCTGAATGGTCAAAAACGTGTTTTGCAAAACTTATCTTGGCAAAGGTGCATGTTATGGTTATTTGGGGAGAAAGAAGCAAGGACAGAAGACCACCTCTGAGAGGAGCTCAGGGGACAACCAGCTGCCATGCTGCAAGACCAAGGGAAACTTGGGTTGGCTCTGGAGAGAGCTTTGCTGGAGCAAAGCCTGCGTCTGTGCTCTCAGGGCTTGCTGTAGTACCCCCTTGTGACACCAGTCTCTGCTAGGAAAGGTTTGAATTCAAGGTCACTCCATAATACTAGGGGAGAACAAACATATGGTATAAAAGTAAAACAACACTACATTTCATCTGTAAAAGGGTTTTATGAGAAGAGCCGGTTCAGATATAAGTTGGTAAAGGGTCACTTCACAATATAGCCCCTTCAAATTGCAGTTCAAACTCGGAATTAATTATCCTTTCACTGTCTTGGGTTTTCTTTTCTTCTTTGCTTCACATTAACTGCAGCTGAAATTATTTTAAAGCAATGATCTTGAACATCATGTCCTTCAGCTGGCCCTGAAAATCCATTTTCTATGGAAAGCCTCCTTTCTTTTCCAAGATTTCTGAGAGTGTGTAAAGCTCATCAAGGCTCTGGTTCTCCAGGGGTGTCAGATGCTCGAATAATACCCAGGTGTCTGCCTGCTGGACCAGCTCCAAGGTACTTTATTAGCACGAATAGGCTGATTTGAAAGCAGTTTAACTCCTTCGGCTTTCAGGGATCCAGCATGCATGTCCTGCAGCAGCAGCAGGACACTTTGTGCATGTGCACAGCTACAAATGCAAATTCTGAGTCATCAAGCTGTGAGATAAAAACAGAACATCAAAGGCAACAGGCACAGGCTGAGACACGCCAGTCTGACAAAAAAGAAATTTTTTTTATGCAATGATACCTATAAAAAATTATCTTTAAGGCCAGAACTACTCAGAAGCTCCCATACTCTTTTGGAAACGCCGCTTCTCCCCCTGCCTGTGTTAACTCTGGGCACAGCAGAGAAACAAGGTGGCTTTCCCATGTGAAGCCACCACAGCTGCATTTCAGGGAGCTATTTACATACTCAGCTCACAGTTAGATGTGCAGTGTAGTTATGGCTGTCAACGGAAGGAGAGGCTCTCAGGGCCGCCTTTCTGGCTCCCACCGCTGCACGAGCGGCATTACAAGGCTGCACGATCCAGCGCAGATATAGGGTTCATAAGTCTACGCGTAGCAGCTGCCGCGACACTGTGCCGCACAACGACATGCCACAAGGTAAGTCACTTGCTCAGCACACGAGGAGCATGTCGACTCCCTATTTTACCTTCCTATTCCTCCCGGTTTTCCAAGGGAAGGGAGAATACATCCCATTTTAAACGTCTTGCATAGGGGATGGTCCCAATCCAAACCAAGCCCTACAGAGAGAGATTGAAAGCGGATTTCTGAGTTGACTTCAGGCTGAAAAACCTGCCTCTCTCCCCGCACCGAAGGGAATGCTATTCTGCTTCCTCTCGTGAAAAGCTTTCCAACTTTTGCCTCATGCCAGGGTTTCCCGTGGCACTGCCTGAGGCTCAAGCATGCACAGCGGGCTCGTAGGTACCGGTAAAAGCCGCAGGGAGATAACGCTCTGACCCTCTTTGCCCCCCAAGCCTCCGGAGCTCCCTTCATCCTGTTCTGGAAACTCCCACAGTGCCTAGGCTGGAGAACGGCAGGAGCAAAGCTAAAGACAGAGCTCAAGAGGTAACAGGCTGCACATTCCCCCTTTCCTCCAGGCCCACTCGCTGAACGTACACCCCCAGCCCATGCTATGTCCTACCCAAAGCGAGCTGAAGGATGGGTCAGATGGGCGGTGGCTTCTGGGAGTCACACAGCACAGGGATTTCCCTTTCCCTTCTCCACCCCAACAATCTGTTAGTGGATGTTGATGAAAAACTGCTTCAGACAGAATTTTCAGAATCTTTTCACCAAAGCTTAATGCTGCAGCTTGGAAATAAATGGGACTTTAGCACTGACATCAGCCCACAGCCAAACCAGTGCCAAGAGCTCTTGAAAATGATTCCCCATGAGCTCAACAGTTGTCAGAAGTGGAGATGATCCTGTTGCGCAGGGACCAGCCGAAATTTGGTGCAGGGGGCTTGCCAAAGGTGTGGCTGTGAGGGGTTTCGTAAGTGACTCACAAATCTCCGCTGTCTTAGGGCTGATCTTGCCAAGGAGAAAAGTCAGTGGCACTGACCGTTGCTGCAGTGCATTAGCTGGTGAGGAGTGCCACACGGCCCTGCGATGTGGGCATACTCTGTGTGTTGGCATAACCTGCGGTCCTCTGATGAAACGTGCAGGGGAAAGCAGTGCCAAGCAGAAGAAACTGAGATGAGGATTAGCTGTGGGTTGCTGTGATTGTGCAATACATGGCTGACGCTAGAGCTGGCTAAGACCAGTATCTCAGTATCACTAAATACTGACTCTTCCTGTTTACATTCTCCAGAGAATAAAAACAGCAGCATGTAAGGAAAATAACAGTATAACGAAACACTGAATTCTGGGGTCTCGTAGTGATCTGCAGGTACCTAAATTGGCCCTAGAGACATACTTTTCCTCAAATAAGTCTCATATATCCACAGCCTCCCTGTTAAACAGGCCTCCTGATTTTTTAATTTCTAAATCAACTTGCTGGAGATTCAACGTGGGGCCTTAAGAGCTCCTGTGGCCTGAAGGAACAAGGGCACGCGCTCATATATTTTGAATGATGATAGCCCATATTCAGTTCCTTTGCTGTCGAATTTTGTCTTCCTTCTGTTTTGTTCAGGGCTGCATTCCTAAACGTCTCTGCCCCACGCCCATTTCTTATGAAGCTGGGGGAGAGGCACTTTGTCACCGTGCTCAGCTGCCTCTTTAGCCCGTGCCTGCCAGAGCTCCTCTCACAGCACCCTGCTGCCGGCTGCTCAGTAACACAGCAGAGATGTCCCTCAAGTTACAGGCTTCCCATTTGCTTCCCATTCTGCCAAGCAAGCCACCATAACCCTCCCACATCCTTAATCTTCTTACAGCAGGAGAGCATAATTTCTTCTGCAGGGTGTGACCTGCCGTGTATTAACCCCAAACCCCAAGACAGATGCTCTCATCTCTAACGCAGGAGCAGTCAGCTTGCACCCAGGACCCCGAGCAGTTAAAAGTGAAGGCAAGACTAGGGAGACATCCCAGTTGCACGGATGAGCAGAGAAACCACTGTGCCTCTCCGGACTTGCCACCTTACAGAGACTGTCTACACATAAACTGCAACTGCTGCTGCTCTCCCTTATTCTAAAATTTCCACATGCAATGACTCCGCCACTTTGGCATTTATTCCCTGCGGACACAAAGCCCTGTGTAGTGGCTCAGCCACGCTGAGGTGCCACATCCCACCACAACACGGGGACACAGCTTTCCAACAGGATCCAGCTGGAAGGCTGCACAACAGGTGCTGCCCAGGAATACTATCAGCATGATGAATGAAGCCACATGGGACTATTTTTACTAGCTCTGTTTACGTGCACAACAGAGACAACAGTAAACAGCACTTTCCCCCACCTTTCTTCTCCATATCCGTTGTCCTTCTCTATCATCTAATTTCTCATTATCATGAGTTGGCTTCAGTGATGAAAACTTTGCCTAGAGCATGGGATAATTTTCCCTAAAACTGTGTGTGTGATATTGCCAACATCCCTGGGCTCTTTTAAACTCCATCTCCTCCAATAAATGCCCAAGGGAACGTCTGAGTTGCCACAATTTCCTGAGGAATAAACAGGGAGGACTGACCACAGTGTCTCACGCACCACCGTGTGGCAACTCAAGTAGATGTTGACCTCTTGTAACGATTGGTTTCCTTACCTCAAAAGAGAGACAACAGTTGCACCATATCTAGAATTTTAATTGGTGAAAAACTGTCTTGGAAATTTTCCTATCAGCGACAGCAAGTCTTGAGTATTAACGATTGAAAGTTACTGAAGGATGCAAAGACCCATGGTGTATGAAACTTCTTAAGGGTAGTGAAAAGTAAATGCATGAGCAATGGATGAAGTCAAATACCTGGAAAATACAGGTTAGATATCTAAGAGAGGCTTTGAGGAGATCCAGGAGGCCTCCTGTTCACTCTTTGGGTTGTGCTGCTTCACCCCGCCAGACACTGACTGCTTTGCACCGCCACTGAAACGTCTCAGGGAAGAAATACCATCTTGTCATCATAGCTGGGAAGATCACCCGGTGAAGTCCCATCCACATAAAGAAAGGAGAGTTACACGAACAGCCACGGAACACGGCTCTGCTGCATACCTGCTGCTCCAGGCCTTGCTCCTGTTCAGGCACAAACTGCTTTAGAAAATACTGGCAAAACCATCTGCGCGATGCGTTTCCTTCCTCAAACCGACGGCAGCAAGAGGGGAAAGAATGTGTCAACTGTTTTTCAGGCGTGAAGTCGTCCCCCTTTCAGTGCCCAAGGTGTGACATGTGGCTCAGCGTTCCCCCTTTGCTGCAGGGCTGGTTCCTGCACACAGAGGAGCTGCGTGGCAGCGACTGTCCTGACGGAGCAGGAAGCCAGCTGTAACGCAGGGACCTCGCAAGATGTCTGTGACCCCGTCAGCAAGCAGGGCATGGGCAAGAAGAGCCTTTGCCATGCCCAAAGCGACGCGGCAGGGCGAGGCGGGGCCGTGTCCCTGATCAATCCAAGCAAACACGAAATCAGCAGCAAAGCAATGGAGCATGTGAAGATACTGTCAACACACACTTAAAATAAGAACTGTGAGCAGATGCCCTTGGCTTTCTAGGGACTACGGAAAACTTTATCTCCTTGCTTGGAGCTCCAGCAATTTGCTTCAGAAACGGAAGAGCCAGAAGGGACCACCACTCCCACAGCCCAGAGCGTGTTCCATTGGGACGCTGCATCCCCTGCTCTAAGGTTGGCTCTTCAGCCCGTTTCCCACAGAACGGCTGAATTAGAATGAGGTCTCTTGTTCAGCTGGAAGATGCCATTAACGAACCAGTAGTGTGGCACAAAAAGGCACGCACCCATCTGTTCCCTGTTGCCAGCACAGCTAATAAACCTAGGGAACTAGTCCCTCCTCTTTATAAACCAAATAGCAGCAACGGCATATCAGAGCATCTTCCCCACGCCATCTGACCCTTCTGCAAAGGTGTCCCTCCCCGCCAGCCCTGATACAGGTTTCTACTGCTGATCACTGCTTATGCTTGCTACAGAGATCCCCATGACATTTTAGCCAGAAAGCCCTGCTATAGCAAGATGTGGCTAACCTACTGCCTCTAAATGCTACATAACAAGGTACGTTGGCATCTACTGAGTCAGAGAAGGTGGAGAGAGATGATGACAAGTGCTCCGGCAGGAGGAGAATGAGCTCAGGGACTGCTCCGTCACCTCTCATCTTCCAAGTTATACAGACTGGTTATTATTAAGACCCCCCAAAAATACCACTACAGCGGTAACGATTCAGACCAAACATCCACGTGGTCCAGCTTCCTGTCACAGTGACACACAGCAGGAGCAGCATAAAAATACACGGCTATGACTACAGTGCCAACGTCTGTATTTTCCCTGCATACTCTACTCTCCCAGGCCACAATTAGCAGCTCAGGGATGCCCTGACCCAGAGACAGGAATTTTTGTATCTGGCTGCTGAGATGACATGGTCTCAATCCCACCCTTTAACACAAGATATTTTCTTTAATGTCCAGCATGCAGAATTGGACTATGCAGAACAAAAAACAAAAACCACAATCCCCAGCCTTAAAAAAATCAGTTTCCACTTAAAAAGCAAATCTTCTTTTAAACTGCACAGTGTATTACTTCAAAGATTGCAGCAAAGAGCTAAAAATCCGAGCCACCAAGATACATCAGATTTGAACAAATATAATCCCAAAGGCACTTTTTAAAGTTTTAAAAACCCAAGGTTTAAGCCATTTATAAGCTGCTTGAGGCCCTGTTACCAGGGTTTGAAAGCAAGAGGCTGACAGCATGGAGGCTTTCCTAGGAGAAACTGGAATTTCTTCACAAACCACAAAGCAAGCAGGGGCAGAGATCGCTCAGGGTCAGTGTTTAGGACCCAAGCCGCCCAGCTGACACTCAAATTCTCCCTCCCTTCTGCAGCGCCAATGTCTTCCATATCCTTTCCACAAGGCTCAGCAGCTCTGCACATAGCCCTGCCAGCCTCGCTAGCAATGCACTTGCTCTTATTTAAATAGATTTATCACTGTTTTCACTTTGTGATTAGAAACTCCATACAACAGATTCCTCGGGATTTGTGTAAACTATTGTCTGCATCCCCTGGTAATTCCTCTGGTAGTACTCAGGGAGAGTGAGCGTGGGGACTGACGGCAGCTGGGGGTCATTGCCCTTGCACTTACTGGGAAATATTTTTGATTGCCATATCAGTTTTTAAGGAAGACATGGTGGCCGCAGCGTATCATAAATCCCCACCAAACTCTGTAACTATTTTTCCTGCCTGCAAAAAATAGGTCAGAAAATCCAGTGCTTTGTTTCGGCTTCTCCCTGGTACTTCCCAGGGAGTCACGCAGCCATCCCCCTGCAGCACCATCACGCAGGGCATGGAGCACAGCAACAAGCTGCACAATGCTTCCCGGTCCACGCAAATTTTAGTTTCTTACCTGACACGCAAGGTTTGATTATCTTCACGTTAGCATGTCAAATACTACCGTGCATGAAATAACAAATGCTGCTACGGCTTTTCTCCTTATGGCTGCCAGCTGACTAGCCACGGTGCTAAGGGACTGAATTTGGCCGTCCAGCGCATCCTCGCTGGGTATCTGCAATGCCCAGAGAAACCTTCAATTCAAGACGTCCTAGCGCTACCTCTTCTGTCCCAACCCGCCCTGATGCACAGATCAGGTCCCTCTGTTTTCTGCAAGAAAATCAAAGGAGATGCACGTACTGGGCCAAGGTCCCCTGACCTCAGCCCTTTAAGGTGAGGCACACAGGTGCCAGTGTATTCTGCAATCATTGCACAAGAAGATCACGGTAAGGTTCCCAGGTTCCTCTAAACCAAGCTTTATGGTAATACTCTCTAGAGCTACAAACATACGGACTGCAGGACTTTCCTGAAACTAGCCACTAACATGTCTGTATCGGTAACTAAATCAAAACAGCTGATGGAGTGGCTTTGCTATTTCAAACAATTTCCTCTGAACAGGCCATCTGATAACCACCAAAAGTTCCCTTTAATTTTACGGGCCGGTATTATTTAACACAATGTTTGTGTGCAATCCAGCCTGTGTAAGTCAGCTGAAAGACTTTTACTCATTTCTCTGGCTGCTGGACTTTGTTTTCAAAGCTTTAGAAGTGCTGAGGTTAAAGGCTCTCTCTAGGGAGGGAACCATGCCATTTCTGCTTCTTATGATGCAGAAGAACGGCATAAAACCTGTTTTCTCAAGTTATTTTGTTTTCTTTACATGAAAAATGCCTTCTTTTCTTAAAAGCACCTGGAGAAATAGGAGAAGTTCTGCTATTACGTGTAACAGGAACATGTGAGAAAAAAACCTGAGCACCTGAGAAAGTAAACACATTTTGGCCTGACCACTTAGTAATTATTTCAGTCCTTGAGATATAATTTATTTGTTTTATAAGAAGTGCAAACTCATCGCTTCAAACCCCTGCGAAAAGGCTCATGCCTTTCTGTGGTTTGATCAGAGAGGCAAAAGTTTCCTTGAAGTTTTGGGTGCTTCCAGGTGAAAGTCAGCAGCGGCAGAAGACAGTAGACCCCACAGCTCAGAGCTCTTCCTTGCCACCACCACACCCCACACAGCCCCTAGGCTTCACAATTAAACGCTTGCCACTGACAATCTCTTTAATCACCCTTTGTGATGAGAAGCAGCCACAAGCACACTGAAAGGGACTGGTGATGGGCCATTCTGTCTCTGGCAGAGCAGACTGAACACAGCATCTTACCCCTCTCCTGCAACAGCCCTGGTCCCAGCTCAGCAGCTGGGGGACGCAGTGGGCTGGAAGCACTTTGCAGTCTCTTTGCTCTGCCAAGGTGAGGTGTAACCTGTGCCCAACAGGCCCTAAATGCAGGAGAAGAGTGGTGGCTCAGAGCCAGCGATGTTCTCTTCTCCATTCCCCGCGCTGCTGACCAGGGCACAGGAAAGGAGGCGTGAACCCTTGCCTTGGAGATCACTTACTCCTTTGACATTGCAGCTACAGGCCATGTCTATGGAACCAAAGAAAACATTTTATGTTGCCAAAGTATTACATAGCACAGGGAGGCTGGTAATACAGAATGAGGGAAGACCTGGCAAGCGTGAGGTTTCCTGTAGCTGGGCTCTCAGATATACTGAGGAAAGATGGATCTTGGGAAGAATGAAAGGAAGTTCAAGCCCTCTGCAGAATGGGGATCCAGAGCCCACAGCACTTGAAAGGGGAGAAGAAAAGAAAAGCTATTAGCTCTGCATCCCAGCTGAAGGGAAAAGCAGTGTCACTGCTAAGACTTGGAGAGATAAATTAAGTGCCAAGGAAAAGCTCTCACAATGTTGTTGCAGGGCTTTACCTAACAAAGCCAATTCCATCTCTCATGTCCTCCTCGCTCCCTCTGAGATGCCCCAGTTTTGACGCAGGGCCAGGAGGGGGGCAAATGTCTCCTGGGGAGCGTCGGCTGAGCCCACGGATGCCTCCAGTCCTGCCGGTGCCTTCCAGAACTGTTGTCACGCTGGCTAACGGCAGCTGAAACCACTCACAGCGTCATCTTCTTGCCAAGACAAGCTTGTAGCAAAGAGGTTTACTTGACCAGGACCTGGAAATCGTTAAGATGAGTTGCCCAGACAAAGCCAACGGTGAGTAAATTCACACTGGGTGCTGTCTTTCCATACCCTTGCAGAACAGCTGGAAACTGAGCCGGGATATCCACTGCCGTCACCTAACAAGGTCAGGCCCACTGAGCTGTCCAAGATCAGGCCTTTTTCTCCCAAAGCAACCCAAACCGCGTTTTACTCCTCTCCCTTCTAGGGATGAGGCTGTGCCCTCTGGCATACGCCACAGCTACAGGAACTTCTGCACCTGCACAGAGGTGATGAGGACTTTTTCAAGTGGCTGATGTGATGCTGGGTACCTCCCTCAGCCAGATGTTGTGTTCAGTGTGACTGGTGGCACCAGCTGCCTACCCTCTCGTCTAGCCCCAAACGCACCCCCAGGGTCAGTATTAAGCGAGAAAATGTTTGCAGGACAATGGGACTCCCCTTTTATTTATATTTGCTTCCCGTTACATAGCTGCTTCAACCAGCAGCTGAAGTTTAAATAGGACTGGCTTAAAAGGTAAACATTTCTTACAGCTTTCTCATCAACTATATTAAATATAGTCATTAAAAAAAAGCCCCACAATATTTTCTGTATTTGCTGAAGGATGACGTTCTCCTTGCCTTAAGCGTGTGCCAGATTACTCATAAACCTGGACCATATGCCACTGCAATTTAATGATGGGCCCAAGCTGTTTTGGTAGATACAAAATCCGAGGGGATTAGGGAGGCTCGATCCATGCTGAAAACAGAGCAACAGTGGTGGGGCAGCTGCTTGCTCTCTTTGCTCAGTCTCAATTTAGGTCAGGAGCCAACAGACCGCCCAAACGCAGTGCTCAAGAGCTGGGCTGTGCTACTCAGGCACATGCAGAGGCTGGCCCCAGCCACGGGCATCCGCTCCCTTCAGGGTGCTCACCCTTCGTTGGGACTCAGCGTCCCAGCCTGGACTGTGCAGCGAGAAAAGCACGCAGGAGCACATGAAACAGCCCTTGTTTCTCATATTTAGAGTTAGGCTGCCAGACCTAGCTCAAGATCCCTCAATTCAAAGCAAATGAGGGGTTACTTCCCCCCATCCTGTTTGCCTTCCCGCGCAAATACGCAGATCACAGCTGCCTGGTTATGTACCCTTGGGGTGGCGCGGCTGGGAAAAGCCCAAGTGTGGGGGCAGCAGAGCGGGGTGACATCCAGCAATAGCTCTAGCAAGGCTTCCTCACGCAAACCGTACTGGTGGCCTGTCTGGAAGGTGGCTGGTGACTGGCAGGTTACCACAGCTCTATTTTTGTGTTCCCTGGCCTAAAGAGACCTTTTCAAGAAAAGAAAGGGACAGCTCAACTCAAAGTACAGCCTGAAGTGGGGGCCTCTCCTGGGTGGCAGTTACTCAAAACAGAGGTTCTCGCAAGTCAGCCAGACCTTGGCTCTCAGTCTGGTGCCTTGGCTTCTTCCTAAAGAGGCTGATACTCACATGAAATATAAAATGACATAAATGATCTGCTGATTCAAAAAAAGCCTATTTAATACTTAGTAGTACACATAATTCAGCTGGAGCAAGCAGCTACATATTAAACAACTTCTTCACTAGATCACTGGAATCTCTTTTCCCTCCGCATTATCTTAAATTTCTTCTTTCCTAAGTAAAAAGACAAGCACCTGCAACACCTTGAAGAATGATGCTGCATATCATCAGGGAATTAGAAAGTATTTCAGAGAGTATGACAGGAAATGGGGATCAGAGAGGCCGAGTGTGAACACCCTACATTTCTCCATACAGATGAGAAGCACTCCAGATCACGGCTGCTGTGCATGAAATATCAAACCTAAATCACGCAAACCTTCTTTTCAGAATATTCCTCCACTGGGTGTAATTTGGGATTGTAGCTTCTCATCACTTAGAAGATGCTCGTGATCAACAAAGCCTGACTGAATTTGCCAGCTGTCAGAGCTAGCAGACTGCTTCATTCAACACAGTGGCTTTGTACCCTCGCAAGGATGAGCCGCACCCGAAGATTTCACTGCTTGGCACAATTAAGTAGATTAGAGTCTAGCCATTATTACTTTTAAGTAAGAGTTTGCAATTTTAACCTGGCATGTCTCATCCTGACAGCTGAAACGCATTAAGAAACTACAGAGTTGTATCTACCAGGCTTCAGAGGGTAGGTGCGACAGCATCTGATAGCAAAAGCTTGGCTCCGGAAACCCATGCCCCGAGTACTTGTGAAGGGTGAGGCAGCGGCAGGCTTCCGGCTGGATCGCTTGGCTGCTCCCTCTCCGTCAAGAGATGAACCCATCCCGCACCTTTGCTCTCAGACCCTGATGTGGAGGGAGGAACCGCCACATTGACCCCTCTAAACCACTCGTCCGATGTGGTCATCTTCCTTCGCCTATTGCTTATGCCAGTGAAACTTCATTCGTTTCAGCCGTATTACTCCTCCGCCCGCCGGGGCACTCAGGCCCCGCTACACCACATCCCATCTGCTGTAATAAACGTTGGCCCTAACTCTTTGCTGATGCCGAAATCCTTTTGTATCAATCTGGCAAACTAGAGAGTCTACATGGCTTTGTGAAAATGAGCCCCAAGCATCCAGCGACAGGTTGCCAGGAGGCGAGGACGCTAATGTCTGGTTGAAAGGGTGTTTATTAGGGTTCGGGTTTTTTTTTTTTTTTGCTTACTTTACAGATTTGTCCTCCTCAAGTTTCTTTGTCATTGCTGCGTCCCAGAGCGACCCCGAAACACGCATGCCTTCTCTTCTGGGCCCGGGTAGCTGAGATTGAATACTATTACTCCCTCCTTCGCATGCCCAGATGTGCGATGCAGATGGGGTTTGCAGAAAGGGACAAGGTCTGGCTGATGATAATTGTTTACAACTTTTATTAAACCCATTTTCCTTTCCTAATTATTATAATAGTTCCCGAAAACATCGTCCGTGGACTTTAAATGTTTGATGATTGTGTGTTTTAATGAAAGCTGTGGAATTATCCTGTGCTCGGTGCCACATGGCCCCACAACACAATGGAGATGCTAAATAATTTTTAAAAATTTATGGTTTACAAGATATATTTCCCATCTGTGGCAATACAGTAGCTCCCAAATGCATTAAATTTCACTACGTTAACAACACCTCTTAAAAACAATTGGCTTAACTCCACAGGATGGTTTTATAATGACCTGAGGAGTGTACTATAACGTATACACATGCTGAAGATTAACATTGTTGAGATCGAATGCTACCAAAGCAAATAAACTCCACGTCCAAACCAAGTGCTTTTATACTTCAAAATAATGCATTGCTGTTCAAAGTATTAATCCCATTAATACAGAGAGAAAGAAGTTCCTTTTGGCACTTTGCAAAAGCTCAGCCCAACACCGAAGCTATAACAACAACAAAAACCTGTAGAGTTGGAAGTGTAGTGTCTATAAAATGATTAATCCCTGGGGTGAGATGAGTAGCGGCGTTTTCTTCCCTTCTCTCCCCAGAGACGTTCTCTGTTACAAGGCAAAAATACACGAACTGTGCCCAACTTCAAAAATTGATTTTGGGATGTAAGCCAGACCAGATGGTTAGAAAAGCTAAATACCGTTGATTTATTTCTTACCCTTTACGAAGCAATATTAGAGACAATGGACCTTATCAGAACAAATGAGAATAAACATGGGGATGCAGACTCAATAGAGAATTAACAACCAAAGCTACCAGATTCTATTATGCTGTGATTAATTCTGAATTTGTGGAAGTATTATAAGCAGCAAACGTCTAGCTTTATCTAATGAAACCGGTGCCAAACTATGTAACCTTTTAGTTAGTGCTCTTCAATTTGCAAGATACTTCAGCAGGAAAAAAGTGCAGAAGATGCCAGGCTTTGCGCTGTGAAGTCAGCTGGACAATTCCCTTAAACCTCCCCCCCAAACCTCAAGAAGCCAACAAAAAAACCCAGATGGACACACACCACCACAAGCTGAAAGTCTCTGAGTAACGGAGGCCTGAGGGATCTCACCAGACAAACCTCAGAGATGCAGCCAGAAGGGTGTTACCCTTCCTTGCCTGTTCCCTCTGAAACGAGCAAGTGGCCTTCAGCCCCCCGCTTCCTACTAACCATCCCGCGAGGCCAAGGGGGTAACACCACCACCGACTATCCATCATTCCTCTTCACCCGCTACGGCTTCCCGTGGCTCTGAATTCTGCTCCAGATGATACAATGGCTTTGGTCCCAGGGCAAGTAGCTTTGGCCCGCAGACACAAAGTCAGCAAGGCATTCTCGCATTGGGAAGCAGCGGGTACTGAAATGCTTCTGAGGCTCTCTGGCTTTTGCCCCATGCGCCTCGGTTTCCCCACCCACCATCCACCACGACCTCCCCGCTGGGTGCTGCGGCACGACCAACATTTCTACTGCAGAGCTTCCCCTCCCTCTGGCAGAGACAAGAGGTGCGAGACAGTATTTATTGCCTTGTGACTGTCGGGTACTCCTTGTAAACAGGTTATATTAATTACTTAACAAATGTTTACCGCTGTCCTATATCACCCTCAGGTTCAACCATCTCTGCAGAGCCAATATTCAGCACTGGTTAACTGCTGCTGGCAACAAGAGGAAATGGACTTTCTGATGAAAATGTTTAAGGCCTGTTATTTGTGAGATGCAGCTGAGATGGGACGTAATGAATTTAGCCCTGTTTCGCTTCATTTACCATAGCTAACGCATACAATAAAAGTTTAGTTTATACTCTGGTGCTGCCAAGCATGAATATCTCATTATAACTGCAAAGACTTTTTATTTTTATTGGGACCTGTAACAGCATTGTGCTATGTTAATTGCCAACCATGTAACAAAAGTGCAGCAAGGTTTGTTTCCTTCCTTCCTTCCTCTTACGTGGGCATAATGAAAACCAAGGGGGCCTGTAGACGGGCCAGTATTTAAGCTGGCATGTTTTATTAGATTATGGCTGCAGTTAATAGGGACTACATGCAGAGCACAGGGAAAATGGTGAGGACGTCACTGCCGCCTTGGCGTGCAGCCACATCCATGCCACCTGCAAAGAGCCTCCCCAGAGCTGGGGCTGGTCCTCCCACTGACCCCCGGAGGCACCTCGCACCGCAGGTGCCAGAGGCACATGCTGAGTCTCCAGCAGACCCGTGTGCAGCACTCGCTGCTCTACACTCCCTCCCCTTCTCATCCCAGCACGTGGGTCAAGACCAGCACTTCTGCCACGTACAACATGGGAGCCCCACCACTTCATCAAGAGCCCCTGCAGGGCTGGGGCCAAGGGCACCACGTGCACACAGCTGCCCTAGCATCTTTTCACTGCCTTTCCACAGCCTTAAGTATGATTTCTGTTATGGCAAGAAATGGGTATTAGAGTCCATTTGTTTGATTAAACAACAGGCTGCTGCTGCCCCACTCGGCTTGGGCAGGGTCTCACCACCTTCCCACAGCTCACAACATGCCAGGAGATGTATGTAAGATGAACTTGATGAGGGTATGGCCTTTTGGAGCAAAAGGAAGGAGGACAGGTCAGCAGCTGAGCAAAGACAGGCACCAGAAGTGAGGAAGTGGGATTAGATCTATTTTAGGATGTCCTGGTCTGCTGAACATCCTGGCTATCAGGAAAGCCAGGCTGCTGCAGTACCGCATGTCAGACTCATCAACAGTGAGACCACAAAGGCGACGTCACGTCCTAAAATGTGGCTAGCAGAAAAATTCCCAGCATGTTATCATATCCTGCATTTCAAAGAAGTGGTTTCTTGTGACACTTGACCGTTCTGAGCAACAGGCATCACTGGTGGTGCTAGAAAAGCCACGTTACTGGCTTGATGACAGTTTTCTTAGGGATGTTGTGATTTTGCTTAGGACCTTATTGAAACTAGGACTTTGTTTCACCTTCATCTCCAGGCAGGGAAAGCAGCTGTCTTCTGCCTCTGTGCAAAAGGACTTCTTTGAACACAGCTCCTCTGCTTGTAGCTTCAACAAGGTCACATTTCCCAGATCTTCCATAACATCCTTAAACCAGAGCCAAAAGAGAAAGGAGCAGCTGGCAGGAGGTGGAGGACATTTAAGGAGTCCTTGAAAGGGTACAAAAACTTTTTTACTTCTGAAAACCTGAAGGCTCACTAAAAAAAAAAAAAAAAGACGAGAGAGAAGGCACACAGGAAGGAAATCCAAACACAGAGAAAGACAAAGCCAGCATACGTAGTGAAATACAAGCACATGAAAGGTCTAGATACTTACTAGGTAACATAATCCTCCAACCCAGATGTCTTTACAAAACTACATCCTTAAAAACACTTGGTGTCTTTTTTTCCTTTCATGAACATTCATATTTTGGAAAACTCCACGCTGGAATTTGCTCAAACTGTTAATGCTCCCAGGGCTGCTGCTACAGTGAGTCACTCTGCTACATACGGTGACCTTTTGGAAACCCTGTGCAGAACTGAGCAATCGGCTGCAAACACAACGGTCGTAAAAGGTGTAAATAGTCCTTTTTTAGGGGCTCCTAAGACTGAGCTCAGATCTGACCCAAACAGGTGCAGTGTTCCTAGGAGCAGCGAGTTTTAGCCCAAAAAGCCAGTTTTCCAGATCTGTGCCCAAAAGATAAACAGATGACCAGTGACTTGTCCTGTGCCCTCTTCACCCATCAGAAAGGATTCTGCCTCTCCAGGTACACAAAATTCGTCCCTTTTATCTCCGAGAGGATCATGCAAAGGTTCTCTCGGTGTCAAGATTGCTTTCTCCTTCCCTGCCGAGCTTTGCTTTCAGCTTAAGAGTCCACTGAGTGAGAGAAAGAACTCAAAATGCTTTAAATCAGGCAGCTCCACCTTGGTCGCTGGCTTCAGACTCCGAAGTCCGTAGCTACTAGCTGTAGGAATATGGCTGCATGATTGGCCAGGGAAAGCAACTGCTACACTCATTGCTTCTTTCACCTCAAGGCAACAGTGAGCAAGGGGACAACTTCACTCCATTGCTGCATCCACAGACCTGTAAGCATTTCTTCAGCTACCTCTTGATTTTTGTAGAGGTGACCTCGTGGCAACTGGTGCTGATGGGGCTTTGCACTACCCATCTAGTTACCTGTGGAGAGCAACGAACCTTCCCTGCGTCCGCTGGCGAGGTCCCAGTTAAGTCTGTTCACATGTCACGGTTTTTTAGGGCTCAGATACTGTGGACCACAGAGCCTTGACCTTCTGAATTATGATTTTAATAGAGCTGCTTGCTTTGCATAAGGCCTTAGTGATCTGCCGCTGAAGCTCAAGTCCACATGCTCACCCAGTCAAAAACAAACTAAAATACTGTGGAGAGACTGATAGCTTGGTGGCAATGGAGCGAGCAGGCTGCTAGCTGGATGTGGAAGGGTTAGAAATTTTTCTCTCTCCAACTGAAGATGCACCACTGCCAGGCCAGACTGGGATGGCTGGCAGGCCATGGGTCATTATGGGGCAGCAGTGGAGCGGGTGCCGTCCTGGGGGCAAGAAAGGACTCGCACGTAGCTCACAGTTTCGGCATTTGGGGGATCAGCCTCTCTTCTGTTGAAGGGGGAGCCATGATTTAGGTCATGCTGGCAAGAGGGAGCCTCCCAGCCTGCAGGCGTGGGTTGGCGGTTCTGTTCCGTGCCAGGTTTGGGCGCAGGGACTCTCCTCCAGTGCATGGGCCTGCACATTTCGTGTCTCAGAGCAACAGGGAGGACGCAGGGCCGCATCCCGAGCCAGGAGGCAGTGGCAGTGGAAGGTGCTTGCCAAGTCTGCTGGGATGGGAGTCTTGATAAAACTTCTCAGCTCTGGACAGCAAAATAGGAACGTACTTTATTGCTTCTGAAACTCTTTCTGCCTTTTTATTACTCTCCTGTCTGTTACTGCTGCTGCGACTTGTGACTAAGTTGTGTTGCTAATCACACTTCATTTTCTCCAATTTGGCTCCTTTAATAGGTCTCTCCCAAAAGCTGAGCAAGGTCTGAGCTGCCATTTGGCTCTGCCTGACCTCTTCTTTCCTTCTTCACTTTCAGCTCTTTTCATCAGAAGGGCCTCTCAGCTCCGGCGCGGTCTTGAACCTGGTCTTGGGCTACACGTCTGGTGGTGGGGTGGTACGGCCAAAAGGCACTTACAACTTCCATTTTCATGAGTTAGGCTCCTAACCAGAGCAGCACCTGGCAGAATCGAGTCGCCCAGGGCAATCCAAGAGATTGTCCTGGTCAGATCGTCTGTTAAGGACTGCATTAGCTGTGGCAAAACAAAAGCTTTGGCAAACTCCGTTTCCACTATAGAGGAAACACAATCCCTCACAGTCTTCTCAAGTTCAGACCGTTCAGTAGAAGTGCATTAATTTTAAGTACTGCACTTATTCATGGAGAAGGACCAGGCTGCAACAGCTTGGCCCTGGCAGCACCTAATGCATTGAAGTTTAATGTAACTTTACCTTTCCAGTGTTTCCAGTTCAGTTTTGGCAGGTAGCAAGCCTAAATGACTTCTTTATTGCCTATCCAGGCCAACCAGGGAACTTTCCTGAAATTTCTCCAGTTTTGCTGGACTTGTAGTTTGGCTCCAAGTTCGTACTGACCTGTGGCTATAGCAACGAGTTTCAAGTCAGATCTTCCATCTACCAGAAAGCCAGGCAGCCCCCTACGCATACCATCAGTACGTGGCTTTATGCAGCAGTTACTTCTTTTACACTCAGAAACTTGCCTCCAGTCCTACATTTTGCAGCTTGTAGCATACAAATAACTTGACATGGGACATAAACACCTGCTTTTGCAATCTGTGGTCAGAAAAGCTCAGGAGATATGGATCTGGCAATACATGCTTTTGGCATGACTGCAGAGAACTGGTGGTTCAGAAGTTCAGGTTTTTTGACTCTTCAAAGGGAACAGTTAGCACAGCTCTTAAAATTTAACATGTATAGATGGGAGGGAACGAAATTTCTCCCTACAGACCTTAGTAAAAACCAAATCTAACTCAAACCATATGAAAGTTGCTGCTCTTACAATAAAGTTGGTGCCAAGTTGCTGAGAAATGATGATGGGAGATGCACTCTGAGCACCACTATGAAGATGTTTTGAACTGGAAGCCAATGGTACTTTTCGAAAGGGAACTCTGATCTATACAAGAGAAAGTAGATGTGGTTCTTGGCCTTCCAGAGCACCTGACTCCATAGTAATCATTGCAGAATAATGCATCACCCCACTGGTGCCCTCCTGGCTGAATTCATAGCGTTCAGCTCACCTTACTTTTAGTGACGTGCAAAACACCTTCTCCCTAAACTGTTGACATGACAGTGGCTGCCCTATGGCTGTTCCTTTTAACTGTTACAGCTCATCTTCCATTCAGTGCCGAGCCACCTTGCACTGAATCAGCTCGGTGACTCGATGCAGGCATGGTCTTCCCCTCTGTGCTGCTCAGATTCCCTGTAGCCGCTCCATAGGAGGGCAATATTTTGCTGTCTGTATCACCTACAAAGCACAGAGGCTTTGTGTAACAGCTGAGCCTTGTTCTGCATGCCTCGCAGGCCGGAGCTCATGCGAATCAGCAGGCTGCGAGCTGGAGACGTTTCTCTCCTCCCAGCTTGCAAAACCAAACAAAGCAACTCCTCCTTGAGAGGCAACAATGGCAGTGGAAAATGGGAAGCAAGAAATTCTTGCTGCATCTGCTGTTCAGTGTTGAGCGACAATATGGAAGTGGTGCAACATAGCTGGCCGCACCTAAAAAGCTTCTGTCTTAAGTGCACAGGCAGGTCTCCTGGGGAAGGGATTCATGCCCTGTTACTCCCCAAATCCCATTTCCTTCTGTTCCAGAGAGCACTCTCCCCTCCACCCCTCTGCAGTGGAAGTGGGATGGATGTGACACGTGCTGGGAGAGGAGACTGTTAACACATGTCTGACTTTGGCAGCTGGCTCTGTATTTTTCTTTGGCCCTGACAACACACTGATGTTCCGGCTCTCTCATTTCCAAGAGTTTGTGTAATGAGAGCTGCCCTTTGAAAACCGACAGCATGATGACAAATGAAAGGAGAGCACTGAACTCAAGCCTGAGCTCTAGCTCACAAGAACCATCCCCCCCCCCCCCCGCCCCGACTTCAGATAAAAACAAAGAGGTCACATTTTAGTGCCCATTGGGCAAACCAGCATCCTGAGGGCTTCCCATATGGGCTCAGCAAAGTCACCCAGCCAAGCCACACCAGTCAGAAAAACAGAAGCAGCAACGGCAGTGCCTTACCCATGGGTTAAAAGCTGTTCTAGTTTGTGGTACTCGCCAACTTATAATAAAGCCCTGCCTCTACTTACAAAATAGTTCAAGATGCACTCAGAACAAAGAACAAGTAAAAATAATGCTGGCTATGATCCTGGAGTCAGAGAGCTCCTGGCTGGGATGTTCTGTTACACATGCATCTAGCTTTGAAGAGGTGTTCGGTAACTCTGAGATAGGGTGGTTTGTGGGCAAGTCCCACACGGTGGCAGCTATGGCTCTATTCCTCCCCTGCAGCCCTTGAAAACCGCAGGAGGCCCCAGCTCCCGCTCGCCTGGGGCTGTGTGCCTCTTGGGAGCGCTCACCACGGCGCTGTGGCAAGGGACTGCTGCCACCAGTTCCTGAGCATCCACCAGCCCTACCCCCACGGATCTGCGGCACCAGCAGCATCACCCCTGCTGCTGGTGCTAAGCGTGAGACCCCAGACAGGGCACCACTGTCATGTGCTCCAGTTCTATCAGTAAAGCTAAGACAGCTACAGAGGAGAAAGACACCTCGTACTATGAAGTATAGACTGTGGTTCACAAACTTCACTTGAGCTGAACTTACGTTAGACAACCTGATCACTTTTACAGCGGTCCTCTCTATTTCTCCAAAGGGACTGGTGGCATTTCTGTCTTGCCACCCTGCTGACATACACATAGAAGAAATTTTTTCTGCATAGAGCAGGAACAAGACAGGAGAGTAAAACATTAAATACTACAGGAACTCTAGTTATGTCCAATGCTGTATCTTTCAGGTGGGGAACTAGCAAGTGTTTTCTCCGGCTTCCCTTTTATAAAGATTTTATCTAATCAATTTCTTTCCCTAGGTAGATTTGGATATCAAAATAAATAAAATAAATGCAGCTCTGCTGTAGGCTTTGAAAGATTCCCCGATAACTCTGGCAACTGATGCAGAGTTGGTGTTCCTCTTAAAAAAATACCATTTTAAATTTCTGCTTACATGATTAGGTCCTGAAGCACAGATACATTCAACCACCACCTTGGAGTACATCAAAAATCTCTCCTCAATATTAGAGTAATAACAACAGCAAAGAACCTAAAATGCTTTAGGCAGAATATTCCCATTTGCTGTGCTTTGAGCAAGGTTTGTCTTCCTACACAGAGTGTGTTGGTTTACCCAACGGTGCAAAAACAGCAGTAAGTTCCTCTCAGGCAAACTGGGCTGCGACCTGGTACCTGTCAGCTACGTTGGACTGGGTGCCCAGGTACCCTGCAGCACCCCCCTTCACGGGCTGTCACCTCGGGACTCCTAAGGCACCACAGGTCTCTCCTCTTCCCCATCTCCCTCAGCTTTGTTTGGGATTCCATGCCCTAGAAATCACTTTCAAAACTGAGCTAGTTAAATTGCTGGAAATTTCTGTGTGGGTGAATGGAAACCAATTTCACTCCAGTTTATGTCAAATATAGCTAAAATAACCAAGGGATCAGATCAAGTTACATCAGTATAAGACAGGTTTAAAATAACTGTCCATGAGTTTCTCTACCAGTGCAGTGGAATAGATTAAAACAAGTTTATACTCGGTCTGAATCCTATGTTTCCGCCTGAGAGTACCGAGACGCGTACTCCTTCTGCAAGCTTATAACCAAGAACAAGAACTGGGGGGGATGCTCAGGGTTTGGCTCCATTAACTCCACCAAGAGGTAACGGTGCCAGGAGCGCTGCCCTGTACCAGAGATCTGTGTCACACAGTTCTCCTTCCTCTACCCCTTATGCCAGTTGCAAGTTTAGGGTGCAATTCCCACCTCAGCTACTACTCCCCCCCCGCCCCACACAGCCTGTGAGGTGCCATGTGCTCAGCTCTCAGACAAAGAAGCCAAATGCAGTAGGTGGCGAGTTAGTGAAATACCCTTCTCCCGCTTCTTTTAAAATTGAATTATGATCATAGCAGGGCCTGTTGCAATAGGAGAAGGGGTAATGGTTTCAAACTAAAAGAGGGTAGATTCAGACTAGATATAAGGAAGAAATTTTTTACAATGAGGCTGGTGAAACACTGGCACAGGCTGCCCAGTGAGGCGGTAGATGCCCCATCCCTAGAAACATTCAAGGTCAGGTTGGACGGGGCTCTGAGCAACCTGATCTAAGCTGAAGATGTCCCTGCTCGCTGCAGGGGGGTTGGACCAGGTGACCTTTAAAGGTCCCGTCCAACCCAAACTGTTCTATGATTCTATGATCATCTGGTGAAAGTACAAATCCAATTTACATATAGCATTATATTGCACTGGCTAAATAATACAGTGACTACTCCTTAAGCTTAGCTTAACTCTGTAGTCAGGCAAAGACATAACACGGCTCTGAAACTGCTCTGCAAGTGTAAATGCCAACTACTGCTTACACGGGCCAATGCTGTACAAAAAGGAGCTACATACAATAGCTTACTCCAACCAGAAAGTATAAGGCAAACTTAGTAACACAAGTGAAGGAAGAAAAGGCTTTAAAGGACTGAAGCATCAAATCTTCCTACGTTGAGAGGAGTACAGGGCATCATCTGACAGTTTTGCAGGTAACGAAAAGGTAAGTGGTTTGGAGGGGCTCTAGGGACCACAGCACTGGGATGTTGGTTTTGAATAGAAGCTGTTGGGTAAAGATGCCTGGTGGCCCACAAGAAATTGTTTGGTTTGACAGAGGGCTGCTCCCGAAATGCTTGGGAGGTATTAAGTGAAGCAGAAGAAACACGTGGGCAAAAAATACACTGCATATTGGTTTGACTCTGAATGTAATTTGCAGTTTGGCCGTATTAAGAGATATTTTATGTTTGCCGATTGTAAAAATGTAGATGTGCAGACTTGCTTAGAGAAAATACTGAATGCTAGCCTTAAATATTCACTTCCAAATGAACATTTAACACTCATAAATTAAGTCAGCGCTGGAACCAAAGGATCCATTAAGAACAACAGAAACACAAACGTTGCCTGAAATAATTATCAACCTAAACATAGCTATTTAAAAACTTCTTTATAAGATTTGTTGCATTACGATTTAGCACTGCGCTGGAAGCAGCCTTTACTAAGCAGAGCCCATTCTTCTCTCTTCTCGTCCATGCACCGTGTTTCTTCCACCACATCTGCCTTGTACATTTACCCAACTGAAAAAATACATTTCAAGCAAATTTCATAACACTGCTGCACACTGTGTTCTCACATGATACAGAGAGCAGTGAGGTGTAGCTTTTATGAGGGCAATATAGCACTGGATGCGTTCCTGGCTGGTTGGGTTTTAAGTTCATTTCTTTCAGGTGACAAGAAGGTGTTTTGAGTGGTGCGAACAAAATGTTTTTTCTCCAAATGAACACTCATCTGTTCCCAGCCTCATTTCTATTCCTATGCATGTGTTATCACAAAAATACATATTTAAAATATTGTTATAGCTCCCCAGGGGATGGCATTACCCCAATGCTAAAAATACTTTTTCCTTAGCTCATGACCAAGCTTTTTACGGTTGTAAGATGAACTTTGTGTTTTCTAACACAGTGCCTTTGGGGGAGCTGTGGCAGCAGCAGCAAGTCCCATTTCTGCTCAGCCGTTCTACCCAGACTGCATTTTTGAAACTGCCTTGCTCATGGAGAAGCAGGCCTCGGTGCCTAAGAATAAGAGCAGCACCAACTGTGAACAGCTCTGATGCAAGGGTAGCTTGCCAAGCGTGAATGGCACATGAGTGCACTAAGAAAATACCCAGGGAACGAAGCCGATCCCAGCGAGCTCAGCATCTTTTCACACCACGCTCCGCACCACTGATTTTCTCTTGTGTTTTGATGCAGCTGCAACTGTGCCTCTTGACAAGTCGGGCTCAGCAGACACCGAGACGCACAGGGACCGTGTGACTGACGGCGGGTGAACAGGGATGCGATATTTCACTTGGGTGTTGTTAGAAGCAGAGCCAAAGCCCACCAAGGGAAAAAAGATGTCATCGAAGTTTGGTGCAAGGCCTCTGCATGGATGAAGTGAAGAAAGCAGTAGCACAGTAACGTGAAGCCAATGAAAACGACAGAACTGCGGAAAGCGGTCACCTACACAACGTCTGGTCAAACAACTCCGCTAGGCTACGGTGATGCTATATAAGCAGGCATATCTGCAAGACAAGAGCCTAAACCCATGACAAAATTCCTTTCTTGAACCCAATCTGGTTTCCAGTTTCACACTGCGGCTTTAGCTATGGTTTTATAATAAGCTATCTCATCAATATGTTTCCCTCTATTATTGACTAGGCAACTCAGTTTCACACACTAGTTCCTCTACGATCATTTAACAATGACACTCTCCCCCTCAAAGACAAGAGTAGGAACACTCTACAAAAAAACTCTGCAGCACAGGAGAGAGCCATCGGGGAAACAGTGAGGAAAGCTCCTCTTTTATTCTCTTGGAAGATTCACTAAGATAGGCTGCTGCAGAGATTTTATTTTTCGCTATTAAATTGGACACTAAAGTGGAACACTGCATTTTCAAGCTTGCTTTTACACCATGCTACTAACAAGCTCACACACATGTTACAAGATGTGCCTAACAGTACAAAAAAAAAGTAGTTTAAAGGTGGGGGAAGAAGATGACAATAGGCAGTTACCGAAGTATTTGATCCCTCTCTACTTGAAGTTTAGGAATAGTCGCAGACGCACAACCAGATGAAAAAACGCCCCAAAAACTCCAGCCAGAAAACGAATGCTCACCTCTTCTCTAGCCTACTCCCAGATGACAGCACTTAGCGTCCTGCCAAACCCTGCTTTGTGCCCATGAAGGATGATGTTCATTTATTTGCGCTTACGGGCAACGTGAGAATGAAGGAAGAGGAAGGGAGTGGACAATAAAAATTCTGCCCTGTGCTTTGAAGCTAGTAAGACCCAAGTTTAAACTGATCCCCTACAGCAGAGAACTGAGCGGCTGAGAGCTTTCCTGTTGAGCAATCCTGCGCCATTTGGGTTGCTGCTCGACAAGAGGGCTAAGCTTTATCCTTTCAAGACAAGCAGCAGCATTTCCTAAGGTGGCCATGCCTGACCACTACTATTCTGAGATGCCTTCAGCCTTGTGCCTAACCCCCCAAATCATATGTGCTTAAAATTAGGTACCTCCTTTTGCTGAACTTGCCCTAAAAGCAGGGGGCACCGGCTTCATTAGGGCTGCAGTCTCGGGTGATGAGCAACGTGGCTAGAGCAGTGTCTGCGACGAGGCTTTTTAAGCCACACCACACTCATCTGGCTCCCTCTGTGCAACAGCTGAGCTCTGCTGGCCCATGCACGTCACCAACGTGTCCACAGAAGCACAAGAGCCCCTCACAGCGCTGTCGGTCATGTCTGAGGTGCAATGAGCAGAAGCAAGAGTCCTGCAGAGAATCACAGGTTTTTCAGGTGGTACTTCACACCCCAACAAATGCAAACGCCTGCAGCTTTGGGAGGTGCACGTGTAGGAGACTGAGTCAGGACACCACTACAACTACATTCATACTTGTTCCTTATGACTTCTGGAGAGCACGCTGAAGCAGACTGGTCCCCTTGTATCACCAACTGTCCTGTTACCACCTCTCAATGATAAATATATCAGGACTGTGACATTGACAGCTCCCCTTTGGCTGCAAGTCCCCTTCAAGGAGGAAGCCGTGCGAAACGGCGGGAGATGCTGACAGCATGATGTTTGAGCCAGCCAAGATGCCTGGGCTGCGGGAGATGGAGTTGGAAGGAGGGCAGACGAAGGCCCAGGCATCGCACACGCATGACCGGTGATCTGTGGGGTTCAGGCTGTCAGCTCCTGAAGGTCCACGGACTTGGCAGGCACCGCTCCCTGCCCCTTCTGTGCAGACAGAAAGATAGGTGCCAAAAATGCTCCCCATCCTGGATGCATTTCAGATGGTGAAGGGAAGGTAAAGAGCTGGGCCGCACCACAGCTTGCAAGCCCCTGTGATTTTCTTCCAAGAACTCACTCTGGTATGAGCTTACTGTATATGAAGGAACTCGCTTATTAAAGTAGCATCAAGTTTATAACCTCTTTTCAGCCATTTGACACTGATTTTTTTCAACTGGAAGTTGGCAACAGCATAAAATGAGGGGTTTCTTAAGTGCCTCCCTCTTTACTCATTCTCTGGACAATTCCGAGCTTATGCAAAATCTGTCTTTTGCTTTGTCTGTGTGCCGTGGGAAGGGGACCACAGGAAGGTGTGTGTGGATAATGCAGAAGCATTACATGAGGCTAGTTGTAGTTACAGGCTTTCTTTTCTTCTTCTTTTAAAGTTTTCAAACTTCGAATGTTAAAAAAACCCAAAGAAACCTCCAAGTACCTTAACCAAAAGCCGTATTTCCCTGCAACTCAGCATTTTAGTGATGAGAGAGGTAGCTGAGCTTTTCTCCCCCCCACCCCGAGATTGCAATTACCAATTTAGAAGTGATAATGCTTACAAGTCTTTTATGGTTTTTCCTTTAATGGGACAACTCTGAATATAAACAAAAATTATCAACAAGCTAGGCTTTCATTTTTATATTCGTATTATTCCAAGACACTTAGGCTTTGGTAGTCTGATAAGTCATCTGAAAGTCACCTAGAATTCCTAAATAAATATAGACAAAAATAATTTACATATAATTCCACTTTTTAATGTGGAGTTCAAAAGATGAGGATCATCATCTGTGTACTGATGAAGAATACATCCATCCATTAATTATATACCATCCATCTCGAAAGTTTTGGGTATGGTGGCTGTTTACAGGCTTGCAAGTTTGTGTCTTTGGCATTCTTTCACTCTCCTCATTTGGTCTAGTAAAAGGTTTTATCTCTACATACAGCTTCACATGGTTTGCATTTGGCTCTACCCTAACAGTAAGATACATTTTCTTATTTTTGACATACCTCTCATAAAAACTACTTTACGTGTTTTCCAAAGGTGGCAAAACCATTACCTATGTCTGACAAAAAAAAACCAGCCATGGGGTTCCTCAGTGAATAAATGTAGAATCCAACAGTGTGCTCTACAAGGTACATCACTGCGTTTCGTACCACCTTCCCCTGCGCTGACCGGGGAAAGGAAAAAAGCCCTGGGGGTGCACAAGCAACCCGCACACTGGTACCCTCCCCACTCGTGAAGATGTGCCAGTGCTCGGGGGACAGGACCAGAAACAGCTGGCATCGGGCCACTACGATCCCCTGTGCACGTCTGTCGCCCACAGGACTACGTGGTTTCAATTTTTAATATTTGCAATTATTTCAACACAGAACGAAAGCCAGCGGTTTCTGTGAAGCTGACACCTCTGTCCACTGCTAGGCAATTCCTTTGTATTTGGTAGGGGAGAAGTGCAAAGTTCAACTACTAGCTGAAAAGCTCGTGAAGAGAAACAACTCAAACTTTCATATAGACTTGTCCTACATGGTGGACAGAAGCTAGCAGTAAAGAACCAGAAAGGTTTTAGCAGTCTCCTGACTGCCTAGGGGAGACCTAGAGGGAAGGACAAGAAAGGAGAATATCCAGAATCACAGCCTGTAATGAAGTCAAAATGTAAATAACAAAGAACCATGCAGTCAGACACAGACAGATTTTCACCATTGAGGTACGCAGGCTAAAAGATGGTGAAGGCTAAAAATCAAGACAAGTAAAGGGAAAATACTGAATCTTGAGCAAAGAATAAGAATTAATATTTGCTAGAGTGAATAAACTCAGCAAGACATTGACAAGGAAGATGTTTGGGAAGCACGGAAAAAATTTCCCCAAGCTACCAACACAAAGAGCATCTCTGCTACAATGAAAACAAACAAGCAAAGTGCTATTATGAGCTGTTAGTCTAAACCAGAAGACAAGAAGACTTACAGTTATGTACAGCGTGACTCCCTTAGTGCTCTTCAGCAATATTAACCATACCATGAGGCGCTGGCTAACAGATACATGTGAGAACAGGAAGGCAACAGAACTATTACAAGTGCAATTTATTAAAACTATAGGGCACCTCCATCAAACAAGCACAACCATCTTCCTCATCACCCCAAAGCACAGGCATTTACTTTCTGAACCATACAGTGCCTTTCACTTTTAATGGGTTTTTTTTGTTTGTTTGTTGTTTTGGGGTTTTTTTTTTTTTTTTGTTTTTTTTTTTTTTTTTTGGCTTTGGCACCACCAACTGCTACTCCATTTGACAGCTTTGCCTAACAACAGCCTGTACGCAAACATGCTAATTTCACGGGGGTTTACTGGGGGTGGTGGTGGTGGTGGTGGTTGAATCAAATCCACATTTACTGTAAAGTAGTTCTCAGCTGAAACGGACCTGAATCTTGCATCCTTTCCCCCACGGCCATCACAAAAACACTTTTATGTTACGGGGGTAACCAACCAGCCGTATATTTCATATATCTCGGAAATTGCAGGAGACACATTGTTCTCTGGGGGGGAATGTAAGGCTCTTAAAGATCCTATATCCTAATTAAGTGGATTGCTAGTATAACGCCCGAGAGAGGACACGGCACTCCTGTCGCTTGTTTCCAGTTTAAGCAACACATTTCATGACAAAGAATATTTTTCATTGCAAACGTCAAGAGTGGGGAAGCTGTCTCCATCATTAGAAACTCTAATTTAAACCCTGACGCATGCAGGATGAGGGTCGCTGGCACTGGGAAGCAAGCTGGACTCCTTAAAACAACATGGATCGCTCAGTGAATGTTATTTTGCCAATGTTATTGCCATCCAGATATAAATATGTACATGGACTATCATTTTCTTGTAACAAATGGTAAAAGCTATCCTAGTGACAGTAAGGCAGTGATGGAGAAAGGATGACTTTATCACCTACCTATGACTATGTTTCCCAAGCAACCTTCTCACCAATCCGGAGCCCCGTGTGATCATTAGTTCCTGCACATGCCAGCAATGAAATTGTCCCTTAAAGTAAATCATTCAAGGATTTTTATAATCTGAAATAAAATTTTCTAATATTTTTTTCCTAAGTTTTCCAGGTTTAAGGTTTTAATCTTTTATTATTTATTGTACGGCAGTTGTGAAGGGCATGATGAGAAGCCCTGCGTAAATAGTTGTCGTTGGAGGATCGGTGTGTGACAATGCTGCATTTAAGAAATTAATGATTTCTTTTCTTTTTCTTATTACTGCCATGGTCTGTCTGACAGTGTTCAAATACAACAAAAAGAAAAAAGTAAGAGTGAAACAAAACAAACTAAAGCTGCACTTTGGCTTCTGTGTGTTTTCCTACCTGGTGGCTGAAGTTGCTGATAAATATTCTTTAGAAATGGGACTGAAGGAGGAGAACGGCCTATATATTTTCTTTTCTTCCTTCACACTCAGAGCATCATATTCAAAAGACAACAATTTTCTCCTGTTTGAGATGCAGAATAATCCTCTACTTTTGTACTCTCTAGGATCTAACACTCTTCTTAACTACTACAAACGCAGTTTGACCTTTGCTATCTTTATCTCTGGTATTTTTTTTAATCCCACCGGAGCCTGAATTACATGCTAATCATAGCAAAATACTGGACATTCTCTTAACTGTGGACTTAAAAACAATCCTCTTTCAATAGAAAAAAAATCATAAAATATCTCATTAGACCAATAGCACTACCAGGCACAATCCATCCTAGAGTATAAAAAAATTTATGCCATGTGTCATTTCTTTCTACCTAAAATCTCTGACTCCTGGAACTCAGAGATGGAATATTTTGGTGCAGGTCCATTGCTGAATCGGAAGTCATAGCTCCAGTGCTTACTTTTGGGGCTTCATCCTGTTCAGATCAACAACAAGGCTTGGGTAGGAGCAAGGTCAAGCTGCATACAGAGGTCTTCTCATGAGCTACCGAAGCACCGGACTGTTGTATTAAGGGTATGATTAAGAGATATCACATCAGGCCCTTTATTTCTACCTATCACATCTGTATTCTTCATGTACCCCTACTTGTCCAATATTTCATACAAGATGTGTAAAACCACGAAGGTACGTGTCCGGGATGGATTTCAGCAGAGCCTCCACAACCTTTCCTCAACGTGCGGGACCAGCATCTATCCAGGCAGCCAAAGCGCAGAATCCACCTGGGTGAGCACAGCACTCTGGGACCAGACACCACAAGCAGCACCGCATCACCCAGGTGCCACTCATTTCTAATATTACAGAGCCATCACTTATAGCTAGTATGATGAGAACTGCTGGTATTGCAAGAAAGTGGGAGCAGACTGTCTGCTTTCTGCAAAGTAAACTTAACAAAGGGAAGTCATAGAAACTACACAGTCGTTGACAGGGTAAGCACTTAGAGATACGGGAGACTGCAGAGAATAAACCCCAGCCCCACAGCTGTTGCCTACTCACCCAACGCCACAGGGGACAGAGGCTTTCCTTATTAGACCTATCACTCAACACCGTATAGGACAGAGGCTCTCCTTACTAGACCTACTTGTACTTGATTTTATAAAGCAACTATAATACATTTGGGACTCAATCACATTAAAAAAAAAACCTACAAGAGTAACCTGCTTCTTAGGAGCCGCTCACAGGACTAAGTGCTTGCAGGATCCAGACCACAGTGGCTTTTAAATTGTTCTGTACAAACCCCCATCCTCAAATGAAGGCAGCTGAGGCTTCTCCTCACGCTTCATTGTTCTATGTCCTTCACATCTTTTTTTTATCTGCTTGACTCTATGTCCTACATTAGGATCAAGTCCATACATTAGTAAGGACACATAATTCATCCCAAATGATCAAGGATAATTATATGCTTAAAGAGCAATATGCAGAGGTTCTCCTACAAATAATTAAGGAGAAAACTCACAGTTCACCCATGTGGGAAGTTAGCCAGGAAGTGCAGACATACTTTGGGAATTCATCCATTATTTATAATCTGCAGTGTCTTGTCAAAAACCCTAAATGAAAAGTTAAAGCTTTAACACATTCTCTAGCATACTGCTGGGCCATCACCTCCCATTAGTTTTTAAGTAACACTCCCATTGGGCCAGATTCATCAGAAGGTTTACTGGCACCTGCTTAAACTCAGTGGACCTCAGCACAGAGTCAGCTCAAGAATGTTCAAAATTGGCCACCGTCACTGCCCCCACCCTGGGATTCTGCCAGATGTGTGCGGACAGGGCTCCGCATCCTGGTGCGAGCCAGAGGGTCAACCCTGCACCAGCACACCTCTGACACCCCAGCGGGCTTTCCCCACTGGCTCTGAGGGTTGGCTTACAAAAGCACTCCAACTCCAGGTCTCATCCTTGCAGTAAGTTTACCACTGCTGTGCGTGGACGATGTCAAATGTGGGAGCAGTTGACGGCAAGACGGCTTCGTATGGGCCAGAACTAAGTTGCAGTCTTACATATCCATCTGAATCGGGGACTTTCCAACCCATACGCTATAGGTGACAAAATAATGCCGTGTGTTGTTGGTACTGTAACGCTACCATTTGTTTCCCCTTGTGAACAACCTCCCGTTCGATTTTCCCTTCACATTAAAAATGTAAAATAACACCAGGGTACCGCTTCCACTGTAGAAAGATCCTACACTATTTCAATTAAAATAGCTCATCTTTAGACCCATTTTTTTTCCTGGACACCCCTACACTTCCATGCACAGCTGAGGCACAAAACCCAATTAGTTATTAATTGAGGCATGTTAAAATTCATTAACTCTGCTTGTGAAGCTTAAGCTATAATTAACTGTCTTCCCAGGCTTTTGTTCTTTAATCTCCAGGTAGAAGGTCCCATTGTTAATAAGAAAGATAACGCATAATCCTACCATCTCTCTTGTGGGTAGATAGCTTAGTTCTGGTGGCGGCCATGTGACATTAACCCCAGCGGGGACTTCACGTGTTAATACTGCCCTGTCAGCTATTGACTATCCTGTGCCATGTGTGAACTGGAGCATATTTTGAAAGAATGGGAGCATAAAAAAGCCTGATGAAAATATTTTGAAACAGGTCATTTTCAACAAGCTCAGCGTCCTGCTACAGGACATGTATAGCAGTCTCATTACCACATGCAGATCTTGCCTTCCAGCTTCGCCTCTGCAAGAATTTTCATTTTAAAAAGCTACTAAAAAAGCAGCTCAAGGCAAATTCTTCTTTCACATATGGAACAGCACGAAGCCAACCTTTAAAGCAAAATGAACGCAGAATTTAACTTACATGTCAAGTTCCAAGGCTTAACACGGCAGCGCTCGCTCTGGCATTTACATGCATTTCTGCTACATCTCCACTCACTACATGGATGCCCAGGCTTGTGAAGAAAGCAGCTGAAATCTAACTTATATAAAAACTGGCTATTCCCAAATGGAACTGCTTTTGGGGTGGAATTTCAACAACAGTTCAGTGGAAGCGACTTCCCGCTTCTAGTATGAACAGCCTTCGGCAGAATGGAAATATTTTAGCTTTAAACCGGAAGATGGTGGATTCTGTATCAATAAGCAACATCAATAAGAGAAGAACACGAGGAAATGGAGTAACCAAAAAGGAAAAGGGGATGCCTTGTGCTCGATGTTTTGTTGAGGTGCTGACCTATGTATGAGTCATGGTATTGAGGTGCTGCTATGAGTCAGTAAAGGCAAAGAGGAAAGCAGAAGAGATGGAAAACAAGCTGCTTTTTGTGTGGGTGTTTTTTCCAAGCTCAGCCACCACTAATTTATTCCACGCACTCTTTCTGCAGGAATAACCGAGATGTCCTGTGCATCGGAAGGACGGTTCACACCAGGCCTAGCTAGCAGGTAGAGACAGTGCCTGCACTCGGGGAGAGGTGGGAGGCTCTGCCTTGGGTTTCAGGCCTGTAGCATTTCTCCAGATTTGGGAGGCAGCTATAAGTTTTTTTTCTAAACGTTACAAGCTGCAGTTCAGAAAGTCCATGAGTTGCACAGCATCAGGGCACTCCCCTCCCCGCAACATCTGCAGTACCTGGTGTGGCAAACTGGGGTGAGGAAAGAGGAAGCAGCAAGGCTGCCCTGAATTTAAAGAGTGCTGCATCCCTGTCCCAAGCGCCACCTGCTCCAGAGCCCCTCAGCTTCCCTGGAGTAATGAAGGGGACAGCCTTAAGGTCCCATCCTTCCTTGGAGACTCGCGCTGCCCAGTGACGCTAACAACTGATTTGCCTCACCCCAAAGAGAGGTTCCCATGGCACCGGGGACGGCCAAGGGACACGGCAGGTCAGAACAGGAGGCAACGGAGCCAGGACTCTGTTTCCACTCCTTCCCCTGCCCCCCCCATTTCTGAAATGTGCCAGCCTACACATTGGAGCTGGCACAGAGGGAAGGCAGTCGATGCCAGAAAACAAGTCTGGTGCAGATTATTTCCCTGCTGGAGCAATGAGGAAGCCATAGAGACACTGGGAGTCACAATATGGTTGCTAACCCCATTCCTACTGCAACACAATCGCGCACTGCTGCTTACAGGGGCTGGACTGTCTGCGGGCCCTTCATCCGGCCCACGGCGCCACGAGCAGCACTGCTGCAGCGATACAACTCATTTTCTCAGACTCTAGCGAAGCTTTTAGGGTGGTATGAATATCTGTATGAGGTACATGAGCTCATCCAGCGGCAAGTGCATTCCAGGTACCGATCTGGAGACATCTCGGGGAAGAACCATCTTCTGCTTCCAAAGATAGAAGTAGCAGCAGCAAAGGAAAATGAAACTGGAAATCGGAGAACAGTCAAAACACGATCCAATTTTTGCAGTGCCCTGTGTGCGCGCTATTGTCTCACTATTCCACTTCACAGAACATGTGCACACTGTTTATTCACACAGATGTGCCTTTAAACAGGTGATCTGCACCCCTGTCTTGGCATGGCATCAACCACTGCAAATCCGCACTTGAGGTCTTGCATCTCTAAGTACCTTACAGCTGTAACATGGAGCCAGCTCCATCAGACATACAGGCTTATCCGTACATTTCTCCCTTCCTTTCTCTCTCCAGGGCTGTCTAGTCTGTGCCATGGATCTGTAGATCCACAGGACAACATTTTGCCCACTGGTTGTCTCCAGAGGGCAAAAGCTGAAGCGACAGCCTTAGAGCCCGTGGAAGCGCTGTCTGAAAGCACCGTTTGGACTGAGACTTATCTGTCAGGCAGGCAGAGCCAGTGCGGTGTGTTGCTTACTCATCTTGCCAACTGACTTAGCAGCAGCACTGATGAATTCCTTTCTCTGCGTTGAGGAGACAGGGAAGCAAACAGGGCTTTTGTGAAAGCCCAGAAAAAAATCCTGCAGTGACCTTGCACAATTTTTCACATGCCTCTGTATCAATCACACACGTCCTGTCCTCGTAAGCTGGAAAAGTAGCTCTAATACTAATATTGATGATGCTGTCAAGCCTTCACAATAGGTGCCTGACAGCACCATGTAAGCCAGAGATACGGGTAGTTCGGGCAATCAATAGCTTGAGAAAAGCCTCACGTGGAAACTGCCACTCAGTACAAGGGCAGAAGAGACTGCAATAAGCTTCTTCCTTCCTTTTTCTGATCCTGTAAGGATTAACGCTTAAGGGAGTTTTCTACCTCACACTCTGCTGGGAAGACGCTTATTTTCGCAAGAGAAGACCGAAACAATTAAGCCCTGTTTCTGCCAAAGAGCATCTGGGGTTGAGAATTTGCAGCGCTCTGTTGTGAGCTGCAGCTGAACAGAAAGCAGAGGATGGTAACAATCGTATTAGACTTCCACCTTCGAGTATGGGAACACTGCGGTGCATTTGCTTGCCATTGCTGAGTTTTCGTCATATGGGTCTGTAAGCTAACAGATCATGTCATCAAGAAGCCTGCCTCTGCTCTAAATCCAGGTGGCTTCATTACCCTATCAAAATATTAATAGCCATGTTATAAGATCAACATTTGTTTTGCCAAAAGCAATGAATAATGCAAACAGCACCGCCTAAAATCATTATTATTTTATTTAGATCAGAGGCTGAGAGACACCCTCTGATCCTGTGCCAAAACTGAGAGAAAATGACGTGCATTTAGAGCTGGTGAAAAGTAATGGATACAAAGGCACAGAGAATGAACTGCTTCATTTATCAACAAAATACAGAAAGTCAACAGCAGCACCACATTCCCCAAATGACACCTGCCAAATACACCATTTTTATCTTTCATGTCACCTTTGGAGCCTGTGTACTGCAGAAGCTGAAGAATGCTTGTTTCTAGAAAAAAGAAGTTTTCTGGTTTGCTTCTTTCCAAAAGCAGTGACCCAAAAACTCTATCATTAGTAACAATAATTAAAAGGTGCCATAAGAGGGAGTGTATGGATGATTGCCACTAAAAGGAACATTCTCATTAATTTATTACAGATTTTTAACTTGGCTTCATTAGGACATGTCTGTTGAAGGCCATTTAGGACTCTGGGGATATTCCGGTGCTTCAGGCTCCCTCAGTGCTGTCGGGAAGAAGCAAGGCAAGAAAGATCTGTTGGCTGGCGTACAGTTTTGCCTGTGTAGTCAGGGAAGTTATCATTTTGTCAGCCTTCTAGCCAAGAAAAAGCACCCCCTTGAAATCGGGGACCTGACTGATTGTGCAGCCCTTCCAACAACGTCCTTCCAACATTTCCAGTCTCACAAACACACCAGCGCGGCCCCGAAGATGAGCAACACATCAGGCTGTCTCAATAGCGACCCTCTTGCAGTGGCATTTGGGCACCTCGGTCCTTTCAACATTTTTGGAGAAACCAGTTTCACTGAATGTTTTTCATAAACACACCAGAAGTTTGCTCTTAAACATAGCTTTTTAACTGGGACTCTGAAAAGACACAGCAGCCCTACAAATAAATGATGACTAATGATGAGCACCTGGGAGAAGCTCCCTTGTTAGACAATACCCATAAAGCAGAGTTAACTATTAGTTAACAAACCTAGCAGATACTAAGCATACAGCCCTCTCTAAGGGAGCACAAGACAGGGAAATATTAAAGAAGTACTAACAACTGGCTTGTTAATACTCTGAGAACTAATTTCTTACAAAAGACACAAATAGGAAGGCAGAATTGTAATTAAAGTCTATTTTAAGATGAACAGAAAAAACATGTCATGAATCATATCTTTATTTATACATGTATTTTGCAACTATTGGTCTACCCAATTTCCCTGGTTGCCCCCGCTCTTGCCCAGGACAGATGCAACAGCACACCGAGAAAAGAAACACCCCGACACGTTGCTCAGCTCCTGTAGTGGTGTTTCAGCAGGAGGACATATTAAGTTAAGAGGAAAAGGCCCTCAGAAAGCACCTGTGCACAGGGAAGATTTTCAACAGACATGGGCTGTGGACTCACCATGCTAAGGAGACCGGGTAACACTAGTGTTCCTCCACCATCTCCCCAAAGACCGTTAGCTGCGACCATCAACCGCTTGATTTTTCACAGCTACAGAGTAGCCGGAGCACACAGCGGGTGCTTGAGAATGAGAAGCAAGGCGAAGGCCTGCAAAAGCGAGACGCAGGCCACCAGCAACTTGTTGCGGGCAACTTCCAGCTCCTGCAGTCGCTGGAAGAATTGGCTTTAGGAAACAACATCCTAGTACTATTGTGTTAGAAAAAATACTTCCATAAAAGCACAGTTTTAAACTAAGCTGTTGTTACTTACAAGGAACTTTCAGGAATGCTTTGAGGCGCATGCCTCAGAGGAAGAAGTCTGTGATTTTCTTTTATTTCACAAAACACAGAATTTGTGAATTGCCTATGCTTTCATTTTTACGAAGAGCAGGCTTTGTTCCTATGTATACTTTTCTTCTAATTGCAGTCAGAAAGAAAAGGCTCAGGTCTTTCGTCAGATACTATCCAGGGTGAGTTGTCAGGGTTAAATCCACCCTGGACGGTAAAAGGAAATTAATCTAGGCTGATAAAGCGTGAGCATTTAGTTGCCAGGAATCTGCTAAAGCCCCGATCTGCAGAGATTTATTCCTGCACTTCCTTTCAAGAACACACACAGCCTGCCTCCCTGCAACCCAGCAAAGTCCACTGCATGCATGTGTTTATTTATTTTTCTCCACCGAAACATAAATAAAGCATTTGCTACCTGCTGCTAACACTTAACATGCACCTAAGAAGCTTATACAGTAAGGAATCTTTAATTAAAGTAACATCGAATGCATGCGCTTGTATTTCACCGAAGTAAAACTGAAAGTGCTGCCAATCTTTCAACTGAGTGTAAATCACCAATGTTTTAAAGAGCAAAGTAGGCAGAGAGAAGAATCACATGGTCTAGATTATTGCATGTCTAGAATATTCTGCTTCACCCAGAAGCTGTTGTTACAGCGTGATTCTTTTCATACCCAAAGATTTTTTCATTATCAGACCAAAAATGGTGGCTTAGTCAGAAAAGCAAGACAAAACTTTGAGGACAGATAGATGATTTCTCCAGCCATGAGTGTCCTGTGCACTCTCCAGCAGCTGCACACGGCAAGTCATTGTTATGTTACCTAAGTGTTTATGGAAGTGTGTCCGGATGAGCTAATTTAAAGCTCTGGAGTGCAGTACCTACCTACTCAGAGACCTGAAGCTAGCAAATACACGGAGCCCAGGTCATCTGATTTGAAGCACAGGCTAAAGGTATTTGTGGAAATAAGCAGGGTCCTGATATTGCTAGTTTCCCCATAGAGCAAAGAAAGAAATATCACGTTTTTCCTGAAATGCTTATCTCCCCCTTGCTAAAGGAAAGACTTGAAGCAAGAGAAAAAATGATGAGAAGTGCCCTATACACAACCACTGGGATGACAGGCATCCAAAGATACATAGATCAGATTCGAGAGCATTCCTGCTCCTTAAGAAAATAAAAGCCTAGTATTTCTGCCCTAGGCAAGGGGAGGCTGTCAGCGTCTGCAAAATTCCTCAACTCATTTGTGCCTTAAAAGGCTAACCTCTAATTGATGGCACAACAGTTTTTTCCTTCTGCCACCTTCTCTTTGGCATGCCAAACCGCTTTACTGACATGAGCCCTGCTGCAGGTTGAGTGCTGACAGTGAGGACTCGCCACGGAGCAAGAAAACCCATCGCAGTTTGGCCCTGCCCTGCCCTGCCCTGCCCGAGACAGCCGCCAGCTGACGGAGGAAGCCAACGCTGCCAGCCCGGGCTCGCAGCAAACAGCTCTGGCAATTGGACACCTGTAGCTGCAGGACCAGGGAAAGAAATTCATGTTTTATGACTAGGATCTAAAGCAAATTTTATTGGAAGCTTTTATGTTTGTAGCTTTGAGTAGTTTTTATAGAGAGGAGTTCTGAAAACTGCCATAAAATTTTGCCTTGGGGGTTATGATTACATTTGTATCTTTCCCAAACTTATATAAATAAAGACGACAGTTTTTACTGTAGAAGCTTAAAAGGTTAGAGTGGTATTTGGTCTGTGATGAACCTTTTATAGATATGATGTTGTAAGAAGTTATTCTTAAATATCAATAAAAAAATACAACTTTACATTTCTTGATAAAGCAAAAGTGATTGGAAAAAGAGCTGTCAAAGAGGTGGTGGCATCGCCAGTGGCTCCTTCCTGCTAAAATAATGCTTTATTACATTTTTGTTCACTGGAAACTATTAACTGATTTCCATTCTATAAGAGGAGAAACATTCTTTCTAAGCATGATGCTTTGTGGTGTCCTAATATTTGATGTGAGATTGACCTCACATCTGAATTTGGTGGTGAGTTGATACAAGCCCCCTTTATGAGGGACTGGCACCTCATACAATTATACCTTTATAATTATGCTTTATGCATTTGTAAAGAGGAAATGAGAAATGATACCTGTTTTTCATGTACCAGGCTAAAAACATGGAAGGACTCCATGCCTTTGGCCCCATTACAGTTTTTTTACCAAGAGATGCGTTTACCAAAATGCTCTGAACACAGCCCGTGTCCTACCAGCCCACCTCCCAGGGCTGCCCTCCAGCGCAGACCGCTCGCTGCTCTGGGGAGGGCCAGCTGAATCCCCTTTATGGCCTGACTTCCCATTTCATGCTCGACTATTTCAAACCAGGCTTGCTGTTCAAGAACAGTGTGCCACAAGCTATGCTTTCTCCAAGACTCTATACGTGTCTGTTCCCAGCTCCTGCCTCAGCGCTTTTCGAGCACCCACCTCCCAGCAGCAGCTGAGCTAAGGTACAGGCAGGCACCCCGCAGTGATGGTGCAACGGCACCCAACGCTGCTCCCAGAGTTCCCCTCAAGGCAGCCACAGCTAGAGAGTCAACACCTTCCGAGGCTCCCCGAGAGGGGCAGCATTTTTGTGCATGGTGCGAGACCTGCACCTCTTGGCTCTTCACCTGCTGGGCAGCTTCTCCTTCAGAGAAAAGCCGGTTTACAGGCATGGCTCTTGCCTCGTTAGCAGAGGGGGTGCAGCTGAGCACAGGAACCAGATTCCTGTGGAGCCTGTTCTGCCTGCAGCACCCACCCTGCTTTTCGTTTGGAGAACAAAGATACAGCAGCATGCTGACAGGCTGCATCTCCTGCTGAGTGCGGCTGCCAGCGATGGCAGCCTGGCCAGCGTGCCCAGGGCACAGGCATGCCCTGTCAACAGCAGCGACTTCCCTGCGCTCTGCACAGCACAGCTCTGAAATCTCAGTAACAAGCCTTGCTGTGGCTTGGGTGCACGTAGCCCTGGTTTCTTACTGATGCTTTTTAACGGGCTGTCGTCAGGTTGTACCTCGACCCCACGCCTGCCCTTTGCCCAGTGTTGAACTCGGTTTAAGTCCTTACCCGTATGATAACCCTGTGTGACTCAGGGGACCATTTAAGAATTAGCAACTCTGTTAACAGCAACAGATCTTTCCAAAGAGACATTTAAAAAGATGTCACTTCCTAGACACCGCACCCACACAAAATTTTCAGAAACTGTAACAGTGGATCAGGCTGTGGGCTCAAAGCTGCTCCTGTATAGCAAGGATGCTCTGTTCCTCACAGGAGAGGATAGTCTTGTTGAAAGGTAAGAACTTGATGCCTCCCTGGTCCCTCTGAAAAGCCACCAGGCTCTGTGCTTCTGCTGGTTCCCGGCATATGTTTTCGTGCAATCCTCCTCCCTTTCTCTCGTCCCCCTCTCCCCACTTAAACAGGCATGCCCATGACCAATTCCTCTCTAATGTTCAGCAGTGACAGGAATGCAAAAGCAAATACCCCCAGTTCCAGAAGCACTTCGTACTGGTTAAAATGTGCATTGCCACTTGTCTCAGGGGAGCGAGGCAAACTACAGTGGCGGGGCTCTTTATCAGGATTATTACAGTTATTTTGCAAACATGGAACAGATTGTTTGTAAAGTGAACACTTGAAATGAGGACCATTGAACCCGCTCTCTCTCCTCAAGCACAACCACATTAGGATTTTAAATTTCAATAAAAAACAGTGATAATCTTATTTGTTGCAGACAGGATGACTAATTAGTGATGAAAACTCCCTCAAAGCATTCCGTGTAAGCGGTTCTCCGTCTGAGCACAGCGGGGCTCTGAGCACCGCACTAGCGCAGGCACCCCTACTCATCTGAGCCCTCTGTGAATGTGTTCCAGAGAAAGCGTGCTGGTTAAAACCTGCTGAAGGCCTTTATGAAGTTACGTGGTCTTGACCACACACCTGAATTAAGCCTTTTGCCCACAAATACGTTAACAGAAAACAAATCGGACACCTGCATTCAAAAATTATACTTATTAGGACAAGTACTCACAGTGGATTAGTGCTCTGCATAATTAGCAATAGGCACAAACTAAAATGAAAGTCAGAGTATCCAAAAGGAAACAGAACATCAAAAGCACATGGGGCAGAAAAAAAGCCGCTTTATTTATTTATTTTTTTTAACCTCCCTCTCTCTTACCTTGATTTCCTCAGTCGAATGCTGCTCAAAACAGAATTGCATGCATGGTCCGGCCATCAGAAAACATGGGTTTCATAGGATGCCACTTGGAATCACAATATTTGCATGTTTGCAGTACTTTATTTAGGGTCAGTGTGGTTTTTAATAATTACCCTTTCAGCTGACACAAAGTGAGATTTCAATATCTCTTACCTTACTATCTTCATCTCCTATTTTGCCTCACGACTGTACACCTGGGTGGTCACTTCGTGGCTGTGCTGGGTCACTGAAGACACAGCTGTACTGCAGCGTCCAACGCAGAGAAGACAGCTGGAGCACAAGGCACTCTCGTAACAGCCCTGCAAAATAAATGTGCACGGTTGAACCAAGCCGCACGAAAATGCTCAAACATTTCACGATCAGAAATTTGCCATTCTATGAGAAATATAACTGTACTTTAACCTTTTGTACTAATTAGAATAATAAATTTTGAGCCATGGCGTGCAGCACGAAAACTCTCTTTTCACAATTCCAGTAGTCTCCCTCCTTTTGCCACCACCTCTCCATCCCTTATGCCACGTCTTCTCAGAACGGAAGTCCTTGAAAAGCGAGCCCATCCACCTCTGTATTTGCAGAGTGCCTGCTCTCAGCAGGCCTCCAGGCACTATGCTAATACAACTAATAAATAACAGGACATGTTATGACCGGTGCCTAGCTTTCAAGCAATTAATTAACACTCACATTCTACCAAACATTTCAACATATGCCCGAGCCCCACTGATACACGAGGTAAACATTTGCTGAAGGACTTGGTCAAAAATAAAGATTCCCCAAAAACCTAACAGAGAAAGCTAGTGGACAGGTACCCTTTTAAATGCTATCACACAGCCACCTGGAAAATCAGTTACTTCACAGCAATTAAAAATCAAGAGACTTCATAATAGCGAATGCATTATTATTTTTTCCTCTTTCCCCCAGGAGGAACCCAGGTCTTACTAGAACCAGGACACCCCGATCTAGTTATAATACTGTTGCCTGGGATAAGTAAGAGGCTCCAGGCACCCATTACAGCTTTCTCCTTACAATGGTTTCTTTCCCCTCCTTCCAATGCCAGGATTTACTTCAAATAGAACAACCTTCTTGTTTCTAAACTTCGCGTTTATCCAATCAGCAAACCGCCATAGTAGCATGGGCATTTAGGTTGACAATCACCGTGCACACAGCAAGCAATGAAAAGCAAATGTTGGCATCTAAAAGCTCGTGAGAATTAATATCACTGAATATTATTTGCATCAAGTGTTGCCTGGGGAGTTCGAGATACATATTTTTGTTAAGAACCTTATCTGTCTTCAGTGTTTCTGGGTAAAGGAAAACAGTTTAAATCACCATGTAATGTTTTTGTTATGAATTGTCTCTTTAAGTGTTGCTACAGTTATTGATACCTAAATGTTTGAATATAAGGCTTAAAAATGTCACGGACAATAACACAAAGTTTCATCCCAGGTCAAAATCATGTGAAAAAGAAACTTAGTCCTCATAATTCAAGGGTTTTTTTTGTGGTGGTGTTTTAAAGAAGAGTTGGTTGGTATAACTTTGGTTATAAGAAACTCAATTTGAATTAAGTGTTTGTGGGATCTTCCTGACAAAGAAGGGTTGTGGTGGGATTGCTTTTGCCGTCCACTATTTTCTAACCATCTCTAAGTAGAGGTGGGCGTGCGGACCAGACAGGGAAAGAGAGAGCGTGCTAAACTGAAAACCTTAGCCTCTGGATCTGAAAACAGTCCTTTTAAAAGAAAGGATGAAATGAAGCATCAGTCACAGAAAACAGAGTGGGAGCGGTTTCATTTTCCTTCCACAGCAAAGCCAAGTGAAATCTCAAAAACCAGAAGAAAACGCACTTGCTCTTCTCCCGTTTAATTCAGTCTATTTCAAGATGGCACCAAAAAATTATCTCAAACTCATCTGCTGCTGCCCTCATTTCCCTTGGGCTCTCTGCGGAGCCAGGGCACGGAGATGCCTGCAGATGAGGCAGTGGAACAACCTACGCCTCATCTTGGAGCGCTTCCGCTCGGGTGCGACCTCTAACCTGTGCAGCCCCACTGACAAAGCCTTCAGGGATGGTGAAGCAAGATAATTTGGGCTGTGGTCCCCGGGGTTAGAAATCGCCACCTTGAACTGTGGCATTAGCCAAGCTAATGTCTGTGGCAGGAGAAGCCATCCCAGCTTGTCCCCACCCGCAGACTCCTACTCAGTACTGCAGTCTGCGCCTGTACGACTGGTGGAAATGCTGCCTTGTCCTTGACACCAAAACTCAAGACTCAAAGCTTTACTGAAGGTGATAATCAGCTATTCCAATAAACTCCTGCAGGTACCCTAAACAGCATTTTACATATATTGACTGGGCTCAAAGGACTATAGCAGCTAAATATTGCCCAAAGGTAAACAGAGTTTCAGAGACAGTGGAATATTGCCGGCAGCTGGAGGCTGAAGGCAATATGCACAATCAAAGGAGCTATTGTTACCTTAGGCCATTTTACTGCTGCTGTCTCCAGGGATAGCCGCTGTTGTTTATCGTCCTTAAAGTGTTCCTCTGGATGCTGAAGACTTTCTGTGCACAAGGGTTTGTATATAAACACCACACATCTGCAAGGAAACTTTTCAAGGTGGCAGCCTTTTGAGGTGGCACTGCGATGGGCTGTAGTTGCTGCCCTGGGCTTTGGTACCAGAACTTGAACCCACAGAGGTCCCGACCACTTTGCAAGTCTGAATCATTTGTCAGAGACTGAGCCACACCACCGGACACGCCACTGAACGAGAAAGGATGCAACAGGGCATGCAAGGTTTGTATTTCGCGTCCAGATTAAATCGATAATAAGAAACACCACCACATAGCAACACGTACGTCTGCACCTTTACACTGCTATTCTGCCCTGGCCAAGGGAAGGGCTTCAGTCCCACGGCTGGACAGGACAGCAAGGCAGCTGGCCAGCTTCTCTTGCGAGGGCAGGACAGAGGGATCCCCGTGAACACCAGCCGCCATGTGTCCTGGCCTGCTGCGAACACGCCGCTGGGGCTCCCAAGGACAGGAATACTGTCGCCATTTGGCTTATTTTTAAACACTTGAGACATGTGCCGCCCCTGGATACATGAATCAACGTGCAGACCAGCGCAGTTATTTTATTTCATCATTTTTAACTGAACAAATACAGAATTATTCCTTATCACATTGACCAAAAGATTTTCCAGGAAGGGTAACCAAATCTTCCCAATTTGATTATGTAGGCCACATACTTCGGAAGCACCGGCCTGTTTCTCTTCCTGTGAATTACCACACTTGGAGGAGAGGAAGCTATGGAGTCTTAGAAGGGCAAATCTTAATGTTGGCAGGCGAACTTAAATACTGACTTATTCTCTCAGTTTATTACAGATTTTAATAAAGCCTGATGGCTAAAGCGGTCAGTAACCTTCATAACCCAGCTGTACGTGAAACCCAGCAAGCATTTTCCATTGTGTTGTCTGCAAACACCAAACCTCCAAAAACACTCTTAATGGCAGAAAACCGATTTGTGTTTTGTTGCAGATGCATTATAGGCACTGTGTCCTCCAGCTAGCAAAAGGGCTGTTTTAGTTAACCTTTAGGTTGTCCTCATTAAATTGAGTAGCTGTCACTTTGCCTTTCTTTTTTGTTTGTCAATTCTTGCCTTTGAATTGATTGTTTGATGACAAAGCAGATTTACTATGTGGTATAGAAACTACAGTCCAAAAGAGACAATTTTTACAGGCATGCTTCTTTTTATTAGGTCACTCTTAATTAGTTTTGTCACTTAAACACATCCAAAATATCCAAAATATGCAGGATAATGAGTGAAAGTCACACTCTGTCTTCATCCCGGAGGTCTTTGCAAGCGATACGTAAGACAAGCTCACAAAGCCTCCCGGGAAGAGGCTGACCCACTGCACAGGCTCGCAGCTATCTCGAGCGGCAACCGGGGAGCGACAGCAGCGTGGGAGGGGAGGGACGCGACCATCACCAACTGAATGCACGTGGGGGAAGACGAGGGAAAGGGAATGTCATTATCCTGCTGGGGACATGCCCAGAAATGAGAGAATTAGGAAATGCCAAGCAAAACAAAACGAGCCGAACCAGAAAGCCTTCAGTACACCTTCACCCAGTTTTGAGTCATTTCCTTTTTTTTTTTTAATAAAAGAAATGTGCTGTTTGACCCAGGCTTGCTTAAAGTATTTGTCCTGTGCTGTGTGAGCAGCATCCCAAGCCCAGAACTCAAAGAAGTCAGCCAGCAGAACGGGATGAGACGTGCACATTTCCAGATCCACCCTTGGAGAGCACACACTCCAAACGAAACGCCGAGGCCGTGACCTCAGCACCAGCCAACTTGGGTGGCCATTTCCCGAACAGTTTCAGAGGCCTGAAACAGAGACATGCAGTCTCAAGGTACTGACAGAGGCATTTGGATAACATCAACCTTGTTTCTCGCTATTCCAGCAGAAACGTCCCTGCTCCGTGTGGGAAGGAGACAGAGACATGTCGCGGAAAAGTTCAGGGTTTCAAGGAGCTTCTTACCACCATCCCTGCTTCGTTTCAGAGTTCTTTTCCTCCTCATAGTCAGACCCACGAAGCACATGCTGGGGGTATAGTACAAAATGGCTACGGGGGCACAACCACGTGGCAGAGGCCACCCTACGTGCGGGAAGTTGTTAGCATCACACCCACTCTTGCAGGGCCTGTGCAGCAACGCTGGTCCCTCCAGCCAGCCTCCACCAGGCCCGGCTGTCGGACTGCCCTGGTCTCGTTCTCTCTCACAGGCTGCGTGAGACAAGATGATGAAAGCTTTGGGGAGGAATTTTTGCCAGCGCTTATCTTTTTACTATTGTTACAGGTTGGCATCTCCGAAGAGCAAGGAGAGGGTGCCAAGTTTATTACTACCCAGGTTTTATAATTTACAACCTGCACAACTGAAGGCTGAAAATACAGCAATTTCGCAGGGTAATTCTGGGAAGTAACCATCCTGCAGCACCAATTATTAAAACCACTTGCACACATTAAAGCTATAAAGATTAAAAATATAGCACACTTGTCATTAAATATGAATGAAATCATGTAATATGTATTATATACCAGTGCAATGGCCAGCCGCATGTGCTTCAGCACAACCCTACGGAAGAACTGCAAACCCCAAGTCCCAAATCAGCATGCATTTTGTCAAAGCTGAGGAACAAGTTTGTCATGCAAAATAAACACAGATGTTCCAAGCACTGACTGTAGCTTTCAGGCGATGGCTAGGAAAAGAAAGTGCTTTAGGAAAATAAGCCTCTCAGTGCAAGGCTATCGGCTCTGCATATACTGTACTTTAGCATCAACTGAGGCTGGATGAGTCATTTAAAGGAAATATCCTGTTGTTTTTAATTTGGTTTGCTGTTCATTGTATTTTTTCCTCAATACTCTGTCCTGAAACATATTCAAATGGCTCCCCATGCTGATGTGCCTGGCACGCTTTGGTGACACAGGCACTCTTTTGCACGTTGCGTACTGAATCTGCTTCATGTTTCACAACGGCTAGAGTTTATTAGCACCTCAGGCCTTGCTTTGCTTTTTTATTGCAATTGTTTTCCTCTTTTCCCTCATTCTGTTCCCCTGAGAAACGAATAATTTTTTTTTATCATGTCACACAGAGGAATATCTTTCAGTTTCTCTAACTACCACATGCAATTCCCTGCCACATTTTTTAGGTACACATACACCTGTACAAACATACGCGCCCATACAACACGTGCGCACACTCGCACAATGGCATCTCTCAATTTTAAGCCCAGTTTTAATATTTTTCTAGATAAAAATATAGTCAGTATTTCCTGGTAGAGCTAACATTTCTCTTGGCCAGGAATAAAAAAAAATCAACTGAAGCTATGGAGAAAAAAGAAGTTAGGATTTTGCCTTTAAATTACATTTTTAAAATAAGCCTCGATAGTTGTAATGAGCAATAAAATTGGCTGACTTAGACTTTGAACTTGAAATTATTTAGCCTTATGGAAGAAAGGTGTTTTAAACTTGGGGAAGCATTCTCCTGAAGACTCTCAGGTACTCTAACAGCCCAATGCTCTTCTGACCTTTTCCTTCCCTTCACTGCAGTTTAGTATGGAGTGCTGGGAACCTCACAGACCAGAAGCCGGAGCTTGTTTGTGTCTTCTGCCCCTGCCTTCAGCCAAAGAGCATGGGAAGGGACGTAACATCCTCACCTGCCCTAGCCTGACTTGACAGGAAAGGTCCACGCTGCACAATCAAAACTTGTAACGAAGTTTCCGTGCTCTTTTAACTCAGCGTGAGGCATTGGCAAACAGCTGTAGAGAAACTGGTACTGTGGTGTACCAAAAGGAGCAAATGGCACCTGATCTGACCGGGAGGTACTTGTTCATCAAAACTGACTACATACTTGATTTAGGTGATATGCGTATACAAAAGAGTCAATAAAACTATACAAAAATTAAGCTAAGACCATCCTGCACTGAAAATGCTCTTCAGGGATTAGGATCAGAGCATTAAGTTCAAAAAGCAATCAAGAAAACCCACAACCCTACCAACGTCCAAAGAACCTTTCAGCAGCTGCCCAGGCTCCGAAGGAATTACAGTCTTCAGTCCTGATTAGGGTTCCGAATCGGTAACACATCAGACAAACAACGAGCTCTCATATATGCTAGGCTCAACATCTTCATAAACATCCTCATCCTGAAAGGCCCAAGAGCACAACTACAGCAGCAAGCAATGCTACTGTCAGCAGCCTAGCAATGCCTCTGAAAGCCCTCGCAGGGCTGCTATGCTGGTCTCGGGCATGTTACATCAATGTAATTTAATTCAGTTCCCTGCCCTGAATAAGCTCTTCTGGCATACGCAAGGGTATGTCGGTAAAACTGTCTGCACATGGAAGGTTTTTCTTCCTATTGTAATTATGCCACAGCTTCAGCCTCCACAAGGACCGACAGACCTGCAAGAAGGAAACAAACCACCTACCGTAGATCTTACCTGACTAACCTGAACTAAGCAACAGAGCTTGAATTTCCAGTACACTGAGTAGTGAATTTGCCTGGAAACTTGCATAAAATCAGCAGCTGAGGGAAGCAAAATCAATAGATGAGGGAAGGAGAAACAAAGAAAAAGTTCATTGAGTAACTTCAAAAACATAATGGGTGCAGGAAACCTGAGATACTTGCAAAAATTTACTACGAATAGAACAAGAGGTTAAATTTGTCACGTAAATTACTCACAGAACATTCTTATCCCAGCCCTAGTTAGCATTAGTGAGCCTGAGACAATGGATCATTCATTACCCACACATCTCTGTCTGAACAGGGCAACACAAGTCATTTGGCGTCTGTAGACCTAATTAGGTGTCATTAAACGGACCGATGATGCTCGTTTTCCTGCTGAAGGAAAACTGACTAAGAAGGCAATTTGTTTGTGTGATGCGGTTGCAAAGGTGGAGGCAGCATTAAAATCTGCTTCAACTTTGCATAACGTGACTGCAACTGGAACTGCAGCAAACCTGGGGTGGGAGTAAAGGGGGGTATGACATGGGATGGGTTTTTGGCCCCCTACACCGCCCGTGTGAACCGTGCAAGTGTGCACAGCTGCCGGTGTTCAGTTTGCTGTTTAAAGCAGCAGGCCCTGCACAGAATACACTGGAGCAGTGGAAACTGGGAGGGAAGGAAGCATAAAATTGCAACATCTGGAAAAAAAACCCCTCCTTAATGAAGTATTTTACACCTTTCTGTCTTTTATGCATTGCTTCTCATTACGAGAGAAGAGTGTAAGCCAGAGCCCACTGAGGTCAAGGTAATGTTTCCTAGAGAATCATTCAGGTGCTTAACCATAGATGTTCAGTGCATCGCCGCACAGCCTAGAAGCATCCAAACAGAACTAGACGCTCAACGCCTACCTTTAGGCACGTGAATTACTCCCAGAGTGGTTTCAGTGGGCTCTGGCTGTAGGTTCCCATTGCCTTTGTAGTTAGTAAAAACTCTGCTGCAAGACCAAGTTAGGTAAGACACTCACAACACCTCCTGCTTCTGTTTGCAGGTAACTATTTTTTTTTTTTTTTACTGAACATTTCAACTGGAGCCCTAGAGCTGAAACAGCCCAGTGTTTTGAAGCTGCTCCAATACATGGAGTCTGCTCTGATAATACGTTCTGCTAAATCCAAGGCCTGTTTGTGGTTTGGGGATGTACCCAAAAAAGCATACAACCAAATATTTTTGCTATATCTGAACCAATATCCTGTTTGGTTTTCTTTGTACTTTAAACTGAGTATTTACCAATGCACCAGAGTAACTATAGATGTTGTCTCAAGCAGGTGGTACTTTTTCTATGGGGTGATGTAAGTGTTTTAAATATCATATAACGACATTTACCAGACAGACCCAGTTCTGAATCTGAATGAAGGAACGTCACGTGAAGGTGCTTCCATAAGCTGCTGAAGGCACAGAGCAATAAAAGTTTGCCGAATTACCACTAGCTAAAGCACCATATCAGATCCACATATACTTTCAGTGATCACACTGAACCTAAACAGTTATGTTTCAGAAAAACTTCCTCTCCTGGGGCTGAGCTTACATGCCCACACAGGCATTACAGATCGTATCCATACGGTCATTTCATTAAGGTAGCAGCCTCCAAACTTCTCTGGTGCAGAAGTTGCTTACACAGTGCAATGGCAACTACAGTGAAGTACTCTACTAAACAGCATCCACCCCTACTCCAAAGCAACGCTGGCATAACGTATGCCACACCAAATATTGTCAGTTACAGAAAACATTCTGGAACAACAACCCAGAATCACTGATGTTGAAATACTGATAAAACGTGGAAACAGTCCCATAGCCTACACTTCAGAAAGTGGTTACGGAGGGAGATACTTCCCGTAACCACATATAACCAACGGGACTCACGCTGTGCTGGCCTCTCAGTGCTTTAACACTACCACAAATGTTAATAACAACCTTCAATCACCTTCTGAGACTGCCTTTGAAATTTGTGTCTTTCAATAACAGGTTTGTGGTGACAGCATTTCTAGTTTGGAAGGCAGCCACTGTTCGTTAAACTCCAAGTAGATACCAGTACAAAAATTGGAAGTTTTACCTACCTCCAGAATTTGCAAATCCCATAACTAGAGCAGAGCCTCAGCCTTGCTTGGCAACTCATTGGCAGAAGCCAGCGCTGGTGCGTTGTGCTGCAGGACCTTGCTGTCAATCCATTAAAAACGACAAAACTCAGGTCTCTCCTTAAAACCTCCCTCCCTGTTCACACACCAGAGCTGCACTGACTAGGCCAGGACAGGAGCTAAATGAAATCACATGCATCGAGCATTTGGTCCACACCATTTAAACACAGAAATTCAGCCAGGTCATTTACACGATGAGGAGCCCAACTCACCGCAACCTATCTGCAGCAAACCCAGGCAGCTCACCGAGTAGCAAACTGAGTAAGCCCCAGTTTCTTCACCCAACTTCTACGAGCTCAAAGGACACTTCCGTCTGGGACTCCAAAAGAATCTAAGACAGTTTAAAATCAACAGCACACTGAAACTGGGTAGGCTTGCATACTTGTGTCCTACAAGGATGCTTTTAATATGCTACTGCACAGAGCACTTTCCTCAAGACTGCTCTTGTTTTGCTGCCTTCAGCTTACTCCTCAACTACTAGGCACCTGGGGGAACATGAGAGAGCACTACAATGCCACCGAAGACCTGGAGGAGAAGCCGAAGGAAAGATTACCTGCTATTTCTCACGTTAAGGGAATATAGCCATATTCAGTGAAATGATCGGGTGGGAGGTTTAAAATAGCCAGAAAGACGACCTCGACAGAGCAAGTTTGGAATGCCAAAAAGTAGGGAGATTCAGAACGCAACTGGGCAGAACCGCAGAACAAAGGTGTACGGGGTTAAAAGGACACTGCAGAGGTCAAAGAAAGCTTAATCATTGAGGTCAGTTCAGGAAAGGAAGCCATTGCACAGGGAGCAAGGTGGAATCACAGTATCAGAGGAGTCCCATATATAAGTCCATAAAGCTTTAACTCAGCCAAGCTATGACAGTCTTTTCTGAAGTTGCTGCCAGGTAAAATATTATCTGTACTGTCTGGACTGAAGTCAGCAGTGAAATTGTTACTGGTATAGTTTCATTTACCAATAAAAGTAAACCCAAACATTTTCTCACAGAAAACCTGTGTTTATGTTTTCATCAAGACACTATTTCAAACATGACCTTGATGGAAATAATGACCATCAGCCCTTAAAATATATTTAGGGCAAAATCTAAGGGGGTGGAAAGACAAGGAAAGGAATTCAGTCTGCATGCCTGCAAAGGAAACAACATTAACCTCTTGCACAAAATCTTACCTTTTTTTTTTATTTACCTCTTCACTGAGCCATATAAAGCAAGGTGCCTTCTCTCAGTTCGCTCATCAGGCAGGAAGGTACAGATCATCTTACAGACTGCCTCATCAGCAAAGACAGATACACTTCTGCCACGCTTCCTTACAAGCTAAACCAATTTTCTCTTGAACCAAAACTGAACCAGATCATGCTACTGCATGAAAAGCACGTATAGCGCCTGCAGATTGCATTTGTTCTGTCAAGCTCCTGGTTACTTGTCTACATCCTGTTTGTGGTGGTAGCAATTATCCCTTAAGTATTTAGGGTTTCAGGCAAGGCTCTGTAAATGTATTCAAAAAAAGACGGTTCTTGTCATGAAGAACTTTTGATCTGACACGAGATACAACTGCTCTGGTTACTCTACACCTGTACTGTCCTCCAAACAGCATCACTGCTGCCAGCATAAGGGTCTTCTGCCGTTTGCTACTGACACCATTGCAGAAATAAACAAGGTAAAAACTCTAAACATGTCTCAATTTGCCTGTTTTCTGCCAATGTACTATTGTGTTCCACCCCATCCTTATATTTTCTATATGTTCCTGCCTCACCCAAGACTGCAAGACAGAACTGTTAATTGCTTTCTATTATCTTGTTTCAGAGTTTTTGTTCGCTGCATTGCTGCTTCCTTTACTTAAAACCTCTCAGGATTTGCAACTTCAAGCTTTCCAAGATGCTCTTCACAGTCGTGCCTCTCAAACAAAACCACATCTCACCTACTTAGCCCACTGGAATGCTATGGGGTCATATTAGGCCTGTTCCTCTAGAAAGGGAGATCTGAAGCAAAGAGATGTTGTAATGAAAATATCCATTGCTTTTAAGTACCCAATCTGAGAGGCAAAAAACCCTCCATTTTTTTTTTTTGTATAGCAAATCCTAAATTCCAAACCCAGCTCCCCTTGAATTCAGACAGACTGTAAGCATTGCGCATTCCTGCGGAGCACACCCAGGGAACAAAGAGTGTGCCAACAACCTCCTGGAAGGAGGTGGTCAGGACAGCACTTCCATGAACACCGTACCATGCGCAGGAGCTGAATCCAGTTCATGGGGAACCCTTTCTTCCCCATGAAGACACTTTATTCCCCATGTGACAGTCCCCTGACATGCCCACTGTGCAGCTTTCACAACCACGGTCCCTCTCCAAGACCCCTTAATGCCACTGCCCCGAACAAGCTGCCCTTGCATACGCACAAGGGGGGGGTCTGCAGAACAGCATCTTGGAAGGATGATGCGCAAAATCAATTTCCAGCAGTTTGGGCAGCCTCCTTTCTGGTAATTTTTACGTTTTTAACTTTGCAGGTAAAACCCTTCCAATATGCAGTGGACCATG